>JAODXP020000016.1:9309726-9317226 GCA_027497455.2 Sardinella longiceps | reverse complement strand
TAGGGATATTTTGGCAATATGAATGTGGTGTATTCCAAATAATGTGTATACTAATGCAAATAATGTGTATACTAATGCAAATAATGTGTATACTAATGCAAATGTTTGAACCCATTGAACTGCCTGCTGCAGATGAACCCTTGCCTACAGACCCTGCCGATTGGCCTTCAAGTATCACTGATAACATCAGAATACAGCTTGTACGCAAAGGACCAAGTAAGGTTGCACCTGGCTTTCTTTTTCGTAGGATTGAGAGTGATGGAAGAAGTTGCCACCACCAGTACTTTCAGAAAACATTAGTCAGTGGTGAGAAAATGCCTAGAAGCTGGTTAGTGTATTCAGAAAAAAAACAACAGCCTCTTCTGTTTCTGTTGCAAGCTCTTTTCTAAAAGAAATATACATTTAACAAATAATGGACTCCCAGACTGGAAGCATGCCACTATACTTCTGAACTCTCATGACAATAGTCCGGATCACTGTAACTCCATGAAAGCATGGAAAGAGCTGGCAGTGAGGATTAAGAAAGGCGAAATGATTGATAAGCAAGAGATGGCACTTCTGGAAGCTGAGAGAATGAGATGGAGGGCAGTGCTGACTCGTCTCACTGCCATCATTCAATCTCTTGCTATGAGGAATTTAGCTTTAATGGGACACACTGAAACACTGTTTTCTCCATCAAATGGGAATTTCCTCAAAGAAGTTGAACTGATGGCAAAGTTTGACCCTATCATGCAAGAGCACCTTAACCGTATCCAGAGAGGCACTTTCACACACACCAGCTACCTAGGTCACCATATCCAGAACGAACTCATTGATTTGCTCAGTCAGAAGATCACTTCTACAATATTTAATGACATCACACTGGCAAAATATTTTTCCATCATTCTTGACTGCACTCCGAACATTAGCCACACAGAACAGCTGTCAGTTGTGATACAAATTGTGTCACTGCAACAGGAGCCCCAAATAAAAGAATACGTTATGGGATTTTTGGAGGCTGACGAATCCACAGGGAAACATTTGGCATCCATGATCCTAAACCGGCTAAAAGAGTTAAAAATTCCCTTTGATGACTGCAGAGGTCAGTCTTATGACAACGGGGCAAACATGAGAGGAAAAACCAAGGGGGTACAAGCCAGGTTGCTGGAATTAAATCCCAGAGCACTATTTGTTCCCTGTGGCGCTCACACCCTAACTTTGGTTGTGGCTGATGCAGCCAAACAATCGCCACAAGCTACTTTGGGATTGTACAAAAACTCTACAACTTGTTCTCAGCTTCCACTCAAAGATGGGCCATCCTGAAGAAGCATGCCACCATTACACTAAAGATGTGGTCAGAAACAAGATGGGAGAGTAAGATCAATAGTGTGGAACCCCTGAGGTACCAAGCTGCTGCAGTGAGAGAGGCATTGGTTGAGGTGAGGGACAACACCAAAGACTCAGCTATATGAATTGAGGCCCAGTCTCTACAGATTCAGCATTTGCTCTGTGGTCTAGTATGACATTCTTTGCCAAACCCACCATGTGAGCAAGCTCATGCAATCTTCAAACATGAATGTGGATGTAGCGGTCAACCTCCTCAAAAGACAGAAAGAGCTCTCCACAACTACAGGGCAAAAGGCTTTTCAGCAGCACAAATGACGGCCAAGGATATGTGTGAGGACATGAATGTAGAGGCTGTTCTGCAACAGAAAAGACTTAGGTCTACAAAGCGGCACTTCTCCTATGAAGGGGCGGTAGTGGACACACACACACACACACACACACACACACAACACATTTGCACTAGAATAGACAGCCTTTCTCTTATCTCTCAAAGGGGTCTTTCTGTGTGTGTGTTTGTGTGTGTGTGTGTGTTATGATTACATGTGGATGAGGAGCCTAAGTGAGTCACCTGCTGTAACATTAGAATGATTTACAGAATCAGTTTCTATAAAGCGTCTCATTATTGGATATTTAAATACACACACACACACACACACACAGGTGTAGTGATATATTGCTGTAATATAATGTTATTTGAGGATAGTGGTGTTATGGATTAATATGACTAATCTCTCAGGAAAATCTCATTACTGAGCACACACACCAACTTCTCCATTTCATAGGAGAAACCAATAGAACAGTGTGCGTGTGCTGTGTGTGTGTGTGTGTGTGTGTGTGTGTGTGTGTGTGTGTGTGTCTGTCTCTCTTCACAACTTGTGGTTTTGTTTGTGTTGTTTGTTCTGTCTCTCTAAACATTCTTCTCCAAATTGATTTTTGCAATCTCTCCCTGGTGACGTGTGTGTGTGTGTGTGTGTGTGTGTCTGTGTGTGCGTGTGTGCTGCCTTATTGTATGGTCTCGTTCTAAAGCACGCAGAGCCGCGCAGCTATACATCAGGAACATGCCACATTCATCTGGAAGCGCCAATCGACATCACACACCAGTCATGTAATCCAATACAATGCACACACACACACACACACACACACACACACACACCCACACCCTTACAGTACTTCCCACACACACACACACACACACACACACACACACACACACACACACAGAGAGAGAGAGAGAGCTCTGGGGATGAAGTCACAGCTGGCTTTTGTCTGTAATAATGAAAACCTGCAGCGGTGGCATCGTTCACTTAGGGATTGCCTGTCAAGCACTCACCACTGTCTGAGAGCACACACACACACACACACACACACACACACACACACACACACAGGTCCATCTCTCCCTGTCTTACACACACACACACACACACACACACACAGTTCCATCTCTTTCACACACACACACACACACACACACACACACACACACACACACACACACACACACACAGGTCCATCTCTCCCTGTCTTACACACACACACACACACACACACACACAGTTCCATCTCTTTCACACACACACACACACACACACACACAAACAACAGTGGTGGCGGTTGCTGGTTGTTGAGATAGGGGAAGCTGAGATTTGGCGATCAGTCATGTGATCAATGTAACCAATGAAAATGTGTTTAACACAGAAGCAGGAAGTACAGCTGTGCTGTGCTGATGAGGATGAGAGCAAATGGATCCTGAGTGCAGAAACATGGATTCCATGTTGTTCAGGTGAAGCTTAAATGGATCCCAGGTTCATTTAGTGCTCAACTCATCAGAAACTGTTTTGGGACACGTCCAGGTTTACTCCCCAAATTAATATGAGTAGACCTAGAGACCCTTTACAAACTATCCAAATTAATATGAGTAGGCCTAAAGGCCCTTTACAAACTCTGTGGACACATCCAGGTTTACTCCCCAAATGAATATGAGTACCCCTAAAGACCCTTTACAAACTCTCCAAATGAATATGAGTACCCCTAAAGACCCTTTACAAACTCTCCAAATGAATATGAGTAGGCCTAAAGACCCTTTACAAACTCTCCAAATGAATATGAGTACCCCTAAAGACCCTTTACAAACTCTCCAAATGAATATGAGTAGGCCTAAAGACCCTTTACAAACTCTCCAAATGAATATGTTTGCATAAAACTTTGTAAAAAAAAAAAACTGGACAAAAACTCAGTGCTTTGCCACACGTTAGAGTATGTTGCTCCCCCAATGCTGGCTCCTGACACTTGGCCTCGTTTGGCCTTCACCACAGCACTCAGTGCTTATGCAGTTATGTTTCTTCCCCAATGCCTTCACCACAGCAGCAATATCAGCTTTCAAACCTGCGCTCCAACTCCTGCAGCAGCTCTGTGATTTTATTTCTGTATTCATCCAAATAAGGCTGTTTGGGAGCATTGTTGTGAGAAGTGGGAAATGAGAGAGAGGTGTCACCGCTGGAGAGCTGCTTTAACTTGAAGGTTGATATGTTGCCGTAAAAATGCGTGACCACTCTTTGGCGACCCTGCAACATTTTGTTAAGATTACTCAGATGCTGTGAAATATCAACAATGAACGCCAGATCCCTCGCCCATTCCAGACATTGCAATTCTCCTACTGACCTGCCCTTTTTCTCCATGAATTGCCCACGTCATTCAAAGAAGCGCTTGAGTACGGCACCTCGGCTTAACCACCGCACTTCAGTGTGGTATGGTAAGACAGCCGTAATGTCACAACAGTCAAACTGACGGCGATTCAGACCTCGCGCTCGGATGAAATTTACGCCCCCAGTGGCAGAAATGCGCATTCCGGTTATTTCTTTTAAAAAATCATAGCTCGGCACAGGAATGGGCTAGAAACTTGATTTTTTTTTTTTTACACGTTCATAATTTTTTTTTTCTCTACACTTGTGCCGGATTAAACCCTCTGCCGGGCCGGATTAAACCCTCTGCCGGGCCGGATACGGCCCACGGGTCGCACGCTTGACACCCCTCAGTTAAAAGAGCAAGACTGATGAAAGTGATGAAAGATAGTAGATACAGGAAGAGGCAAAAAGCCAGAAACACACACACACACACACACACACACACACACACACACATACTGCACAAAATATGACACACACACACACTCCCTCAGACCATATAGACAGCGAGTGGAATGAAAGAATTTAGAACAACACAGATCAAATGCAGTTTACGTTGAGTAAATGGAACTTACAATCTTACAGTACTTTTCTGTACTTTCGATTCGAATGTCATGACTCAATGTAAAGGACTCGTTTACATTGCGTTCCCTCTATGTTGTTCCAAATTCTTCACTCCACTCGCAATATAGTGCCGTCAGGGCTCAATGGTGTTTTTTGCCCCCAATGTCACCTTCCAGGCAGCACAGCATAAAAGACACTACCTTAACCCTACCCTAAACCTAACCCTCAACCCTCACCCTAACCCCTCAACCCTTACCCTAAACCTAACCCTCAACCCCTCACCCTAACCCCTCAACCCTTACCCTAAACCTAACCCCTCAACCCTCACCCTAACCCCTCAACCCTTACCCTAAACCTAACCCCTAACCCCTCAACCCTCACCCTAACCCTAAACTGGGGGCAGTAGGGCCCTGATGGCAGCGCTGCCTGGAAGGCACTGTTGAAGGTCAAAAATACCAAAGACTGCAGTCAGCAGGTTTGTGCAACAGGGCTACGCTTGAAGTTACACCAAACTTTGCTTTAAAAAGTGTGTCACCTCTGACTGTGTATGGCAGCACTGATGCTCATGTTGCAGATGTGTGTGTGTTTGTGTGTGTGTGTGGGGGGGGGTTTGGGGGGGCGGTGATAGATTACTATCCGGGGGGAGGGGGGGGTGATTGGCGGTTCAGTTGCATTGCAATGATTGTGAAAATGTATTTGTGAGAGAGGAAGAGGATGTTCTGTACTGTTCTATGTGTGTGTGTGTGTGTGTGTGTGGTGTGTGTGTGTGTGTGTGTGTGTGTGTGTGTGTGTCACTCCTGAGTTTGTTTTACCTTAATCTTTCTATCTGCTGACTCAGACAACCAATGATTTTCCAGTGGTGTCACACAACCACACGTAAATGTACACACACACACACACACACGTAAATGTACACACACACACACACACACACACACACACACACACACACATATCCTCCTGCCCATTCCTTGCTGACAACTCAAACTGACAAACATATACACACACACACACACACACTCCGTAAACCGGACACACACATGCTGTATTACAGTAACAAACATACACACACACAAGCACGGTAGACCACACACACACACACACACACGTGGACCGTTGTTAAAGTGGCAGCATGTTGCAACCTCTATCCATTCACACACACACACACACACACACACACACACACACACACACACACACACACACCGTAAACCGGACACACACATGCTGTATTACAGTAACAAACATACACACACACAAGCACGGTAGACCACACACACACACACACACACACACACACACACACACACACACACACACACACGTGGACCGTTGTTAAAGTGGCAGCATGTTGCAACCTCTGTCCATTCACACACACACACACACACACACACACACACACCTCCATTCCCACTGCACAGCTGGTTATTGAGGTTTCCCTTGTTTCATGTCACAAGTTTCATATTGCAAGCGTATCTGTTACACACACACACACACACACACACACACACACACACACACACACACACACACACACAAGGAGCATCAGTGTCAGTGGGCTACAGTGTTTGTCTGTTTCTCAGTTCTGCTTTTCTGTACAGGAACACAGACACACACACACACACACACACACACACAGACAGACAGACAGACAGACAGACACACACACACACACACACACACGACACGACAGACAGCACACACACACAGACAGACAGACACACACACACACACACACACACACACACACACACACACACACACACACACACACACACACACACTGTTATGGCTGTATGTGTTCTTAAGTTTCCGGTGCTGTTTCTCTTTTTATTTTATTTCAGTTTATTTTTTTATCACACACACACGCACATTGGGCCAAAACAAATAAAAACATTTGAATTCTTCCTCCATGACTCCTGTGCCAGTTTCCCAACAGGCTAAATGATGATTAGGGGGACTCTTTACAGTGTGTGTGTGTGTGTGTATGTGTGTGTGTATGTGTATGACTGTGTGTGTGTGAGTGTGTATGTCTGTGTGTGTGTATCTGTGTGTGTACGTCTGTGTAAGAGTGTATGTATGTGTGTGTGTGTGTGTGTGTGTGTGTGTGTGTGTGTTTAAACGTGTGTGTGTGTGTGTGTGTTTAAACACGCGCGTGTGTGTGTGTGTGTTCAAGCGTGTGCGGACCGACTAACCTGAAGAGCATCTCTGGGACATTTCATTCAATTTCCGCATCTGCTGTGTGTGTGTGTGTGTGTGTGTGTGTGTGTGTGTGTGTGTGTGTGTGTGTGTGTGTGTGTGTGTGTGTGTGTGTGTGTGTGTGTGTTTGCCCCAGCACTGGCATGACATGAGGGACTCCATGACAGCATCCGGAGGGGAAAGCATGAACCTGGCAGGGCCACTTTAGCTGTGTGTGTGTGTGTGTGTGTGTGTGTGTGTGTGTGTGTGTGTGTGTGTGTGTGTGTGTGTGTGATGGTGCCCCAGTGCAGACATCCGTATGTGTGTGTATGGGGAAGAACATAAACTAATATGTAACCTAGATGAAACCCATACATAAATCTCCATCAAAAACATTAGCTAATGTGTAACCCAAACGAAACACACACACACACACACACACACACACACACACACACACACACACACACACACTCCTGCATTAACAACATAAACTAATGTGTAACCCAGAGGAAACAAACACACACATCACACACACACACACACACACACACACACACACGTCTACATTAAGAACATAAACTAATGTGTAACCCAGAGGAAACTAAACACACACACACACACACACACACACACACACACACACACACACACTAATGAGTCAGAGAGGAAACGGGAATGCTTCCTCATTTTAGAGTCAGATTTTAAAGGACAAACATCCAACATTCATATGGAGACATACTGT
>JAODXP020000016.1:9282734-9287734 GCA_027497455.2 Sardinella longiceps | reverse complement strand
AATTACAATGAAATTCGAGCCAACTTCTACCCAAAATTCCAGACCATATGTCCAGCATTCCCAAATATTGAAGACCCCAGGATACTTAGATATCTCTTAGGGGAGGAAGAAGATTGTGCAATGTTAGCTGCACACTACGTATATAGTTGTGACAAAAAGAGAAATGATCAATCAGTGACGCGCCCATGAATGCACACACACACACGCACACACACACGCACAAACACACACACGCACAAACACACACACACACACACACGCATGCGCACACACACACACACACACACACACACACAAACCATAACATGTATGTTAGTATGTTTGTCTGTTTTTCTGCATTGCCATGCCATATGTTATACTGTATGGATATCATTATTTATTTTTATTTCATATATTTTATTTTCCCCCTATTTGATGTATCAATATTAAGCTTTGGCAATACAATGTGTTAATTTGTCATGCCAATAAAGCATATTTGAATTTGAGAGAGAGAGAGAGAGGGGGGGGGGGAGAGAGAGAGAGAGAGAGAGAGAGACGTTTACTGTAACTCCAAACACATTCAGGCCTTCATAGGAACATTAGGAGAGCTGCATGTGCTGAATGTGGGTGTGTGTGTGTGGAACATGATTGATGCGGGTCTGTGTGTGTGTGTGTGTGCGCGCGCGCACTAGTGAGTCCAACCACATTGCACCCTTCTCCTCAATGTGGAGGCCTGCAACACAGACTGAAGGGCAAAAGTGTGTGTGTGTGTGTGTGTGTGTGTGTGTGTGTGTGTTGGGCGGTATTGTTCTCATATATCCCTGATAGTGAAGCATTTCTTCTTCAGAACCAACCAAGCATGCAAACAAACACACCCATGATTTATTCTTGTCATGCAGACAAACACACCCATCATCTACTGTAGTATTTCCATGGACAAAACACTACAAGGTACAATATTCCTTCATCCATAATCTACTGTAGTATTTCCATGGACAAAACACACCCATAATCTACTGTTGTATTGCCATGGACACACACACACACACACACACACACACACACACACACACACACACACTCATATTGCCATGGACAAAACACTACAAGGTACAATATTCCTTCATCCATTCCAATGTCAATTTAATCAAATGAATGTTTGCGTGAATAAAGCTAACCTGGTTCTCACGCAGATGGATGTTTCTCATCCATCTGGCATTTCGTCGGTTGCCTCGCTGTTTTCTGCTGTGACGGGGCGGGGGTTGTATTCAAAAAAAATCTCGAACCTGATTGGAAAATTCAATGTGCCTGTCACAAACTACTTGCTACGTCATACCTGTTAACATCCCGCCCCACGATTGTGATTGGATCTATGGCATAGAGGCGGGCTCGAGTATGGGCTAAACGAAGACTTCGGGCTCAACAAGCCACGACCAGACCCTCGTGCGAGCTCACAAAGTTGAACGAAGATGCACGAAGCACGAAGGGTCTGTGAGAACCAGGTTAGAATAAAGCGTCATTTCTTGTGAATCTAGAGAGGGTAATAATTACTGGTGATCCCCCAAGCAGAGCCACATATAAGCCTGACTCATCATAAGAACCATGAAGACACAAATAAGGACGACTGACTCATCATCAAGTCCACAGGAATATGGGCTCCATATGTAACCATGGTGACTGTTGACATGTTGACAAGCCTTCTGCCTAACGTCATCTGGCTCTATCTGGGGGAGATTCTCAAGCATCTGCGCTCTCTTAATGCTGTTTCGCTTGTATTTCTCGAAAAGAGGAGTCAAAACTCATCTGGCCAATACTAGGGCAGTGAAAAGGCTAGAACTGGCCCTTAACAATAAGGCTAGAACCGGCCCTTAACAATAAGGGTGGAACCGGCCCTTTAACTACGAGGGTAGAACCGGCCCTTAACAATAAGGGTAGATTAGAACCGGGCCTTATCAATAAGGCTAGAACCGACCCTTAACAATAAGGCTAGAACCGGCCCTTTAACTATGAGGGTAGAACCAGCCCTTAACAATAAGGGTAGAACTTTAATTTGATTCAGTCCTCACTACAATATGATTTCAACACCATTCAAAAGTGGTTTTCTAATAATGGACTTATAGTGAATAAACAAAAGTCGTATAGTATGCTATTTACCATTAGGTCAGCTAGGCATAATCAAGGCCATTCTTTAGCAATTTCTTTTTTGGATGGTACGGCTATGGAGAATGTGAGTGAATTTAAATATTTGGGCCTCTGGCTCGACACACATCTTTCCTTCAAGCCACACATAGACTCTATTGTGAAGAAGATTAATTGTAACCTGAGGCTCTTATACCGATCAATTAGTTGCTTCACACAACAGATACGTTTCAGAATTGTCACACAACTTTTATTTCCTATTATTGATTATGCTGATATTGTTTATATGAATGCAACGGAATCACATCTCAAATCTTTAAATGTAGCTTATAACAGTCTCTGCCGATTTGTGTTGAGGTGTCCTTTCATAACCCATCATTGCCATATGTACAGTCAACTGAATCTTTTTTCACCTAAAATCAGACGGCAGTTACACTGGTTACTGTTTATTTTCAAATGTTTTTCTTTTAGTTATCCTTCCTATTTGAAACAACATTTGATCCCATATAGGTCATCCTATGCCCTCAGACATCACGATCATCTTTTCTTTTCTGTTCCTAATATCTCTAAAGAAATTGGTAGGCGTGCCTTCCAATTCAAAGCTCCTTCAGACTGGAACAGTTTACCTTCTTTTTTAAGAGCAATTTCTTATTTTCCTTACTTTAAATCATCCCTTTTGTCTTATTTGCAGTCTTGTGACCAATGCAATTGCTTTTCTAGCATATGATTTTCTGTTTATTCTGTTCAGTATTCTGTATTCTGCTTACCTATCTATAGGAGAGATAAGTTGGGGTAGTGAGTGGTGAAGAGCTTTGTATGTGTGTTGTGTGTGTGTGTGTGTGTGTGTGTGTACATGTTTTGTGTTTTATGGGACCACCTTGAAAATGAGATGTCCCATCTCAAGGTATCATCCCAATAAAGACAATTCAATTCAATTAGAACCGGCCCTTATCAATAAGGCTAGAACTTCGGACCCTTAACAATAAGGGTAGAACTGGCAGCACACATTTTCCCATTTAGGGTCTGTGCCCAATCAGACGTTATGATCCAATAACAGCTCCAATAGTCTGGAATTACAAATATTTTTCCATATCATCATTCCTGTTTTCCATACTTATTCAGAACTGGGAAAAAAAAACTAAAATCAAATTCCATACTTTTCAAGACAGCGTAGAAGCCCTGAACTAAGGGGCGTCTGTCCACCGAATGGGCCGGAGGCCATAAAATATGTTAGTGTGAGATGTTCAGGAGTCTGTTTCAATAAAGCACAGTTGCTTCACACACAAAGACACACTATACACATACACACACACACACACACACAGATGTTCAGGAGTCTGTTTCAATAAAGCACAGTTGAGATGTTCAGGAGTCTGTTTCAATAAAGCACATAAAATATGTTAGTGTGAGATGTTCAGGAGTCTGTTTCAATAAAGCACAGTTGCTTCAAACACAAACACACACTATACACATACACACACACACACACACACAGATGTTCAGGAGTCTGTTTCAATAAAGCACTAAATATGTTAGTGTGAGATGTTCAGGAGTCTGTTTCAATAAAGCACTAAATATGTTAGTGTGAGATGTTCAGGAGTCTGTTTCAATAAAGCACAGTTGAGATGTTCAGGAGTCTGTTTCAATAAAGCACAGTTGAGATGTTCAGGAGTCTGTTTCAATAAAGCACAGTTGCTTCACACACAAACACACTATACACATACACACACACACACAGATGTTCAGGAGTCTGTTTCAATAAAGCACAGTTGCTTCACACACAAACACACACTATACACATACACACACACACACAGATGTTCAGGAGTCTGTTTCAATAAAGCACAGTTGAGATGTTCAGGAGTCTGTTTCAATAAAGCACACACACACACACACACACACACACACACACATACACAAAGTTGCAAAAAATACAGACAAAGACGACAGAGTGATAATGGCCTACAGCAAAAAAAAAAAAAAAAAGTTGTTGAAGACCTTTTTTTTTTTACTGTTTTTACTCGCTTAAAAGATCCATTCAGGTTAAAAACCTGTTCAGCTTTTGGAACAGCGCTGGGCTCGTCAATGTCACTTGGCAACCTAGCAACAGTGGGCAGCTGAACAAATGGGACAAGACGATTTGTCTTTGAGCGCTGTCTGGGTGGACAGTGTGTTTGGGACGCAGTCCCTGAATCACAGTAACTACACTAAGTACACTATGCCAGAGGAAACTTCAGCTTCACTTGAAATTCGCAGGAAAAACGACATACAGTAAGACCATCCCCATGTGGGCGTGGCCTGTCATCATTTTAGAAAACACATCGTTCCCACAGGGTGATCGATTAGAACACGTCATTCCCACAGGGTGATCAATCATTAGCGTCTCATTACTCGGCACTGTGCCAGTGACTGTCCGGAACTCACTGGAAGTCTCGCTGCCCGCAACACAAGTCCAACCTGAGAAGCATTCAGATAGCGTAGCGTGGACGTCCGCCAGGACAATATGGTCACTAAAGATGATGTTTATTTCAGATGGTGCTACAGATGAGAACATTGAATCATCTCTTCCTTGTCTCAATAGCCACACTGACGGAAAATTTCATTAAAAATTTCATCATAGAAGTACCATGTGTGTGTGTGTGTGCGTGTGTGTGTGTGTGTGTGTGTGTGTGTGTGTGTGTGTGTGTGTGTGTGAGTGTCCTAAACCCCACACAAGGTGCCTTGTGCTGAAAAAGAGGGGAACTGGACAACTTCTTAAAGACATGTACAATAAGTCATCTCTTGACTGCATTGCTTAATCTGCACACACACACACACACACACACACAGGGGTGCAGAAGCACGGGGGAAGATCTGAACCAGACATCCCGGAGACTGGACCA
>JAODXP020000016.1:9272734-9275234 GCA_027497455.2 Sardinella longiceps | reverse complement strand
TCACGGCTTAAATCACCATTGCAGTAATGGGCTGCTCGATTATGGGAAAAAATCATTATCAGATTTTTTTGTTTGGTAAGTATTGAAATCATAATTATCAAATGATTATTTCCAAGTTTGAAAACAACGACAAAGTTTCAACACGATTATTCGAGTTTGGTTATCATTTGACTAAAAAATCATAATCACGATTTAAATTACACAGCACACTTATGGTGTAAATACCATACAGCCAAGCTGAAGAAGCTGCAGGTGGCATACAATGATGCCTTTAGGATTTTCCTTAAGCTCCCAAGATGGACAAGCGCAAGCATGTTATTTGTTAATTGTGTTGTCCCCACTTTTCATGCACTGCTCAGGAATTTTATGTATTCATGGGTAGACTTGTTGGATCAAACAATGGTATAATATCTGCACTTTCTGATACCAGGCGGAGTGATACAAGATATTTCTCTGAATTGTGGCAGCACTGGTATAGATGTCTATATGTATCCTAATGATGTGGTGTTTGTGATGTACCTGTCTGTTTTTTATGTGTTTTTATGTCTTTTTTAAGTATCTTATATGGAACATTTTGAGTCTGTAATAAAATTTTCAATTCAATTCAATTCAATAAATTGGATATTATGCACCACCCTAATTATAATAGTGTATCATGAAAACTTTGCTTCCACTGTATATGAGTTGCTTCACATTTGTTGCCAGCTTGAAATAACAGCCAACAGAGTGTTTGGCTGGAGTCTGTAGCACTGTTCTTTTTCATGAAATAAAAGAGTTAAAAAAGTACTGTGGCCCATTATTATATCAATCTCATACTACAGTATAATGTATTATTAGGGCCCGAGCACCGAGGTGCACTAAACGTAGTTGCTTTTTCAACTGAAAGTGGATAAAAACATTAGTGGTTAAAAACATTAGGTGCACTAAACGTAGTTGCTTTTTCAACTGAAAGTGGATAAAAACATTAGTGGTTAAAAACATTAGTGCATTTAATTTGACATTAGTCCTTGGGAGCTTAATTTGTTTAGTATGTGACCCATAAACAGAACAGTGTGGCCACCCCTGCTGTAGCCTGTATCCTGGAGTCTGTAGCCTGTAGGCTGTAGTCTGGTTGGTGTGTTTGGGGCGTTACTGGGCATCAGTAATAGCCTAGAACTCTAGACGTACACTAGCGGTAGCTAATTAAATTTGCCGTCTAGCTATCAGCTTGTACTCTTGGTGTCTATCCAATCACAATGCTCTAAGTTGTATTTTGACATTGTGGTGTTAAGCTAATCACAACATTCTATCTGGACGTGGAGTCATTGGGTGGGCTTAGTGTTGTTAGAATCGACTTGTTAGTTGTTCAGGACTCTGTTTCCCGACGGATGCTAGCTAACCACCGTTGTCCGACGCAGTTACTAACGATAAAGATGGCAAACAACGCGCTTGAAGTTCTGTCGTAACATGTTAGTCCTGACGACATTGGTTACAACTTACATGGTTCCAACTACATCGTTCCCAGATGTTTCAGCAGCGTTCGGGGAGAATTCGGAAGCACTCGTTGCAAAAAGCATGTCAACATAGCATGGCTAAAGTTGTAGCATCACTAAGCTCATATAATCGCCAGTGTTGATAAATAAACTACACAATGATAAACTTAGTGGTAGTGGTAGATAATATTCCCCGACATGACAGTGTTTCAATCTGTATGGGCTATTTGATGATAACCACGTTATTTAATGAGTCTCCATACAAAACAAAAAAAAAGTTAAAAACGTACTTCTTTTGATAGTCAATTACGAGTTGTGCCTGCTCCTGATTATCAGGAATGGTGGTGATGAGGGTTAAGGCCAAGGACACCTGTGGCAGCAGATTGGTGTTTTGTCAAATCTCCGGTTCGAATCCAGGCAGGAACGAAGTCGTCTTTTTTATATATATACTGTATATATTTGACATGCTGTAGCCTACTTGTGATGGTTGGTGACGTGTTGTAAGTTATCTTTGTTTGTTCTTTGAAACTTCTATGGATAACTGGAGCATTTGTGTTTCAAACAGCATCTTACCACATGGTGAAGTTGAAGTGGGAATTAGTTAATCCTGTAGGTGGGGGTAATGCATCAAATGAATCAATTTGACAGTTTTAAGACCCAAACAGACGAGGAAATGGTCACGTGAGGCTTAACAACAGCTATACACCTGTTGCTGCAACTACAGTCCCATATCCGATGGTAAGGTCATCCGACGCCGTTGGGGAACGATTCTAAACACTAATGACAGTGAGACTACTGTGGTTGTAACGACTAAGTTCCAGCGACTGTAGTTGTAGAGACTGTAGTCTTAGCGACAGCTTCGGGTAACACAAATGCCGGACAACCGTCGTTTCAACGACAGAAGTTGCTACGTTAGTTTGCAACGACACTGTTGGGAAACTGACTCCTGATTAGTTTTAACCGTCGTACCCGAAGGTTTATCGTCATGGTCAGACGTTTATGTTATAGTTTTCCTGTGTCTGTAGCCA
>JAODXP020000016.1:9231890-9267554 GCA_027497455.2 Sardinella longiceps | reverse complement strand
AGCATGGCTCTTACCTGCAAGAATGTGACATCATCAGCTTCCATCTGCTGTTCTATGACTCTGATTGCGTCAGAGAGATATGAGATCTCTTTGCTTATCTCCATAATCTTCTCCTTCATCACCTGACTCTTCTGCTCCTCTTCCTCCCTCAGTGCAGCTATCCTGGCTGCCTCTTCATCTCGTAGAAACTGGTGACGCTTCTCAAACTCCTTCTTGATCTGCTTCTCTGTGTGCTGGGCCTGGGTCTGTTAATAGGGTTTGAAACAATAATTCAGCATGTCTCATTTATATCATTCTCAACATCATTGATTTCTACAAAGTAAAAAAAAAAAAAAATGCAGACCTTAATGTAGTCAGTTCTTTTATCACAGGTGAGTTTTTCTTTATTTAAAGCCTGCAACTTTTCCTTTAAGGGATCTAATTTGATTTTGAGCTGAAATAGAAAAGGGGAATTGCAGAGAGAGAGAGAGAGAGAGAGAGAGAGAGAGAGAGAGAGAGAGATTTTATTAATCATTTCCTCACTATCCCAACAGTGAAATACACAGACATGGCATTCATTATTACAATGACAATGGTAAAGCATACTTCATGACAATGGCAGTGACAAGGCACACCTCATGACAATGGCAATGACAGACACAGTTTGGGGGGTAGGATAGCGAGAGACCACTATGCGGTGGCGTGCCGCCTTTACTTTGGCTGAAAAAGTTGAAAAAGAATCACAAGAGGTGAGATGAGGAAAAAAACTACAAATCCCTACAATCCCTAGACTGTGCTACAAAGGGGGGGGGTTCTGCACCACCTGGTACCAGATCGGAATGTTCTCAGTCTGCAGACGCTCTATGCAATAACACAGCATAGAGAGAGAGAGAGAGAGAGAGAGAGAGAGAGAGAGAGAGAGAGAGAGAGAGAGAGAGAGAGATGCATTGTATCTCAGCCAAAACATAGGTTGCTCGGTATAACTGTTTGGTGGTAATCTTGATAGGCCTATCAAATTAATTCAAATTTGCTCAGAATCATGGACTAAACATACATTTTTTTTTGGTTTACTGTAATAAGTATCTAGCACAACTGATTAGCAAACTTACCCTCAAGGCATATGCTGCTTCACCTATAGGACTGAACTTGTGATTCCTGTGGACTCGGGAGTCTCGACACACCATACACACAAGCTGCTGATCATCATGACAATACAGCTTGAGTTTATCTCCATGGAGTTTGCAGACTGTTGGTCTCTGACTTCTCTCCTGAACAAATTTCTCACACAAGTTTTTCAGCACAAGGTTGAGGGGAGGATCCTCCATAGGTGATCTCCTCCTACACAATGGGCATTCTCTGGATGGTTTAGTTTCCCAGGACTTCTTCAGACAGGCTCTACAGAAACTGTGAGTGCAGGTCAGGAAAACAGGATCCTTGTAGATGTCAGTACACACAGGACAGCAGAGATCCTCCTCTAGCAAAGAAGTCATCTTCCAAGAACACGGTGCCCTTTCTGAATCCCTTTTACTATCCTAACTTAATCCTGCAAGCACGATAACTGTCCAAGTCCTGTTTGGACACTACAATGTGTGCAGTTTGTCTGTTGGAACATCAGCTTACTGATACTGATCCTCACTTCCATCCTCAAGAAATGAAGAGTCAGAGAGCGGGAGATAGCTTTTCCCTGATTGGTCAGTGGGCTATCATCTTACAGAGACACTTAAAGGGGAAGCTCAGTTTTTTAAGCATGTTTAGCCCCTTTTCTGGAGTGTCTAGGATGAAATAGAATCATTGACAACAAAATTTTGACGCTTGGTTCCGTCTCAGATGTTTGGCTCATTTAGAATGCCCACTTTTCTGCTTCAGAATGGCTTGCTTTGTGCATGTCCGATAATGTCTTAAACCTTAATTTTAAAACATGCTCAGCTCACAATTATCACAGCGAAATACAGTTCCTATCCAGCTTTATTTGCCTTTAATTGATGAATGATGTATGAATTAATTGACAGGAGGTGTGTGTCTGTGAATTGTAGGAGTGGCGCGTTCCCTGCTTCAGCAGATGAAGTAAGTTTGTCCTGTGGAAAGAGCGCACAAAAAGGGCTTTCCTGATCAAACATAATCTTACTGAATAGTCAGGTTTTGTAATATATTCAGTTGAAGTGTTGGCTTGTTGAGTGTACAATTGTTACCTTGATTAATATAGGTAAAAAATATACAGTATGTAAAAATAGCAAATCAGTCAAGTGAACTCCTTTAGCTTCTTCCAGGCTGTAAATATCAAGTAGTCTGTGTGTTTCCCAATATCAATCAGAGCTCCTGAAATGGATGTCAGATCAGCGGCCGATATTAGCAAAAAATGCATGTTGTTATTAGATTGGTCTGTGTGGGCATCAATACCAAATTGAATCAAACTGAATCCATTCCATTTATTATTATTGTTTGTTTTTCCAAAATCCAGTCCACCTTCCAGTGGCCTGCTTACTTGTGAGAAACTCTCGTTTGGCTGTGCAGCTCATACAGTCATCCCAAGTAGTATAGGCTAGCAACCCGGTCTCGAGTTGACGGTTTTTAGATTTGGGAAGATTATGTCTATTACTAGACATAATTTTGTTGTGAACTCATTCAAATTGTTACAGTAGGCTATATTCTGATGTGATGGCAAGCTAATATCAGCCTATTAAATGTGTTAGCTTATCATACTCACCTTGGTCTCTTGGTGTTCCAGCACAGGCTCTACAGATGCTGTGAGTGCAGGTCAGTATTCTTGTACTGTAGATGTCTAAAACTATTATCATAGCAAAATTCATTTCCTGTCTAGTTTTATTTGCCTTTTTGTTGTGCCAGTTGGTATAACTTTGGCAAAAAATTGTTCCAGAATGTTCAAAATATCATGAATGAATGAAATTTCGCTATGATAATCGTTTTGGAACATCGTCGGACACCACTCACCACCACAAGCAGTATGTTTTAAAATAAAAGTTTAAGTTTAAGGACATTATCGGACATGCACATATATCAAGCCATTTTGAAGCAGATGGTGAGATGCTAAATCCAAGTATCTGCGACAGGACCGATGGCAAAATTTTGGTGTTGATGATTCTATTTCATACTAGACACTCCACAAATGGGGCTAAACATGCAAAAAACGGAACTTTAAATTAAAGTACCAGTTACTTTTCTTTGGGAGCAGTTACTTTTTCTTTGTCCATGAAATCACAACAGATAAGAGTTGAGTACTGTTTCTATTCTTCATTTATTGACATATTTTAACCCTTCATCTAAATTCCATATCTGTGGTGTGGATCTATACCTGTCATCTATTTGGTCAGTAGTCATCTCACAGAAAAGGAATGTTCATGTTCAAATAACAGGGTGAGGGAGCAGTTATTCACAACAAACTTTGTCCAGAACAACAACAAAATGACAACAACAGTGTTGATTACAGTTTTTATACTTTTTATTGAAGTCTTGGACATTTCCAATTTAATGTAAACCCAACCTTTCACAACCAAACTCCATAATAAATTCAGAGACGAGTACAAACACATTCTCAGTTGTTTTTTTTTATAGCTTTTTATTTATTTTTTATTTATGAGGCATTCATTCATTTCTCCTTTTATTGTCTAAGCAACATCAATCAATGGTAAAACCCCTCACATTATACATCTACTTGTTATTTTACTCAGCTTTCAGGTTTTCTTCCACAGATTCATCTCCTTATGCAGACCAGTCCTAAAACACATCAGTGCTGAAACAGAACTTGCACTTCAAAGATCCACAGAGGAAAAAACTGGACCAAAAAATTAAAAAACAAAATACTCTGTGTGAGTGTGTGGGTGTGTTTAGGAATAAGATAAAATAAATCAAGCATCAAGCGAGCTTAATCTCCAACACTCTTTTCACAGCAGAAGACAGGAAGTGGCCAGTCCAACAGGTAAAGCAAGAATACGGTATAAAATAAACAAACTTTACATCATCTCAGCTAAATCTGAAACTAGATCATTTAGACAGAACCATTATAAAATAATTCTGAATAACTATGCAGTATGCACAGACACATTTTCAACATTGAAACAAGTTTCTGTCTACGTCAAAGCGAAGAGTTGCATGGTGCTAACTATACAGCAGAGATCTTCACTGGTAAGAACTTCTAAGCAGTGCTTATTTGACCTGTTCTATACAGTTGTTTTAAGTGCTTATTTGAACTGTATAGTGTAAGTGTTTGATCTGCTTAAGTTGTTATGACTGGTCTGGGGAAGAGTTGTGCTGCTCTAACAATATGGTGGAGGTGTTCTTGACGCCTTCACTGGTATAAGATCTTCAGAGTAGAGTCAGCACTAAGATGAAAGTATGGAAATACTGTCTCAGTGAACATGTGTGAGAAAGTGTGTAGGTGTGAGTAATTAGGGGGCAAATCGGGGTCAAAGAATGAGAGCTTTCCTCTGTCCCAGTCCAGCTGCACTCTGATCCTTTGGGGTTGCATCACTTTGAGAGGAGCCGAGCGCTCTTGTGCAAAATGTGCAGTAAGGCGATCATGGCAATAATGCACATACCACATTCCCGTCCCACCATAGTCTCCCTTCCTCTTGGCAGACTCTGCCATCACACCCAATTTCCACATTGAGCAGCGATCTACATCCACTTCCCAGCAGTGAGCACCTGAGTTAAAGCCCTTAGAGCCGAGGACACTGCCGTAGTTATCTGGGATTTTAAGATAATGGCGATTCCTGTAATGATATCTGACACTGGTCAGATCCTCAGATAAAATGAGATCTGGGCATGCAGTTTTGGGGTCCAGAGTCACAGGAGCTAAGATCAAGAATACAGAAAATAAATGTGTTAAATCTCTCTCTCTCTCTCTCTCGCACACACACACACACACACACACAGAAACACACAGGCTGTGTCCTAATTCATGTAAAAGCGCATTTTGGGCAATTTTGAGGGCTCATAGCCCTAAAATATCCCAATTTTTGATCTATACGTTCTGAAAATGTGTGTTTAGCGCACCCACCACAAAACAAACAAAACATAAGGAAGAAGTTGGTTGTATGATAAACTAGAAAAGCACTCAGAGAGCGCAGACCGTGGTGAGCCGTCTGCAAGATATGGCCCTCTATGTTTTGTTTGGCCGTCAATGCCTAGTTTTCTGTTCTTTTTGTTTTGCAAATAAATCTTCTGAACTCTAGTCTGTGCTCAAGTCCAACATGCTCAATCCTGAAAATAGATGAGTGTATTACAGTGTTTTGGTAAAAACTCACTGTGGTGAACAATCTTCTTCAGATCCTTCCAGATGGTAAATGCCAGGTAGTCCGTGTTCTTTGCCACATTGATCAGAGCTCCTGAAACCCTCTCTGGATCCTGCAGTGTGCACTGGGCTCTGGAATAATTCAGGAGTCAGTGCTGCTGTGGGTTTGGGTTCAGAACCACAGAGAAGAGAGAGAGACAGGAGGCAGAGACTGAAAAGAGGTTAACTCACCTTTTCATTGTGTTCTTGTAGCTCTGAAAGGATGGTAAAGAGGTATTTAAATATTCAGGTGATCCTTGAAAATGCAACTACTGAAATTCATTTTACATTAAAAATGAATCAAATCAATGCTAATGAGACAGGGGCATAGTTTTTCGCTGCCATCCTAACTCACTTAAAACAGCTGTGTGTCACATTGTAGACACTAGTCTACCTTCCAGGTTTGCCGCTGCTTACAACTAAACTTCACATGACAGCTCGGGAAAAGCACAGCCAATCACACAAACTATGTGTTTACCAAGGTAAAACTCCGGTAACACTTTGCGGTAAGGGTACATGAATTATCATGAATTCATGCATGATTTCATTTGTGATTCATTCGTGATTCATGCATTACTTCATCTCTGAATATCTAATGACTCATCAGGTATTAGCATGAATTCATTGTTTATTATTAATGACCTCCTGATGAAATAGCAGATGATCTTAAGCATTAATTACTCTGGGTACATCATCATGAGTGTCATGACTAATTACACATGATCATGATGTTTTTGTTCAAAAGAATTTGATATAATTTGATATAATAAAAGTACTTATTTAGCCTACTTTGGCCTAGTCATATGCCATACGTCAACTACATTTTACCAATTTAACCATGTCAACACTTTAGTTGAGGGGGCACAAACATGATGAATTCATCATGATCATGCTAATAATCATGACTCATGCTAATTAATCATGACTCATGATGATGTACCCAGAGTAACTAATACTTAAGATCATGTGCTATTTCAGCAGGAGGTCATTAATGACAAACAATGAATTCATGTTAATTCCTGATAACTCATTAGACTTTCAGAGATGAAGTAATGCATGAATCATGAATTCATCATGAATGAATTCATGCATGAATTCATGATAATTCATGTACCCTTACCGCAAAGTGTTACCAAAACTCCTATAGAGAACGTGATTTGGATATTGAGAGTTGATTAATTGAATGATCGGAAGAAGGCAGCAAGGTTAGCTATACTGCTGGCATGGAGAAAAAGAATGTGCTTTACATTTTAGAGACTGCCATGTTTTACAGATATAATTGTTTCTTTTGTGAAGATGCAAGATGCACTTTGTTGCATACATTTGTCACTGCTGATAAAAAAAACAGCATAGCCTCAGAAAAGAATAACCAAAATATGCAGTGTTTGCCGAAGCTTGACTTCTAATATAGATATGTAAAACGATCACAAGGAAAGTTAGGGATAAGGTGAAATGCAACATGAAATAGTAAGATCAGTAGCAGGCTTTGTTCATATGGCAAAGAAGTGCTAGAATTGGGTGCATGGCGAAATGCTATCCATTCCAGATTACTTTGCGGGGAGTTAGTGCATTGGAAAGCCTAATGAGTGACTTGAAAGCCCGTATGAGCCTTGATAATGTGTGGAAAGTTATGGTTGTAAACATGGGTTAGTGTACAGCACTGTGTCTGTAGGATAATACTGTACTGAACTTTCAAAATAAATATGCTACAGTAAACCTCAATGCATCAGGCAGTGTATCACGTATAGCGTCTCGGAGGACTTTTCAGAGATTTTCACTTTTAGTGACTGGAACTTCCATTATAGGTGCAACACCAGAGAGAAATATTAGTTGGTAGCCATGTGGCTCTTACCTGCAGGAATGTGACATCATCAGCTCTCATCTGCTCTTCTATGGCTCTGATTGTGTCTGAAAGAAATGAGATCTCTTTGGTCATCTTCTCAATCTTCTCCTTCATCATCTGATTCTTCTGTTTTGTCTCCTTTCTCAGTGCAGCTATCCTGGCTGCCTCTTCATCTCGTAGGAATCGGTGAAACTTCTCAAACTCCTCCTTGATCTGCTTCTCTTTGTGCTGAGCCTGAGTCTGCAAATAAGGGTTGGAAAGGGTTGGTCTGAAATTGACATACTTCATAAACTGTTTTTCACATCATTTCATTCTGTAGAGAGCACTATAGTTTCTTCTTCAACCAATCACAATCTGCTTGGTTAACTTGTGACATATCATGCTGCACACTTGCGCCAAGTTCAGTGGTCGCAACCTTTCAAAACATTTTGTTTCCATTCAGACAAACAAACAAAACTATAAAGTGCAGTATGCAAGCAGATACATGGATTGGACATGTGTTCAAGAGCATAACAATAATAAATACACAAGGAGTTTCTTAAAATACTGCAGGATAATCAAAGGCCACTCAAGTATTAGCCTCGTGAGACCATTCTGTGTATCACCAAATTCAGTGTATCACCACCATACACAGATGCCTTATCCAATTAGCCAAAATTAAACTAATGAAACGAACCAAAACTACTCTAACAGATGGTTCCCTGATGGAATTGCAGGAGCAAATCCATCTGGCGGAGTCAGGTTACTCAAGTATGGCAGCGTAGGAAATATGAGTTTAGCAATGAAATGGCACTAGGGACGAATGAGAATCTGAACCTATTAGTCATGTCTTCCTTTCCACACTGATCACTGTTTGGCCTGCATAGCACAGGGCAGGTGCTGGGACAGCGAAATTGACTCTTCCTGACCAGTTGGTTAAGAGAAATGAGCATTGAGTGGAGGCAGTGGCGTGACTAAAACTTTTCCTTCCCGATGTCACATCATACTCAACGTGGCCCAGGTCATCCTCAAGGCAAGGCAATTTTGTTCATAGGCACATTTCTTACACAGAGGCGGTTCAATGTGCTTTACACATGCAGACAAAAGCAAATACAGAGCATAAAGTAGGCTAATAGAATGCAATAAAGTTTTGTTAACTAAACAAAACAAAACAAAAAAACAGAAATGTAATTAAAAAGTGAATTAAGAAAGTTTAAAAGATTCAAACCTTAATGGAGTTTGCCGCTTTCTCACAGTTCAGTTTTGCTTTTTTAAAAGCCTGCAGATTCACCTTCAATGGATCCAGTTTTATTTTGAGCTGAGAGAAATAGATATTATTAAATTAACCAATAGTGAAAACTTTTAATTGGTTGTTGCCAAATGAATTTGTCATGTTTGAATTCATGGATGAATTCAGGTTTGTTCAGAAACTTGGTTTCTAGTTGGCACAACAATGGACTAAACCCTTTTTGGGGACTGTTGATAATTAATCGGTGAACATCAATCTTACCTTCAAGTCAACTACTGCTTCACCTATAGGACTGAACATGTGATTCCTGTGAACTCTGGAGTCTCGACACACCATACACACAAGCTGCTGATCGTCATGACAATACAGCTTGAGTTTATCTCCATGGAGTTTGCAGACTGCTCCTCTCTGACTTCTCTCCTGAACAAATTTCTCACACAAGTTTCTCAGCACAAGGTTGAGGGGAGGATCCTCCATGGCTGATATCTTCCTACACAATGGGCATTCTCTGGATTTCTTGGTGTTCCAGCACATCTTCAGACAGGCTCTACAGATGCTGTGAGTGCAGGTCAGTAGCACAGGATTCTTGTAGATGTCAGTACACACAGGACAGCAGAGATCCTCCTCTAGCAAGGAAGCCATATTCCTAGAATAACTGTCCTACTTCTCTGACTACATTCACTTTACATCTAATTCACTTACTTCTGAATCCTTTTTGCTATCCTAACTTAATCCTACAAGCATGATAACTGCAAGTTCTCTTTGGGCATAACAATGTGTGCAGTTTGTGTGTTGTAACTTAAGAAACTTGCTCACTGTTACTAAACCTCACTTCCTTCCTCAGGAACTGAAAATACAGAGGGCGGGAGCCAGCTCTTCCCTGATTGGTCAGTAGGCTATCATCTGACAGAAGCACTTAATGCTCATTTTGTAAGTTCAAATGTATAATACCAAAGATACTGAATTATGAGAAGATGAGGCGTTCTAGGCTTCCCCGACGTTAAAAATTGGGATACCGTTCCGGTATCCTGAATAGGACTGGCATGAACTTTTTCTGCATTAACTTTTTCTCTTAATAAGCAGTTAAATAATTAAAATATAATTTCTAGTGTCGTTTTATTGTCATTGCGTGTGATACCCCTGAGGTACATTTTTAAGGCATGGGGTAAATAATTCATTTTATTTATTTTATAATTTTATTTATTAACAGAGCTAGTTAGCTAGCTAACATTAGCATGCCAACAATTTTTTACCTGGGTTACTATGAGAATATGGCTAATAATGTGTGCTACCTTGCTAGCACCTGAGAACCTCGGTTAAATTTGTATATTGCTGCAAACGAGTTTGGACATTTTCATTTACCTGACACCAGTAATATTGCCTGTGAACATGACGTTTTATTGAGATTGTGATTTATCAATTTATCAACTTTATTGTGGCTATCGCTAGCTTTTTAGCTAGCTTGCAATCAGACAGCAGGGCATTTTCTAGCTGCATAGACTGAAATAAAGTTTGTTTTCCTCCATTCAGTTAACTTACATTTCTAGTCTATAGGCTAGTTCTGATAACAATTACCTGCTCATTTTAATTGTGACTAGAGGTATAAATGTCCAAAGCCCCTCCTCAAATAAGGGAATGTAGTTTTTGGGGAAAATCCCATGAACTCCACATTGGGTTTAACAAAGCTCCGTTTACTACCGGTCTCCTAAAGGGGCGTGTCAGCTTTGAACCCAATGTTATATGGAAACAGGAGGGAACTCTTTATGAACCGTCTTGGTTTGATAAACCGTCTCTGGTACCATGATGTGATTGAGTTATTTAGAGAGAACAAACTAGTGTTCAGGACATAAAAATGACAACAACAGTGTTGATTACGGTTTCTATACATTCTTTATTGAAAGTATCAACCATTCACATAACCATTCACATAACCCATACACAAATTTCATAATATAGTCATAAGTACAAACACATTGTCATGTTCAATTGTTTTCTACTTTTTCTTTTGTAAAGCCTATCAATTCAAGCTGGAGCTGAGGTGATCTACTGTCACTGAGGGCCTCACCGGTAAGACTCTCAGAGGAGAGAGCGGCCAACCATTACTGAAGAATGGAAACATTCTTTCTGTGAAAATGAGAGGGATAGTGAATTGGTATTTGTTATTGTCAGGGTCAGAGAATGACAGCTTTCTTCTCTCCCAGTCCATCTGCACTCTGATCCTCTGGAGTTTCTGCGGCACTCTGTTAAGAGGGTCAGCCTCTGGTGGAGAATCTGAACCGTCATCAATACCTTTGTACCATACATACAAACGTCCTTGCCCCAAATCATTTCCTTTTCTCTTGAGAGACTCTGTCATCACACCCACAGCCCACCATGGGTTCCCCCCGACCTCCACATCCCAGCTCTGACTCCCTGAGTCAAACCCCTCAGAGCCCATGACGCCAATATACTGGTCAAATCTCTCTGGGTTATCAGGAAGCTGCTGGCCGTCGACACTGATTCTCACACTGGTCAGATCCGTAGAGAGAGTGACCTGCTTGTGTGCAGTGTTGGGATCCAGAATCACAGGGGCTAAAGAGAGGAAGACCAATCAATGTAAAGGTCAAACGTCTTCAGCTATTCAGGATATTCACAGTACTAGAGTACTAGAGTTATTTTTACATATCAACTCACTGTATTTAACCATCTCCTGCATCTTCTCCCAGACTCTGAACTTCAGGTTGCCCAGGTGCTTTGCCACATTGATCAGAGCTCCGGAAACCCTCTCTGGATCCTGCAGTGTGCACTGGGCCCTGGAATAACATTCAGGAGTCAGTGTTGCTGTGGGTTTGGGTTCAGAACCACAGAGAAGAGATAGAATGAAGGCAGATCACTTACCTTTTGATTGTGTCCTTGTAGCTCTGTAAAACAAGAAAACTACATTTATTATAATTGCTGTATGTGGACACATTTAAAAAAAATAAAATTAAAAATAATAATCCACTGTAATGTGCACACAAATGGCAAACATTAATCAGATGTCATTCTAATGCCATCATTCTACCTGCAGGAATGTGACATCATCAGCTCCCATCTGCTCTTCTATGGCTCTGATTGTGTCTGAAAGAGATGAGATGTCTCTGCTCATCTTCTCAATCTTCTCCTTCATCATCTCACTCTTCCAAATCCCCTCTTCTCTCAGAGCAGCTATCATGGCTGCCTCTTCATCTCGTAGAAAATGGTGAAGCTTCTCAAACTCCTCCTTGATCTTTGTTGCTGTGTCTTGGATCTGACTCTACAGTAGATTAGTGGACAAAAACATTTTCAAATAAAATCCCCAAACACTCTGTACTTGCAATCAGGTAAATATTCATATATGTCCACAGATAGACCTTTAAAAATTAGCTGATTTTTTACACAAGCAACAATCACTCTACATTGTAGCCTAGGACTCCTAGGACTGGAGTACAGTAATGAACACAGATTCTAGCATTGTATTAACCTGTGACACACCTCAATATGTTTTGATGTTTGTTCACAGGTGACCTTCACTTCCTCCTGTAAGTCCATCTGTTTCTTCAGTGACTCCATTTTAATTCTGAGTTCCTCCTGCAAAGAATCATCCCATCTTATGGAGACCAAGAGAGCAACTTAATGAGCTTATAAGCACTAACAATTTAACTTAATTTTTGCATCTGAACTCTGTCAATGTAATAGTGTACAAAATCCTGTTATTACACTAGTTTGTTTGGTGTTTGGTGGTAAGAGACATTCTTAGTCGATCAAACCAATCTAGGACACTTACCCTTAGTGTAGGTGTTGTTGTACTGATTGGTCTGAAGTTGTGATTCTTGTGATTCTTTGAATTTCTACATTCGTAGCACACCAGCTCTCTATCATCTTGACAAAAGAGTTTTAGCTCTTGGTTGTGAAGTTTGCAGAGGTTACCTGAAAAAAGGCATGTTGTGACTAAGGATGAATGGTGGCATACTATAGCAATACTTTACCATTGCTACTTTATTTTATTTTGCCAATTCAGGGTGCCCTTAAAAAAGAGCACATTTTAAAAAAGCCCACTTTAATTAATCAAACGTCCGCAGAGTGATCTTAGTTTTTCTTGTGAAGTTTGTATCCTACCTCCCTGAAACACCAGGTGGGGCTCACCAGACACATCTGTCATTTTTCTCTTTCGTTGTCTGTCTCGGACTTCCTCCCCAGTCACTTCCCTCTGCAGACTCTGGCGTCTCCTTCCTTCTACATCAGTGTTATCATGACTGTATGTTCCATGACTCATTGAGTCCCAACCTGTGCTGAAAGATTCACAGGCAGTGGAGGCCGAGTTCTCCCCCGTTAGTTCTTTCTTCAAATCGCTGGCCATCTGATTCATTTTCATCTTCTTTAAGATTGTATATGTAATCCGTCCAGAGCATTCCTTTGTGTATGTTTGCACCATTAACTCCACTGTGTCCAACTGGTCTGCCGTGTGGAGCTGAGACCATGGAATCTGGCCCATGTCCTTCAAATGATGCTTGAATCTCTTGAATTCATCTAGGCTGAGTTTGTCCATTGTGCTTCTCAGTGTGTCCTTCACTGAGCTCATGGTTGTGTCAGCCATATAAACCCTGATGTGAAATTATTACTAATTCATATTCATTAAATTGAAACCATAACCATGCACAAGACAAGAGCTGGGAAAGAATGAAACTCACCTGTACTAATTCTATGAATTCTCAATCCTGTATTGTGTTAGCTGTAGGAGTTTATCGTTTTTGCCTGCTCCCATGTCTGTTTGTGCGGTTGCAAGGTCTTTGTTCTTCACTTGCTAAACCGGTTAGTCAGAGTAGCCTAGCTGTACGGGTAACTGTGATTGGTCAGAACTGCTCAGGGAGGGACTAGAGTGTGGTAAGCCCCAGAGAGTAATCGTTAGATTCCAGTTAGGTGTGTGTTAGGCATGATGTAAACCTAAAGTGCTGCAGGAACAAGCTTTTATGAAACAATAAGTTAATAAATTAATAAATACACAGTAACGAAAAATGTAATTTCCCTCAAGATTAGGGTGGATTGGCAGTGGAATGATTTTTTGTAAATAATGAATGAGTAAACTTTATTGAGCATTTTTACACTTCAAAAAATTGAGTAAACAAGCTGTGAAATAACATTTAAAAAACAACAAAAACAATGCAATGTGCATTATAACAGTAAGAGGCAGGCGAGACCAGTTGGGCACCCCAATGGTATAACCATGATAATACTGAGGAGAGCTGCAATCCCAGCCTGCACTGTAGATGTCTCTTAAAGCCACTGAAAGTCCCTGAATTCTGGCAGGTGTTTAGGAATATTAAACCCTAATTTCAAGTCAGATTGGCTGTTTGTGAAGCAGTCCACTTCAGTTGTTGTTTATTGTTGTTTAATTTTTTATTACAGTTTGTCTGTATTATTAACATGCATTATGTTCTGATATTTGCACCCCTATGAATTAGTTTAACTTTTTTGGGCAGTATTATTACATTTGTAGGCCTATATCAATTAACCAAACTTGTGACATGTAAATGAACTGTTGGATTAGAGGGTTGCAATTTATCTATGTGTTCATAGCACATCAACATTGCAAATTATGACTGAGATTGTTCTTAGCTCTGACACACTGCAATGTGGAGTAAGTGTAAGGAATCTTCTTTACAATGCTGCTTCTGCACCTCTGCACAAAACTCCATTAGAAGATTTTGAACAACTTTCAAACAACCTGAATAACTTCAAAGTGAAGTGATTCATTCACGTTGCTCTCAGAAATCCACTGACATTGGGTGGAATCTACTGGCCTGGGAAATTTCACTCTGCAGCTCAATAAGACGGGTCATAAACAGGTGCACAACTTGAAATCCAATCAAAAACCAACAGTGGCATTTAAATTCATTGAGTCCACCACAGAGAAGAGGTGTTAATGAGGCAGCAAATCCTTCTTGTTGAATGCTGTGCATTTGCACCCACAGCTCACAGTCACAGTCAAAACAACACAGAGAGTTCACACAACACACAGGTGCCCTTTTAAAAGATAATAATGATAATAAAGTACTGTTTTCAGTTTTGTGTATTTTTTAAACTCTGTTGTTGCTGTTGCGTCTGGCTTTCAAGCTCATTTTAGCGTTGTGAGCAGCCATAAGACATTAGTGTAATTCTATTACTTTTGTGGTAGAAAGCTTTTTTTTTTCAAATTCAGTAACACAAATAAGTATAATATATGAAAATAGCACTGTGGATTGTGTATTCTCGCTGATATTTCTTATTCACTTAATAGATCTTTGGTGTTTGACATTCAAATTAACATTCAGCATTATGATATGTTTTGTGTAAAAACTGGTATTATTTTTTGTCCAAGAGAAGGTGGAAATTATAAAACACACATACAGTGTAGGTCTCTACACACAATGTGAATGAAAAATATGAATGCCAAATTCCAGCGAGAGTGTATTTAGAACACAGTGCAGCGTACTAAAATGAAGGAACATGCCACTATTTTGGCTGATATGATAATTTTTCATCTTCCCTCGTAGAGTTTTTCTATTTTCCAGCCCATATGGCTGACTAGTGCTTTTAGTAAGCCTATCAGGTTAGCATTGATCATTGAACTGGCCAAGACTGATATCACCTAGCTCAAAAGGGTCCAAAGAATTCGGGTTTTGTTTCTTTTTCAAACTCCACTCTTACAAAAGTGTGACAGAAGAGTAAACGTCGTTTTGTAAGACGATAATATGGAACTATCCATTCTGACATAAGAATAAAGGATCTTTGCTACAGCATCTAAAGATAGCTTGCTACCTAGTTCTAGCCGAATGTCCCTAGAACCTTTCCAGGAACGTTTGTGGAATGAATCCATGATCTTCACCCACTCAAAGCCAAAAGCAAACATCTCTACATTCAGATATAGACGATGATTCAATGAACGGGACAAAGGTACAACTCAAGTGTTTAACTCTAGAGTAGGAGGGAAATGAGTACACTGGCCAAAATAGTGTCATGTTCCTTTGACAAGAACTTTAAGGTTATCTGCATGTTCTTATGTCTCTGAGGGTCAAACACTTAAAGGGACACCAGGCAACATTTTTACTGTTAATTTACCAGCCTTGTAGTCACTTCAATGATTAAATGGCTCATATGAGGTGAATAATGGCTATCTCAGCCGTCTCTACCATGGATTTCACGGGTACACTTGCAGAATCTGGGGTTTGAAATTGAAAGTGGGTATAACTGAAATCACATTCATTACCAGCTTGTTATAGCCTGGGAGTTCCCATGCTCCTTTGCGCGCTTATTTCATTTCACTCTGCAAAGCAGCATGGTGACCATGGCTGATTTTCTCGCCTGCTTTCGGTTTCCAATCACAGAACAAAAAGGGATGTGCATGGCCCTCGATTGCATTTTACGTCACTTGGTGGCTCGGTATTGGCTCCGAGCTATGTACAGATGATAGACAATCCAATAAACGGCTCTGGACAAGCGTTAACGATGCTTCCGCTACGAGAAATGCAATAAGTATGTCTCCAGACTAAATAACACTTGTGATTTTTAGTTTGGCATTCGCCAGGCTAAGCTTGTTAGACAATGTAATGCACAAAAATGATGGTCTTAAGTTCGTACTCTTTGGTTTGCAAATAAATTCACATCAATTGGTGAGAATGTACAATGTAGTTGCTGATTTTTCTAATTCAGCAACTGTAGATGGAGCTCTGTAGATTAAAAAAAACACCACCAAATCTTGCCTGGTGTCTCTTTAAGGTTAGAGGGAAGTGTTGGATTCCAATTCAGCTCTAACTGAGCTCCTCAACTACTACTGAAACTTTGACTGGTGCAATCCTCAGAGGGAAAACCCTACAGCCATTAAAATATGGGAACACTCTCTCAGTAAATCTGTGTCTGAGAGAGTAAAGGTGTTCTTTAGTATCAGAGTCAGAGAAGGTCAGCTCTCCTCTGTCCCAGTCCAACTGCACTCTGATCCTCTGGGGTTTCTGCGTTACAGTGAGGATAGTCGGGGAATGTGGAGGAGAATGTACTCCGTATGCACCATCATTATACCAGATATAAAATTCTCCGCTCATAGAGTCATATTTTCCCTTCCTCTGGAGAGACTCTGCCATCACCCCCAGATTCCATAATGTGTTCTCCCCAACCTCCACATCCCAGCAGTGAGTCCCTGAGTTGAAGCCCTCAGAGCCCAGGAGACTCAGATACTCATCAAACCTCTCTGGGTTATCAGGAAGCTGCTGCACTGTCTCCTCTCCTTCTGTCACGCTGGTCAGATCCTCGGACAGGAAGAGTCCTGGATGGGCAGAGTTGGGATCCAGAGTCACAGGAGCTGCAGAGAGAAAAACACAGACACATAAGTCGATGTAAATTGTGGACATGAATGTTCATTTAGATCATTAATTATTATTAATTATTCACATCACACCACTGTTTGGTTACATTTCCTATTGTGGTGCTGCTCCTTTTAGAACACATTGTGCAGTTAACTATTACATTAACACAAATTTACAATGTAGTTAGGCTACATTTTAAACTGCATAAACTTGAAAAAACACTTTGAGAGTAATGCAGATGTTAATATAGAAGCAGATAATGGGTGGAAGAAGTAAAAGAAGGATTTGGACAAAGCCAATAAATTCTAGTCAAGCTAACTGACAGAAACCGAGATTCAATCTCGTCACAGCTGTTTGGTATGGAAGAAAGATTCAGGCCTTATAGAATGAACTGAAAGCCTTAACTTAAAACATTTAAAGAAGAAATAATCATGTGAAATGTGACACAATCTGCAAACAAGCTTTAACCATCAAAACCTGATTTTTCTCAGCAATGTTCACACAATGCAAATGCGGTAACAGTGGTGTTTGTTTGTCAGAAAACAACACACTTCAAAGTGAAATGGCCACTGCTATTGTTATCCTGACCGCACCACCTTCAACACGCATTACTGTATTTTCTGATACATAAACAAAGTGTTTGTATGTGTGTGTGTTTGTGCGTGTCAAAACTCACTGTATTGAACCATCTCCTGCATCTTCTCCCAGACTCTGAACTTCAGGTTGCCCAGGTGCTTTGCCACATTGATCAGAGCTCCTGAAACCCTCTCTGGATTCTGTGGTGTGCACTGGGCTCTGGAATAACATTCAGGAGTCAGTGCTGCTGTGGGTTTGGGTTCAGAACCACATAGAAGAGACCGAGACAGAGAGATTACTCACCTTTCTAAGGTGCTCTTGTATGTCTGGAAAATAAAAAAATGATTTTACTAACAATAATACTCAGGGCTGTCAAACGGGCTGTCATTTTCAATGCGATTCATGGAATAATATTACAAAGTAAATTGTAATTGTAATAGTAAATTAATCTTTGAAAAATCTGTACCTGTTTAAATTCTAAACAAATGACAAATTTCCTTGAAAGGCAGTGTATGCTGAGCACCACAGCAAACTTCAAGCAATAAGTCAGCAGTCTTAGTTGATCTTACTTGTAGAAAAGTGACACCATCAGGTCCCATCTCCTCAATGGCCGTGACTGCATCTGAGAGAGAGGAGATCTCCGTGCTCATCTTCTCAATCTTCTCCTTCATCATCTGACTCTTCTGCTCCTCTTCCTCCCTCAGTGCAGCTATCCTGGCTGCCTCTTCATCTTGTAGAAACTGGTGAAGCTTCTGAAACTCCTTGTTGATCAGCTCCTCTGTGTGCTGAGCCTGAGTCTACAATATTATTAAGTTTCAGTTAAAATCCCAAGCAGTAGTAAATCCATAAGGTACACTATTGGTGTGCATTGAGGTTACACTTTGCTTGAGGGTGTCACCATAAGAGTGTAATGAGCGTTCTCAACGGTGCCTTCCAGGCAGCGCTGCCTTTAAGGCACTACTCCACTCAGTTTAGGGTTAGGATGAGGGTTGAGGGGGTTAGGGTTAGGTTAGGAATAGGGTAAGGGTAGTGCCTTTTAGGCTGTGCTGCCTGGAAGGTGCCGTTGGAGGCAAAAAACACCATTGAGCGTAATGAGCCTGTCATAGACAACATAAAGTGTCATGAACTTTAATGACATTTCATTCACGTGTATGACTATTGTTATTACCGTAAGTGTCATTCGGTTTTTGTAATGTCTACACACAAAACCGTGTCAACTTTAGATTACAAAAACCGAAGGACATTTAATGACAACAACCTTAAACAACACAGTAGAGTAATTTATGCTAGTGACACATTATCACCCAGTGGAATGGAAAACTGTTTTCTGATTGGTGACAGGGTGTCCGTTATTTCTTTATAACAAGACACCTGAGACATTTGTTTCACCACCGTTCCACGCGTGCTTGTCATTCGCTTCCACCTCGTCCAATACCGGGACGGTTTGGCAGCCGTTATCCCTTACACAATGTCATGTTCATGATAGACTCATGACACTCTTATGTGGACACCCTGAGGTAACGTGTGTCTGCATTGCATAACATGGCATTTGTGTTTGTTTGGGTTTTTTTTTATGACTATTGGGATGTTTCACAGAACTTTTTCAGCAATATGAGTGCAAGCTCTCACCTTAATATGTTCTGCTGTTTGTTCAGAGGTGACCTTCGCTTCTTCAAAGATTGTCAGTTTCTTCTTAAAGCCTTTCAACATTATCTTCAGTTCTTCCTGAGTTAAAAATATATCATACTCCTTGGTGAATTATTGCACATGAGAGAGTATTTATGTCTGATTGAATTTCACAATCAAATCAGATACCCACAGATCTTGACAATTATTTAAGCTCTTGGAATCAAAGCTCATTTTGTCAAAGCACTAGACACTCGCAGAACCTCCCACAAAAGAAACAAAACCCAAAGTGGTTTACAATGTGCAGGAACATGCCTGAACATGCCTACAGGATGGAGTGAGATAGATAGAGAGATGTGGCAGAATCAGGATATCAGGGTCGGAATCAAGCCCAGATTCCAGGCTTATTAGATGCCCCAAACTGCACCCACCAATGTCTAAGCTCTAAGGCAGGGGTCGGGAACCTTTTTCTCTGAGAGAGCCATGAATGGCACATATTTTAAAATTCATTTCCATGAGAGCCATACAATATACAAGCCTGTCTTTTAATCATTAATTTATCTTATCTTTATTCGAAAAGTAATCAAAAAGTACAGAAGAAGACTGTTTTGGCATACTCCTCATCTGTGAATGGCTTTCCATTTCTCACAATTGCTATTCAAGTGCTATTCAAGATAGAGCTGGAAATATTTGCCCGAACCCGACGGGGCCCAACAGGACCTGCCGGGTTCGGGCCGGTTCGGGGTCTAATTTCAATATTCCAAGCGGGCCCGGCTCGGGCTCGGGCTCGGGCTGAAAGCCGATGCGCGGCAAATATGCGATCACATGATACGCCTAACGTTCGATCTACAGGCATGCGTTAGTAGATGCAAAATGGATGTAGAAGAAGTTAAACGGAGATTAGCCCTTGGCGAATTCATGTTGGTCGAGCCAGTAAATGCGAGGTCGGAGGTGTGGAAACATTTTGAGCACGTTCACAATGAGAAAAACGAGGCAGTGGGGTATGTCAAATGCAAGAAGTGCGACGTGATGTTAAAGTATGACAGCAAGACAACTGGTAATTATTGCTGTTCTTATTTTTCTTTTAACTTTGGGCAGATCATTTATTTTAGCCTTGAAGTTCTTGAACTTCAGACATCTGTAGGCTAACTAATCTGAATAAAAAACGTAGAAATGTTCAGCAAAAATGACTCATTGTTGACTGCTTTGATATGCGCACAATTGAAAAATGTCGGGTTGCAAACGGGTTCGGGCTCTATGAAGCTGTCAATCATACGGGCCGGGGCGGGCTCGGGTGGAGTTCTCTCGGGCTGGGGCCGGTTCGGGTCTTAGTTTTAAGGCCCGTTTCAAGCTCTAATTCAAGACTGAAATAGATAGATGAATGGATTGAAATAGGCCTACATGAGAGTGTTTTATTTTTAAAGTTATCATTCTTTTTATTAAAGATTTGTCTGCGAGCCAGACCCAACCATCAAAAGAGCCACATCTGGCTCCCGAGCCATAGGTTCCCTACCCCTGCTCTAAGGCCAAACTCACCTTAGTCATCAATCGTGGAATAGGCAATGGCATTTTCATTTTAAGTATATACTCACCTTGATGTGGTTGGCTTTTTCTTGAAAGGTGAGTTTGGCCTCTTCATAAGCCTTCAGCTTCTCCTCTAAGGGATCCAGGTTCATGATAGTCTCCTCCTATAAAGAAAATAATATAAAGAGCACTCCAAAAACACAATATATATAGATTGACTTGTTTCACCTTTTCTTAAACTGTAAAAAAAAGAATTTGTAATTGTTACTTGAAAAATGTGTTGAAACTCGTTGCTTCAAATGAGTTAAGTAAATACGACTTATCTTTAATATGTAAGGTACTTTTACATTGAAAAAGAAAAGTTATAATTACTTAAATTATTTGAGGCAACGAGTTTCCACACATGTTTTAAGTAACCATTACAAATTATTTTTTACAGTGTATGAAATGGGAGATATTGAATTGATCTGATTCGATGTTGAAGATACGTAGCTTCCATCACTAATGAAAGCATAGACGGATATATTTCAGTGAGGAGAACACGTGGAACACATCTGGCCTGGACGATAGTGCTGGTGCTGCCACCTTGTGGTGAGTTGCAGTAATAGTAACAACAACCGGCTTTTGGAAAATTTAACTGAACAGTGAAAAAACTTGTAAAACTTGTACTGTAGCTTAACAATGATCTAATCCCAAATCTTTTTCAACATTGATGATCAAACTTACCTTGTGGTCAACTGCTTCCAGTTCAGCAATGGCATTGAACTGCTGATTCCGGGGGTGTTTTGAACTTGGACACATGAAATACACAACACACGCAAACACACACAGACAGACAGACAGCACAACTTTTTGTGGGATCTCTGGCTTTGGTCCTCTTTGGCTTTTCCCCTCTACAAACTTCTCACACAGGTTTTTTAAGACGAGATTGAGTGGAGGGTCGCTTCTTGATGATCTCCTGCAGATCGGACATTCCCTGTATCCTTTGGTTTCCCAGAACTTCTTCAGACAGCCTTTACAGATGCTGTGAGTGCAGCTTAAGATGACAGGATCCTTGTAGATGTCAGTGCACACAGGACAAGAGATCTCATCTTCTAAGTCCATAGCTATCTTCCATGAAAAAAATAAAGAATGCAAATATGATTTCAGGTTTCTAACCCTGTTATCTTTCTCACACACTTTACTTTCATTTTTAGGAGTTGACAAAAATTGTTTCTGCATTGTTCCGTCTTTTGGCTTAAAACCATAAGTATAAAAACATCTCCAACTTCTTTCTGCCAGTAACCATGTCCTGTTAAGGTGATTTGTTGTCTTCTCATGTGTTTTGGTAGTTTTGAGGAATAGCAGTGACCAGAAGAGCCGAGTGTCACTGAGATTCACTTCCTCCTTCAGGAAGGGACAGTCAGAGGGAGGGATTTAGGTGCTGCTTGGTGATTGGTCAGTTCAAACATAGAGGGCCCGTCTTCAGAATGCAATAATTTCTGACTGGTGCCAGAAAGTATTGTTGGTATTTGTACCATGTCGTCAATAGGCTACTATATTATTTAATATAATGTATTATTTATTTCATCATAGAATGTAAACAAAGAGCAAAATATCACTAAATGAATCAAAACATTAGGCTATTTCATGTGCTCAAGAAAATGCTTTGAAACAGTAACCAAAAGAAACAATACACCCTGGGGGTGTTTAAACCCATAGTGCTGGGGGCATTTTAGCTTATGACTTTACAATAAAAAGCTCTTATTTTGAAAACATACTGTAACATACTGTTTTTACACTGAAGATAGGCTATATTCTCTAAAACTACTGGCTTGATATCATGTGAAAACAATTTTTGGGATTTCTGAAAACTATACTGAACATATTTGTATTTGTTTATCTTCAAATAGCGGGTGTGAGTTTTACCATGGATATTTGTATATCATTGTTGTCAACGTAGATACACATGTAAACAGTAAATGTGTTCTTGAGTCCACCCGATGGTTATTTTGGGAATACAGGTGGGAGGCATTTTACCCCAAGTGATTGTTTTACCCAATGACATTGACAGACATTTTTTTTTTGTTTTTCTTTATTGCATAAAATCGCATAAAATGATCTTTGATATGTGTTAAACATAGTCCTGCTAGTTGTGTTTAATTTCCAGCATTTCTGAACTCTTAACCCTATAGAACCATTTGTGCTGTAGGCTACAAAAGGGGAGTGTGTATAACAGTACACCATAAAAAAAAAAAACACCAGATGGCAGCATTTTACCAAAGCTCTATCTTCTCCTGGAAAATAACTTTCAACACAAAACATGACAGATCTACAAATTAATTCATTCTATTACAATATGCACATTTTCTTCTGTACTGTGAAGAACAATATCAGAGTGGTCAGTGATTTTAAATAATGACATGTGAGTTTCACTGTGTATATGTTTGTGTATTGATGACATAATCAAGTGTAAATGAGAGGAGAGGAGAGGAAGTGACTTTAAAAGATGAAGATTTGAAATTCCAGCATTCTCTTTACATCCAAATCGCTCAATGCTTAAATCCTAACAGTAAAAAGAGGCTGTCAGGTGCTAAAGGCAGGGGCGGTCCTACCCTCTTTGGTGCCCTGGGCGAACACCTTATCTGGATCACCCGCGATTGTAATTTTCGGCGCTCGCGTGCGCAATAATAATTACAAAAAAGAGTGCCCGTGATGCCGCCCTCCCGACGATGCCGTCCTGAGCGATCGCCCATGCCAGACACCGCTCCTGGCTAAAGGACAAATCTTGTGTGCATCTCCTGAGGCCACCTTGCACTATTAACAGGAGAAAGAGCGAGAGGACCTGATTCAACACAGACAGATTAGTGAACTGGCATACTAAGTGAATGGAGCACAGAAACTCACTTTCAGTTTCATGTTCCTATGCCCCTTTCAGTTAGCTGCCGGTTTGCCATGTGGTCTACTGTATGTTCCACCAGTATCACAGCATACTCTGCGTGATTTACATAGAGAAACATGCAAACATGCAGAGCTCATCCTGATTCCACAATTGCTAACAGGGATACAGCAGAAGACCAACACTGATTAAGACCTCAGAATCCAATTGATGCTAATCAGTCATGGACCACCTGCACAATCGCCTTGGGTGCCAAATATCAGGGGGGCATCGTCAGGGCTGGACTGGGACCAAAAAAAAGGCCCAGGCATTTTTGGCCATTGCAGCCCACTATGATTTTATTCATGGCCAGCTTAAATAACACTCCAAGTTAGACGCATTGCATTACTGTAACATGAGGTCTTTGATTGGACTAGCCCAATATACTTCAAGAAAAATATGAGTAAATTATAACAGTCCTGGGCCAAAAATGACCATCGACCTCGACCACGGGGCATTGCCCTGTATGCCCTATGGCCAGTCCATGCCTGGGCATCACAATACAATTTTTTTTCTCTCTCTTTTTTTCCAGTTGTATTTCTTGAAAAGAAAAAGCAAAACTCAAATTTGGCCTATGGAGTAGCAAATAGGCTTGCTGAAGCTGGATTCAAGTGCAGGTAGTTATGCTGCTCTATAGTCTTACTGAAAACTTCACTGGTAAGATCCTAAGAGGAGAAAAAGTACAGCCAATAAAAATGTATGGGAATACTCTCTCAGTGAAGGTGTGTGTGAAAGTGTGTATGTGTGTGTTCTTATCAGCGTCAGAGAATGAGAGCTTTCCTCTGTCCCAGTCCAGCTGCACTCTGATCCTCTGGAGTTTTCGCTTCACTCTTAGGGGGATGAAGGGTTTGTGAGCTGGAGACTGTCCTTTATATTCTCCACATTCATACTCTATATACCAGCTGTTGATCTCACAAAAATAGTAGCCCTTCCTCTCGAGGGACTCTGACATCACACCTACATGCCACCATGTATTCAGGTCAACCTGTACATCCCAGCAGTGAGTCCCTGAGTTAAAGCCCTCAGAGCCCAGGACACTGTACCAGTCATCAAATCTCTCTGGGTTATCAGGGAACTGTTTCTTCTCTTCACCAAGTCTCACACTGGTCAGATCTTCAGACAGGATGAGTTTCGGGTGTGCAGTGTTGGGATCCAGAGTGACAGGAACTGCAAAGAGAGAAATAAAGAGATACACAGTTGGTCCTCTAATATAGGCTGTAATTATTACATTTATACAATTATATCTCTCTCCTTACTGTATTGAACAATCCCCTGCATCTTCTCCCAGACTCTGTACTTCAGGTTGCCCAGGTGCTTTGCCACATTGATCAGAGCTCCTGAAACCGTTTCTGGATCCTGCAGTGTGCACTGGGCTCTGGAATAACATTCAGGAGTCAGTGCTGCTGTGGGTTTGGGTTCAGAACCACAGAGAAGAGAGAGAGACGGGAGGCAGATAACACCACTCACCTTTCCACTGTGCTCTTGTAGTTCTGTAAAGTATACAAGTAAGCATAAGTATAAATCCTTACTATACTGTAGACCCCTAATAATGAGGCAACCAACTTCAGTATGTACACAATATTACTGTTGGTGTTTTCTTTTTACCTTAATGTATACTATATCATATATCCAGGGTGCAATTTATGAAAAAATCAGAGGGGGGGGATGATTCTGAAACGGCATTGCGTTGGTGACGTCATTACTAGACACTAAAATGACCCCCCCCCCCCCCCCAAAAAAAAAAAAAATAAAAATAATAATAATCTGCTATTATGATCTTAGCCTATCTGGGTTACAGCGCAGTGTCTGATGCCTCCTGAAGTCTACTGCAGTTCCTGTGACTGCTGCGTGTCGAGCGCAACATTTTTCACAAAACTTAGAAACTCTCTCGTTCAGACCTAACTCTCCTGCTGCTTACTGTGTGTTAAATAGTTAAATAAAGTGCTGCAGATTACATTGTTTAATGTTGCCGACAATAGCCAAATTACTTTGATATCTCAGAGATGTGTTGACCCAAGTCATTCGTTGAATCCGACGGTATGCGCGGTATAGGGCGCTGGAGACTGTAACCTAAACAATTTGGTTTTTGCAAATGTGAGGAAAGCCAGGGCATTGAGCATAAAAATAGCCAATGCAAATAGGGCCAGCTAGGCATTCCTTGGGCATTGTTGAAGCATTTCGCCTAGATTATGCCATTTCTTGGTCATTTTCCACTACTGGCTGAATGACCTAAAAAAATTGTCATCCCCCGCGATTCAGAAGGATATTTTGCCTGATACGTTGACAATACACGCATTTCATATCAAACTTAAATTATGCCTATGACAAACAGTTCGTTTTCCTTTGCACAAAGTTGTTCAAGCAATGTGATAACATTACCTGCAGGAATGTGACATCATCAGCTCCCATCTGCTCCTCTATGGTTCTGATTAAGTCCAAAAGAGATGAGATCTCTCTGTTCATATTCTCAATCTTCTCCTTCATCATCTGACTCTTCTTTTCTTCTTCCTCCTTCAGTGCAGCTATCCTGGCTGCCTCTTCATTTCGTAGAAACTGGTGAAGCTTCTCAAACTCTTTCTTTATTTGCTTCTCTGTGTGTTTTGCCTGAGTCTGGAAGATTAAATCCAATAAGCATTTCATTGTTAACGATAGCAACATGTCAGTAGATCTACTAGTTCCATAATCAGCCAAATTAATGTCTTCATGCAATGGACCATCAAACAAGGTCAAAGGTAAAAAGTTTCGTTCACCACCTTGATATGTTTCAATGTCTCATCAAATGCTATTTTTTCTTCTTTTATGGCCTTCACTTTACAATGTAAGGGCTGCAATTTGATCTTGATTTCTTCCTGCAAAAAAAAAAAAAAAAGTATTCAAATAGCTTCATGGTTCAAGCTGGAAAATGAACTACATTACAATGATTAATTTAGCACTCTACAAAAGTGAAATACAGTCAATAATCAATTACTTCAGGACCATAACTCAGAGCAACCTAGAGCTAAATATCGTTTCCATGCTAGAGTCTTTCACCACTATACTACATTTGACCAGGTGAATCTGTGATACTCCTGAAGAAGTTTGCATAGATAATTTTGTTCACCTCTGGTGACATAAAACATATACACTCCTGCCCATCAAGTGATATGTTTGTTCACACATACACCGAACATGAGGGCTCAAGATCGGTATGGTAAAGTGAAAGTCTCACCTTGCAGTCCAGAGCAGCCTCACAGATGGGGCTGAAGTTGTGGAATCTGTGTAGTTTTGAGTCTCGACACACCAGACACAAAAGCTGTTTGTCCTCCAGACAGAAAAGATTAAGTTTCTCATTGTGCAGCCTGCAAAGCACCTCAGACCCTGCTGAAGCTCTCTGACTTCTCTCCAGTAAGAAGGTCTCACACAGGTTCTTTAAATGGAGGTTTCTGGGAGGATCTTCATTTGACAATCCTCTACAAACCGGACATTCTTTGGTTGATTTGACTCTCCAGAACTTTTGTAGACAGAGTTTACACACACTGTGACTGCATTTCATGAGAACAGGATCCTTAAATATGTCACAGCACACCGGACAGGAGAAATCCTCCTCTGAGAACATTCTGGAGGCCATTTGTATGTCTTCAGACGTTTAAAGTCTTACTCCAACTCTCAGGAATGGTGTCTCAGTTTGACTGTTTCCTGTCTGGACCTGTTTTTGGGGGACGGGTTTGACAAAAAACGAACTGGTCTCCCTCTCTCTCCCTCACCATTTCAGTGGAAACACATAGGGGAGGAGTTGGCTCTCTGTAGCAGCTGCCAGCTGTGACTCACTCTCTCTCTTTCTCACACACACACACACACACACACACACACACACACAGCTCTGAGGAAGAGGAAGCACATGTGTGAAACACACAGTTCAGTGTGTGTGCCAGGGGTGGGCTGGGCCTTAGTGGTGGGCACCAGAGAAGGACGTCCTCCATCAGAGTACATCACACTAAAGGTTTCCTCATGGTCCTGTAGCCGTCATATTCATGTACACAATGTTCCTTCCAGGCCCAGTTTGTTTGTTTGGCTTTCCAAAGTATCTCAGAACATGCTTGTACCTATAGTGTTAATCTATGGATCACATGTACTGTATATCTGCAATCGTATTTGTGATGAAACGTGTATGTACGGGTCTACATGGTAGCCACGTTATTGCCTCCACTCATGACAGTATTCAAAATGTTCTTTAAAAGCAATGGTTTTTGGAAAAGGTCAGCAAACACACCACGTAAGATGCTGTTAAAAACCCAGCCCAGGCCTTGTCCATTGGAAGTGCATGTACGAATTTATCATTTGAGAAATACCAGTCGGAGTTAATCAGCAAAATTGGCAGAGACCATAGAAACCTCATGCAAACACTGCACCAAATTATATGTATTATTATTGATATTTATTTATTAATATGCATCATATTGATCACATTTTAAAAGGACAACCAGACAGGCATGTGTGCACACAGCTTTGCCCTCTTGACTTGCATATTTTCCAAGATTATAAAATGAGGTGATAGAAGAAACATTACTTTCATCCTGCATCTTAACAATCATGGCAGTCTATTTACAAGGTCTTGATATTGTAGGGTTAGTGTGCGGAGAAATGAAAGTCACTCTAACTCATCTAACTGGGCTGGTCCAGGATCACTCTGGCCTTCACTGGTAAGATCCTCAACGGAGCAAGAGATGACAAATATGGAAAGAGTCTCTCAGTGAAGGTGCAGTTGAAGGTGTGTAAAAGATTGTTATCTTCAGGATTTGAGAATAAAATCTGCCCATTTTTAGAGTCCAGAGTCACTCGGATCCTCTGGGCGGGTTTCTTGTTCTTTGGAAGAGGCTCTGGTTGCTCTGGGGTGACACATGATTCATATCCGCTATTCCTATAACTCACATAATAGAAACCATCACTAGCGTTTATGTTTCCCTTCCTTTGAGCAGACTCCGTCATTACACCAAGGAACCAATGTGTGGTGTTCACAACCTCCACGTCCCAGTAGTAAGTCCCCGAGTTAAACCCTTCAGAACCCAAGATGCAAGCATACACATCAAATCTCTCCGGGTTATCAGGAAGCTGCTGTTTCTCATCACCTAGTAGCACGCTGGTCAAATCATCAGACAGAATAAAATGGTCGGCAGCAGTGTTGGGATCAAGAATCACTGGAGCTGCAGAGAGAAAGAACATCTAAGCTGAACTCAGACTGAGGACATGGACTTGAGTCATAGCCAATATTTCTCAAAATGGTCTGTTGTTGTGTTACATGCTATATGATATGGCTTATAGTGTAGCAGTAGTTCAATGTGTGTGTGCTTCAATGAGTGTGAGTGTGTATAAGTAATTGAGAGAAAGAGAAAGAAAGAGATAGAGAGATCAGGACTCACTGTATTGAACAATCTCCTGCATCTTCTCCCAGACTCTGAACTTGAGGTTGCCCAGGTGCTTTGCCACATTGATCAGAGCTCCTGAAACCCTCTCAGGATCCTGCAGTGTGCACTGGGCTCTGGAATAACATTCAGGAGTCAGGTATGGAGGGTTGGGCTCAGAAGAGTGAAAGAAGAGGTAGAGCTCTCACCTTTCCATTGTGTCCTTGTAGTTCTGGAAAGTAATGAGGAAAATAGTAAATAAAATGAAAACTAATACTTATTAGCTAGTATAACCTAGATAAGGGATACATTCTGTGAGGCAGTCATTATCATGGAATATTCTAACAGAGCGATGCAGCGCAGCCTGGGATGTGGTACCACTCTGATGGGAGATATTTCCACGATAATGACAATTATCCTGCTTATTACACGGCTACTGTAGATATTATTATCATTACCCATCAGTATAAATTGAAATGTAAAAACATTTTCCTGCTTTATAAAATCAAAGATGAACCCCATATTGACGTGGAAACTACTGAGGGTTCATCAATAAAATATACAGGGCGTGTTCAGAATGATGCTTCAGAAAGGATAGGTTTGGTTACCTGTAGAAACAGGCCATCATCAGTTCTCATCTGCTCTTCTATGGCTCTGATTGTGTCTGAAAGAGATGAGATCTCTCTGCTCATCTTTTCAATCTTCTCCTTCATCATCTGACTCTTCTGCTCCTCTTCCTCCCTCAGCGCAGCTATCCTGCTTGCCTCTTCATCTTGTAGAAACTGGTGAAGCTTCTCAAACTCCTCCTTGATCTGCTTCTCTGTGTGCTGAACCTGAGTCTATAGAACACATCTCATAAAGCATTTTATCTTTAGAGGTGTCATTTCAGTAGGCTGCTTCCAACCAGGCAACTTATTCCTTCACTTTCTGAATGCTGATCAAATGCAAAAATATTTATTCATACCTTAATATGTTTGGCTGTTTCATCAAAGGCAAGTTTAGTTTCCTTTAAACCCTGCAGTTTGTGATGCAATGGCTGCAGTTTGATTGTGAGTTCTTCCTGCAGAAAAAAAATACTTCTTTTAGTTAAGTTTCAAGAATTTTTCAAGTTTTGTACGATTACATGCATTTAAATTTACAGACAGTGTAACCCTGCCCATACTATCCCTTACAGACATTATTACAAATACCAATCTGTTCATAAAGCATAAGATCTAAATACAAAAATGTACCTACATGCATTGCATTTAGAAATGTACCATTAGATTACAGTCTTTTCCAAATATTATTCAAGTGTAAATATAATGGTGTAATGTCTTTTCTGGTCGCATTACTTGTAAACCTTCATAAGTCCACATTCACTTTTTGTTTTGAATAACATGATTTAACATAAAATCAGAAACATCCCACCTTACAGTCCAGAGCAGCCTCACAGATGGGGCTGAAGTTGTGGAATCTGTGTAGTTTTGAGTCTCGACACACCAGACACAAAAGCTGTTTGTCCTCCAGACAGAAGAGCTTGAGTTTCTCACCGTGCAGAATGCAGAGCACCTCAGTCCCTGTAGTAGCTCTCTTACTCCTCCCCTGTAAGAAGGTCTCACACAAATTCTTTAAATGAAGGTTTCTGGGAGGATCTTCATTTGTCAATCTTCTACAAACTGGACATTCATTCGATGCTTTGGCTTTCCAGAACGTTTGCAGACAGTGCTTGCACACACTGTGGCTACATGGCATGAGAACGGGATCCTTAAAAATGTCACAGCATACGGGACAGGAGAAATCTTCATCGCAGAACATCCTGGAAGCCATGCTGGTAAAATTTTGTTGACATCAGCTACGTTTAGATCAGGGACGTTTGGTCTCGGAATTCTGTTCATGTATGACTGTGGGGGAAGAGCCGCACAGTGTACATTGGAAGATAAAAGTGCAAATTTGGATGTCTCAAAAGTGCAAAAAATTAAATGACTATTGTCAGAAACAAGCGGTTGAAATTGTTCAGCTGGTGACTTGTTCCTGTCTGAAACACTTTTAGGGGGAGGGGACTGACAAAAATGTCCGTGGTTGTGTCCAAAGGTTGGGGAAAAAAAAAATAAAAATCTCGTACAGTTATCACAGGCAAGAGTGAGAGAGGGGCGGGCCTGGGTAGTAGGAGGCACTGAAGAAGGAAGCCCTTTAGACTGCATCCACACCAAAGGTTTCCTCATGGTCCTGCAGATGTTGGCTTCATGTATACAAAGTTCATTCAGCCCCAGCCTTATCCTTTGAAGGGGACTACAATTAAGTACACAAATTTAATCATTTGAGAATTACCAATTCACTCAGTAAGTCACTCAGCAACACGGACTCAAAGTGAGTTTTTAATGCCACCCCAAGCAGACACAGCAACAACTTATTTTAGCTGGCAAACATGAGCATGTGTGCACACATTATTTAACATTCTATAACCAGCTGCTTTTGACACTGCATTCCAACAAAACAAATAAAGATAATTCCAAACCTTAATCAGCTCTGTCACACAGAAGTGCACTAATACTTTATTATTTTTTTCTTAAGTCTTTCTTAAGTGTCAATGCATGACGAACATTTTTAACTCAGATCTCAGTTTTATTTCACATAAGAAAAAAAACACAAGTCTTCTGTGGTAAGATCTTCAGAGGACAGTGATCACACTCGACAATAAAGTAGGGAAACAGTCGCTCGGTGAATGCGCTTGTGAAAGTGACTATGTCTGAGTGATCATCATAGTCGGAGAATGATAGTGTTCCTCTATTCCAGTCCAGCTGCACTCTGACCCTGTGGGGTCTCTGCTTTATTTGAGGGGTCAACGAATCCAAATCAGAACAGGCTGTGTATTCTTCATAGCAATACTCCAGATACCACCGATCACCCCACTCATTGCCCGACAGAATGTCAGACTCAGGTACCACACCCACTTGCCATGAAGTGTTCTCCCCAACCTCTACGTCCCAGCAGTGAGTGCCCGAGTTGAAGCCCTCAGAGCCCAGCACTATTGCAGAATCAACAAATGGGATGAACCACAGATCATTTTCACCATCGCTGCTGCTGCCGCCGCCATTCCTCACGCTGGTCAGATCCGCAGAAATGATGAGATCAGGGCTTGCGGTGGTGGGATCCAGAGTCACAGGAGCTGCAGGGACATCAAGCGGAGGAGTTATGCGGTGTGACGGCGTGTGCGTTAATGGCTGGTGAGGCCCTAACTGGCCATTATGTAGATTGCAAGTAAATTGTTTACAAATAACTGTGATATCAAAACAGGTAACAGACCATAAAAAGCCATACTTAAAATGCTAATGATAGAACACTGTTTAAAAGGACCCATAACTTCCAGATCAAGTACACCTTTGAATTTGAATTTCTGAATATAGGTCTACAGCTCTGACATAATCCATGCTTACTGTATTCAATAATCTCCTGCATCTTCTCCCAGACTCTGAACTTCAGGTTGCCCAGGTGCTTTGCCACATTGATCAGAGCTCCTACAACTCTCGCTGGATACTGCAGTGTGCACTGGGCTCTGGAATAACATTCAGGAGTCAGTGCTGCTGTGGGTTTGGGTTCAGAAAAAAACAGAGACCTAGATAAATCACTCACCTTTCCTCTGTGATCTTGTAGTTCTGGGAAATGGAATATTTTCAAGTTAGCAATCACTTTTTAATAAAGCCTGAGCAAGTTTTTTTGTTTGTTTGTTTACCATATCCCCCACAGCATTAAAAAATGCTCTTGATGGTTCCTACCTGAAGTAATGTGAGGTCATCAGCTCTAATCTCATCCTCTATGGCTCTGATTGTGTCTGAAAGAGATATGATATCTCTGTTCATCTTCTCAATCCTCTCCTTCATCATCTGACTTTTCTGCTCCTCTTCCTCCCTCAGTGCAGCCATCCTGGCTGCCTCTTCATCTCGTAGAAACTGGTGAAGCTTCTCAAACTCCTCCTTGATCTGTTTCTCTGCATTTTGGGCTTGAGTCTGGAACGGCACATATAACAACTCACAGAAACATCTCTTTGCCGACACAAATAGCAATGTGAGGACCAGGGGGTATTTCACAAAACCAAGATAGGGGATTTAGGCAGGCTTACTGGGTTATCCTGGATGAACATAGCCTTGACTTGGTTTCACAGAAGAGATCACATATAAGTTACCATGGGAATTTATACTTGGAAGCTAGCCTGCTCCTGACCAGGCTAAGTGCCAGGCTTAGTTTATTCTGATGATCATTCTGGTATCTCATTGGTTCAGTCAGTTGTCACTCCAAATACACCCTCACGTGTTAGAAGGATTCTATAATCTGTACACTTTGCACCACGGTATTAACTTGAAAAGCTGTCAGAAAATCTCCCCTTTACAAAATGCCATATCGTTTTACAAGTATTAGATTTTACAATTATAAAGTTGTCATGTTAATTATTGCTTGCATATTGATAATATTCATATGATAAGAAGAAAGCTGCCAAAGTAGAAATGTGGGACATATTGACCAAGATATCTGCCATATTCGTTGAGAAAAACGATGTAGAGTAATACTGTTTCAGTGGCGTCCTTTTAATAAAAATAAACTACTTCACGTTGCAAGATGAGGACGCCAACACACGTGGGAGCACACGTATTTGGGCAGTGAGCTGTCTGCCACGCCTACTCTCTTAAGTTTGCAGATGTAAATGTATTTCCCATCTTTGATTTAAATAGTTTTGCTTCCTTGTTAGCGTCAGGCAATTACACTTGTTTTCTTCACGCGAACTATTTCATTACATGCGTGTTTCAAATGCACACCGCGAGTGAGTTTGTTGAAAAACGAGCACGCGCGTGCATACAGAATTACTTAGACCCGGCTTGACTTAGCAGCCTCAACTCATCCCTGCTTGACGTTCATGAAACGTTTTGAGCTTGTTTACCTAGAAGAGGCTTGGTCAAGCCCCGTCTTCGTCACTTATCTTGGATCTACTTACTCTGGTTTTGTGAAATACGCCCCAGAACAGACAGAGAGAGCAGATTGGATACACAATTTCTCGTCCAGAATCTAAACAAAACCCAATTAATCTGTTATCGGCCCCCCTACCACTAGGGGGTGCCGCGGCTCAATGGGCTAGAGCAAGGGTGGGCAATTATTTTGGGTGAAGGGCCACATTGGGTTTTAGAAGACTAACGGGCCGGGACTTTAACAGTCAACAGGTCCACGAGGGTTAATGCCGGTAAATTGGCATGTCTTAAACAAGTAGCCCCACTTTCTTCAGAGGACATGTTAATATGCAAGGTTAAAAGGGAGGGATTTGTATTTCATGAATATGACAAATTTGATAAATCAGGCCCATAATCTAAGACACCATAGCTAAATTAGAAATTATTTCATTTTGGGAAGGCTCCAAGGGCCGGATTAAATGGCCCACGGGCCTTATCTTGCCCAGGTATGGGGACCCAGGTTTGAGTCCGACCCGAGGTCATTTCCCGATCCCACCCCATCTCTCTCCCACTTGTTTCCTGTCCATCTCTATACTATCCTATCCAATTAAAGGCAAAAAAAAAAGAAATGGCCTACCACTCAAATGTGGTGACTTCGATCTAGGTTTATTGCCGTTTAAAATGCAAGTAACACTGAATCAATCATTTCTCACCTTGATATTTAGTGTAATTTTATCACAGATTAATTTGAATTCCTTTAAGTTGTCCAGTTTGTCTCTCAGAGATTCCAACGTTGTTTCAAGTTTCTCCTGAAATACATGCAGTCTTCAGTGCAGAAGTGAGTGAAATACCAACCTTATACTTATGATAGACTTTGATGGCACCAAACAAACGACTCTGATCAATCGTAAACCCCATTTCCTCTACAAGAAAATAAATAGTTCCCAGACTAAATCACTTGTGATTATTTAGTTTGTCCTTTGCCATGCTAACTTGGTGCAACCCTTTAAGGCAAATGAGTAGGTAACGTTAAATAAAAAAATGGCAGTGTATGCAGAATTTTCTTTCTTAAAACATTTATGCAACTATTTCAAATCCACCTACCTTATAGTCATGTACAGCCTCATCGATGGGACTGAAATTATGTGTTTTGTGTCTTTTCGAATCCCGGCACACAAGACACACAGGATGTTTATCCTCCAGGCAGAAGAGCTTGCGTTTCTCATTGTGCAGACTGCAGAGCACCTCCGACGCTTGTGAAACTCCCTGACCCCTCTCCTGTGAGAAGGCCTCACACAGGTTCTTTAAGGTCAGACAGACTGGGGGGGTTTCTGTGGATGATGATGCCCGACAGACTGGACATTCTCTACATCCTTTGGCTTCCCAGAACTGCTGCAGACAGACTTTACAGATACTGTGACTGCAGGAGAGGACAACGGGATCCGTGAAGATATCACAACACACCGGACAGGAGAGCTCCTCTGCTGAAAAAGGTTTGGATGCCATTTTCACATTAGTGTTGCTATTGGCTTTGTTATGGTAACTTTTAGTTAGCTTTGGTTGTTTGATGTTATGAATCAAAAGTCACATTTGAGCAATCATGTGATTTCTACTTTAATCCACATGCCTTTGCCTCTCTACTGGCTGTTGAGTTCTACATTGTCATGCTCATCTTGTCAGGTGTAGACTGATTATCAAGTGATAATGGCCTCCTAAAAGGCTTTTACAGGTGTGGACAATCAGATGATCATGATGTCTAATCTGTCCAGTGCAGGTGAGCCTCGTGTGAGCCTGAAGAAATTCTCCACTAGATAAGTGAACATGACACAGGATTTTACATGTCACGGAAATGATTGGAGTAGGCTAATGCTTGGTTTACACTACCCCGGGTCTTCGAGAGAACCGGTTATCTTCCCTCCCCCGAGTAAGAAAACAATCGCATTTACACAAACATCAAAAACGGCTAAGAAAGGCGGTGACAATTAACCACCACGTCACAGTTTTATCAAAGATCTTTCAAGGGAGCAACATCGTGGCAGATGGCCACAAACGTGAAT
>JAODXP020000016.1:9114072-9231790 GCA_027497455.2 Sardinella longiceps | reverse complement strand
GGTCATTCTATTCACTGTGCAATAACTGATCAGGTAAATTGCAGGTAAAGAACATGTAATTCACACTGTTGGTTCTTTGTGTGTGTCTTACTTAATAGCAAAGACACTTTGGCTTAGCCTAACCCACGCTAGGTCTGCGCTTCTAGTCCAGGGTCCAAATGTACATAGGCCCCAAAAGTGGGTCGGATCAGCCAGACAGATCTGGAGCACTTTCAGGCAATTTATGTACTTAGACAAAACTGTAGAGGGAGCATAGTGTCTCAACTGTATCAGTTAACTGCAACTGATGTTGCATCAACAAATTCATCCAGAGTGCTTATAAACTCATGATTACTGCTTCCATTTGAGGCAGAACACAGTATCCAGAAGTCCCCAGTGTTGTCAATGTTGTGCTCCACAAGTTTTGCAGTCACTGGTCTCTTGATACTTACAGTATGCAACATGAAAGATGACAAAATGGCAAAGCAATTGACTAATTACTGATCAAAACATGTTTTATACTCCAATTGTTGGAATCAGTACTCAAATGTTCTGATTTCCTGATAGACATTATCTGGGGGAACAAGTAGAATTATATGCCGGACAGGATTTGACCCCAGGGCCTCAAAAAGAAAAAGAAAAGAAAAAAAACTAGAAAAGCGCTCAGAGTGCAGACCTCCGCCAAGGCAATGTGGTCACAGACACAATATACATTCCAGATCATGTTCTGGATCACCGATCGCCACCAAAATTTAACCAGCTCTTGCTTGTCCCAATATACACATTGTCTGAAAATTTCATCCAAATCCGTGCAGTACTTTTTGAGTTATCCTGCTGACAAACAGACAAACAAACAGACAGACAGACAAACCAACGCGACCGAAAACATAATCGCCTTGGCGGAGGTAAAAAAAAAAAAAAAAAAAATCACAATATGACCGCTACGCTAGCGGCGGTCATAATAATCCCACATTGAGACATCAACAGCGGGGCTGGGCTGAGTGTTGATTAATTCCGGATCATTTTTTTTAATGCCTGTCCACAAAACCAACAATGCGTCCCTACCTGCACTCTTAAAAGAAAAGGATACTCAAAGGATACTTAAGGGGGCTATAAGTGATAGCTATAAGTGATAGCACCAACTTTGATGTTGTGTAATTCCTTAACGACTTAAACTTGGTGACTTGGTGACAACGGTTTTCTGACAGGTATGTCTAACCAAAAATCACTGATGGGTTAGTTAAAGTCAATGTTTCACATTTTCTTTATCATTTCCAGTAGCACCAGAAAACCTTGTGAACATTTAAGGGGTCTGAAGCATATAATCACTAAAATTGAGGTGCATTACCTATATTTGATGGATACAGTATGGACATTTTAGGCAATAAAATCAGATTATGATGTCATAATGACATCAGAATATCACATAATGACAGGAAATCATCTCCTCCAAATGTTGTGGTCATACACCATTCCGTTCATAAGTTATGAGAGCCCGACTTCCCCACAGTGGCAGAATCCATTAGGGAGTTTTCAGGAACCCTTTTAAAACATACATTAGTTCTCTGAAGATCTTTGAAGGATACTTGAAGCTCTTTTGAGGTGGAACCCAAAATGAGGAACCTTTACAAGAGCCTCAAGTATACTTCAAAGATCTTCAGAGAACTAATGTATTATTTAAAATGGTTCTTTTAAATTTCTGCCAGTGTGGCCAAGTGAGGGACCTTAAAAACTGCTTTGAGTATCCTTTAAATTTAAGAGTGTACAGTACAGGAACTATCTGTGCTGCTTCACAGTAACTGAAGTCTTCACTGGGAGAATTTTCACTGGCTCCCTGATATTAAAGTATGGAAACACTCTCTCAGTGAAAGTGTGTGTGAAAGTGTGCAGGTTTGTGTTACTAGCAGGGTCAATAAGAGACAGTTCTCCATGAGACTCTGTTATTGCACCCAAATTCCAACATTCTCCAACCTCCACATCCCAGCAGTGAGTCCCTGAGTTAAAGCCCTCAGAGCCCAGGACACTGAAAGCGCAGTCAAATCTCTCTGGGTTATCAGGAAGCTGCTGTCTCTCATCACCATATCTCACACTGGTCAGATCATCAGAAAGGACGAGGGGTGAAGCTGCAGTGTTGGGATCCAGAGTCACTGGAGCTTCAGAGAGAATGAACACACACATGAGCTAAACACAATATTTTCCTATTTAGAATTATCAGCTTATGTCAAACAATGTCTCAATGTCTTTGTGTTTCTCATAATACTTTTTTTTGTGTGTGTGGCTTGCCGACCGACCGATGTTTGGAACACATTTTGCTAATGGCACAAGCGAGTGCAGTGTCAAGTTTGGTGTTGTTTGGAAAAAAAAAATACAATGTAGTAAAGGTACCATTAAATGAAGCTCAGCAGCCTTTAACTGATTGACTGCCAGACGTTTTCAGGATAGAGGTTTTGGAGGTTTTGGAGAATTTTGCACTGCTGCTGGCTAGCTGTGAGGCAAACTGAAATTGTGTGGCGATTTCTTGCTGAAAGAAAGGATTTGGAACCTGTTTCTACTTGGTCAAGAAATGAAATGTGGTGTACATACGTAAATGTCGGCTATATTAACATATACACTAGCATCGTGCATACCCCGCTAACAATTTTTGGTTCCGGGAGTATTTAGGGAAGGTTATCTGTTGGGTGAGGGAACGTTGCATGAAGGTTGTTTTAGTTCTCTGAAGTAGCACTAGTATTTTTAAATGGATCTAGACATACTGACACATCAATTGGGAATTAAAGTTCAGTCATCTGCGTTGCAGACATGTGCACTACAATTGTGCTATGTGATTACTTGTAATTAAATGCCCTAAAAAACAAAACAAAAAAAACATAGCTCTAATAATTCATGAATGGTGAGTCAGGATTAAGAGTTAGGATAGCCTAAGTCTATTTTCAGAAATTGGCTAAATCAAGTGTTTGATGATAATTTACTCATTCTCTATCAGACTGTAATTTAAATACCATTTTCAAAAATAACCATGTGGGAAGGTTTTGCAAAGGTCATGATGTACCCATGCTGGAACATTACAGTTTTTTTATGCTTTATGCTGCTGGTCTTTCTTTTTCTTTTTTCCATTTTATTTATGAGTTCCAATGTTAGAATAAAGGAAGAATATCATGATAGTGCAAGAGCCTATGTATTGTCGTGGGATTTCAATGTTAATTTTTGGAGACTGGTTGAAATGCGTTCTAGAGTCATTGAACTTTGAGAAAAAAATATACATTTTTTTAGTTGAGGAAATGTTAAAATATCTTTCCAATAGAGAAGAAAAAGAGACCACCTTCTGCAAGTAGGCTGGTACCCTACCATATTCTGAGTTAGGAATTATACCAAAATTGGCAACTGGGAGAGAGTTGAATATGATATCCATCTGAGACATGGTGTCGAAAAAGGATGACCAAAAACGAGCTAGCTTTCAACATGACCAAAACATGTGGTAGATGATTGCTGTGTCCTGTTTACATCTGTCACAAATAGGACTTAGGTTTGGGAATATTATTGCAAGTCTTGCCTTGGAAAAATGAAGTCGATGAAGCACTTTAAACTGTATTAAGGCATGTCTTGAACATAGATGAAGAGTGAATCCTGGCAAGGGCCATATCTACCTGTGTGAAGTTGGCCCCCCTCATGCTGAAATAACACTGCAGTTCGTCTGTGCTGCGTTTGTGCTGGTTTGTGCTTCACACAGCTGCCATATCCCAGTTCTCATCAGAAAGTTTCCCATTGTTTTCGAATATGTGAAATAGAGGGACTATATCCAGCCATGATGTGAGTGTAAGAGACTCTGCCTTTAGTAATAGAGTTTTATTTTATTTTAAAGAGAACTTCACTTTTTAGCATAGTGCCTAGGATGAAATAGAATCATCAACACCAAAATTGCCTAGAAAATAGCCTAGAACTCTAAACGCACTCTAGCAGCGAGTGCATCTAGCAATCAGCCATAGGTTGAACTCAGACATTGGTGGTGCCTGAGCTGTTTAACTGTGCTGCTCTAGGTTGTGTTCAGACATTGTGGTGTTTAGCCAATCACAACATTCTATCTGGACAGGGAGTTATTGGGCGGGCTTAGCGTTATTTGAATCGTTTGTTAGTTGTGCTGATTCGTTTTAGCCGTTTTACCTGAGGGTCTATCACTCATGGCCAGACTTACTAAAGTAATTTACATGACTCTGGCTTGTCAGGCTACCATGTCTCATTTGGCTCATTTAGAATTCCCTCCTGTCTGCTTCAGGCCACTTTACTATCTCTCAACTTGCAGTCAACCTCCAAGAATAGCTGGGTCCGAATTGGCTGCATAGTTAATTAAGCTTTTCACGATCCAGGCCTACATTTTTTTCCTGCGGTACCACAGGGACACAGGCGGTGTTGGGCTACATGCAGCCTTTGGTTCACAGGTTCCCGAACCGTGTTCTAAGCGAACTCTGATATGAGTGAAAGCCACTAAATTAATCTGGGGTCAAAGTAGAAAATAAACAAATCAAGAAAACATGAGTTAGGGTTAGGGTTAGTTAGCGAATGAGATAGATACAGTTTATACTGTGGCTGTCCACAGATTTCCATCAGAATTTAGGCAGCAGCTCTAGAAAAATAAACTGGTTGCTTTTGTGGTGAAGCAATGTGTCATGGGCTTGCATAATTGGTATGGGTATAGAAACAGTTGAACAGTCTGAAACAGCTTGTGTTCGACTGTTGAAAATTATTTTTATTTAAATATTGTGTTTTGCCATATTGAAACATCTTCATAAAGAGTGCCATTTTGTTAATAAAATGTGTCCTCTAATGTTTAATCTGTAACATGTAAAGAAATAAACTTTTTGGGTTGATGATTACTAAGAAATCAAACCTTTGACCATATTCATAACTCCTTCAGTATCGGAATGTGAATCATACAGTCGTAATTTGGTCACAGGGTAACAGTAAATCAAAGCTTTAAGATCAAAGATCAGTGTGTAGATCTTATTCTGAAGAAAGCTGGCATCAGTGTTGTGTTGGAGCTAGAGTTGTTACCCATTATGGGTAATTTCTTATAATCTATAGATATCGTGGAAAATATTCTATTGTATGTCATACAGGAATTTCATCTTCACATAACCATGAGCAACACTGAATTAGGTGAGTCTACGATGCAATTTAATTCTATTTTAAAGTTTAAAGTCATATTATGTTATTGTTTCTCATCTCTTATGCTATAGTCAAGATATCTACATGGTTCATCTACAATAGGTCAGAAAGTTGTGTGTATATTTAGTTTTTTCCCACTATACTAAGACCTTAACACAAACTATTATTGCTGTGTCTTTTCTGGGTCAATTAAACTGTATTGAAATCCTCAAAATGTCTTGTTTTGTAATCTGAGTTTGCGCCAGCATCTTAAAGAGAACTTTGTTGTTACAGAGTGTCCTCGACTTCAGACTTTAGAAGAAGTGCAGGTTGGAGGAAGTAGATGACAAAATGGCTGACTGGCAATCACCGAAAAAGAGGTAAATTTCAAGGCCATCAATGTCAATGATGATGTCATGGCAGATTTGGTTTGGGCTTTGACACTACACTAAATGTATCCTCAGTTTTTTTTGGACTGCATTGTGTTTTTCTATACTGTAAGTGTGTTGTGTGAAACTTTGGGCAGCCCTTCTATTATGTCATTGTTATAGAACTGGGAATCTGACATCAATTAACCTAGCATGCTAAGGAGAATCCATTAGAATCACAGACATTTTGTGAGGCCATGCTACCTGCTCTGCTTTTGGAATCCTGCACGAAATGCTTGATGTTTCTTACTGGCTTCACTTCTCCACAGACATAATTTCTTTCCATCAGTAGTGTAGAGGGGTAAGAGCTTGTGGCAACAACCCCATTTTCAGAATTTAATTTGCTCCGCTTTATGAAAATAAGACGATAACAAACCACCGTTTTCAGTGCATTCTCAATGTCGAAGGTGTAAACTGGCCTCACATTATGGTGGCCGAATGGTGGCCAAATACCCAGAAGGAACACCCCATTCCTAAGCTCTATACCACTGCTTGGTCAAATTTCCTATTGTGATTTGTTATTTAGAACGTGCATTATTTTTCAGGTAACTGCACCGCTATGAAGTAGTTCCATGGAAAGTGTAAAGTGTGTAAAGTGCACTTTACTGTCCATATTCAGACTTCCATATCAATTCGTCCAACTCGCTCTGACTTTTAAATAAACTGTCATGTTACATATTAACATTGTTTAGTGTCTAGTAATGACGTCACCAAAGCAATGCCGTTTCAGAATCATCCCCCCTCTGATTTTTTTCATAAATCGCACCCTGGGAGTAACTAATAACAAAGTAACTAATTACTGTAATTAATTTATTTTAACAGTATCAATTAAAATATCAGTAACTTAATTAATACCTATAGTAACTAGACATTGCTAAGTTACTTTCGATTTGCACAGTGAAATCATATCAGAGCTATATTCTGTTTGTTTATTCATATGAAGTTGGTCAAGTCTATTGCAGCATCTGACAATTATACACCAAGTTTCAGTACGTCATAGCGTTGTGGAGACAGAGTCCATTGAGTTTGGTAGCTAGCTTGGAGGGGAGAATAGTCTATAAATAATATTCTCACATATATTTGGTTTCTCCAGGTAAGACAGGGCAATATGGAGGGCCAATGAAATGGCATCCTTGGTTGACATGTTTGGTCTATATGTAAATTGATGCCAGTCCAGTGTAGGGGTAATTTTAGCTTTGACGTGTGATAAGACCAGGCGCTCAAAGCATTTCATCACAATGGGCGCAAGAGCCACTGGCCTCTTAATCATAATCATAATCATATAGGGATTTAAAGGAGAAAGCCAGTGTAATTCTGTCTTAAAATATGTTAAAAAATTATCGGAGCACAGACTTGTCGCACATAGTTCACTTGCACCTGACCCCTCCTTTCGGGAATACGGCTAGTAGTAAACCGATTGGCTCCACACAGCCTTAGCGTTGGAGTGGACCAGCATCTGATAGTCTGAATTGAAAACTGTAGCTTACCTCCATAATTTCCACCATTGACAAAGCTCAAAGTTACTCCAAACTCCGTAGATTCCCGTGGGTGTTTACATTTAAATCGAGGCATAGAGAACTTTGAAAGTGCACATTTAGCTTAGATATAAGGTTATATGTACAGCTTGTCTCTTTCCAGCTTGTAAGCTTCCGTCGCCTGAACTAATGCGAGATGTAGAGCAGTGGCGATTTTAGGCCATTTTTAGGGGGCTCAGCCCCCCAAAAATTAATCGCGGGTGACACAGGTTTGCTTCATTGTCTTTTGGAAGCTTTGGTATGGGTATATCTGATCCTACAATGGGAGTATTTGGTATCAAATTAAACTAGACAACCAGGCAAATTCACTGGTACCACTTGTGATGTACTTGCTCGACAATACAGGGTTCAATTTCAGTTTAAAGATCGCCCATATTTTTTACAGGGAACTATCTTTATCTGGTGGCTTAATTGGCTGCTGGAGTTCCATCTAGTAACCAAGAGCTCAAGTAAAACAAAACAAAAAAAATACTGGACATTATGATAGACCTACAATTTGAACAGATGAATTTTCTATTACCCAAATATTCTATTACCAAGGGCCATACCTGTGCAATAGGGGGGGTGGGGGGGTGGCAGATAAGGTGCCTGTTCACCCAGGACATCATAGAGGTTAGGACTACCCCTGATAGAAAGGAATATGATGCAGCCTTATTGCACCTTCATTCTTCTTTGCGCAATAAACTAGGAATAAAATATCAAAATACATGCTTTCAACTTTATTATTATTATTTTTTTCTTTTGATTCTAAAGCTATTGGAAGTCATTTGCCTATAGGTGGCAAAGGTAATAACTGAAACTACAGCTTAAAAGTATGATAATTACCCTGAAAGGCAAAGAGCCTACCTTGCTCAAGAATCTAAGGCATGGATAGTGAACTGATACACTGGAAAGAATCTAGATAGATTTTTAATTCCATTTCAAGAATGAAGCCTACCAGTATGTTTGATTTACAGAGAGCCAATGACAACTACAGTAGCAAAGAGTCTAATGCTCCTAGAGTGAAGTTTTCCCTTATCATTCACATTTCACCAGAGCATTAACACTCCAAAATAAACAATCTTTTCTCATACAGTAAGCCTTGTGTTATCCTTACTTACTATTACCATGTAGCTGAGTATTCCATGATCTTTGATGGAGCTGAACATATCATTCAAGCAGGGCTATCATCCTCTGTATTTCCAGTATTTCCCCGGCAATACTTTTAGTGCAACATCAAACTTCAAATCTCACAGAAGTGCTAAAAAGTAAAAATAGCCTAATAATAAAATTTACCAAAATGCAGGAAAAAACATCCAACTATTTCAATTTTTTCTGGGGGAGTACCCCAGACCCCCGGTAAGTCTATCCCTACTTTATCAACTAATATACCATCTTTGATTCACAACTGCTGGGTAGACCTATTCTGTGACATAAGCGCTATGATGTCCAGGAAAAACCCAATTCCTCCTCCACCAGTATGACCAGCATTTATAATGAGCCTACTGTACGTCTAAAACATTTTAGGCTAATCACCATGAAAATTTGCCAACTTTAAAACATGTGATGCCACCTCTGCAGATAAGTGTTTACAAACATTATTTAGGTCTTATGAAGTGACAACATTACGGGGGCTGCATGTCAGTGCTTGTGGTTAGATCGATTTCGTAGCTGGTTGTTTTGATTAAAAATGCGTAAATCTAAGCATTGGAAAGCATGATGTTCAAACCAGGAGCCACTATCAACTCTGGGGGCTGAGCCCCCCTAAAGTTCAGAACCTAGAATCGCCCCTGATGTAGAGTAGTTCACTACTCAGTATGTCGAAGCTCGCATTAGTTCAGGCGACGGAAGCTTACAACACATGAGTAGTCTCAATGACTACTGTGGGATAATGATCCACATTCTTATCAAAACGGGCAGAATTTGTTAAGATCAGATCATCAGGGAGGGTTGGTTGGATGAACCAGACGGCCATGTGATGTTACATTTGTAGTCTGTAAAAGATTTCATATCCTGCCATACATCTGGAATCAGACTCTTCAAAATGTTGCTCTATCTTTTGTTTGTAGGAGTGAATACCCCTTCTCAGGTTGGCCCTATAGGCCACCTGATCACCTGAGTAAAAGGCATTGTTTCTGGATGTCAAGAGGCATTGAACTTCTCTGTTCGTCCAAGGCTTGCAGTTTGGGAAAATCCGAATGGTCTTCTGTGTGGTTACATTTTCCACACAGAAGTTAATTGTTAACAACGGATTACGGATTGGCAAAATTAACTGATTAATCACGTGATTATTCCAAAAAATATAACTTGGATTAAAATAAATAACTCTGATTAATCCTGATGGATATGGTTCCACTTTCATGGCATGCATTAAGATAAGATAAGCCTTTATTGTCTCTGAAGTAGAGAAATTTGTCTTGGGCATGAGAATGAGATGTAGACAGACATGAGACAGACATTTACACATACACAAGCAACATGTAAACAAACAGTAGATTTAGTCTGGTGCCCTCTACTAAAACTAGAGCAGTCATTTAAACATCATATACATTCCTATTACTAGGCTAATAAATAAATACCCATAAATAAGTTACACACACTCATTACACACGCTCACACACACACACACAAACCTACAGTATTTTATGAGCTTTCAAATAATAAAAAAAAAGAAGCAAAGTGACCAAGAGAGTTAATCTACACTGAGTCGACCAACTGTACAAAGTCTTAAGAGGAATGCTTGACAACCTACAAAATCGTGATTAGATACATCTTCAATTCAACATTTCCTCTACTTCAGAGACAATAAAGGCTTATCTTATCTTATCTTATCTTATCTTATCTTATCTTATCTCTCCACTCTGCCATTCCGACAGCATAGGCCTACTGAAGCACGTTCCTATTTGGGGCCATTATCTTTTATTGGTTTATTGAAAAGACAGGGAAAATGCGTCCTCTCTGAGATAAGCGCCCCTCCCCTCTGTTCTTGCCTGAGCTGTGGGCGCTCTCACTATGCCTTGCCAATGCGACCTTTGTTTATACTGTAGTCTAGCAAAGCTACCATTAAAACTGACTTCTATAGGCAGGATTTATCTAAATGTCTATCAATATCCATATCTGCTATTGGACAGAGCTACATCTTGCTTAGATCTCTCTGCATCTGGCTTTCTATGAATGCACATTGCACATAGATGGGCAGGGAGTTCCCACAACACGGCAATAACGGCAAACATAAATTGCTGCAGTCATGATTCCTAATTTTGAACTGGATATTTTCCAGCTTAATCAGAGACGGTCAGTGGGAGCCTTATGAGATTTGACATAAAATGACCCCAAAGTTATTAATCTACTTAAGGCCAATTCCAGTGTTATGGACGTGACATTTTCGTGCGTTATTGATGAACAAAAGGCCACATAACCTCTGCAAGCTTAGCAGTATTTCAAAAAAATTTTAATATTCTTATGCAAACTTTATGGCTTAATACAGGCAAACACAAAAAAATCATATCATGTGTTATGGACGTGATGAAAAACGGACAAGCTTTTATGGGAGATTACAGTTTTTGCTATGAAGTCTGTGAAATTCCCTGAGAAACGTAAATATTATTCCGTTCATACCAAAAAGGACACCTCAGTGAACACAGAAAACAACTTGATTTAAATGTAAATATAAGATAAGTTGGTTTTCATTGGGGTTATTGTGGGAAAAATTGTGTTATGGATGTGACGTTCTGGATGTGACATCTGGAAAAACCTTGCAAAAACCTACAAAACAAGTGGGAATGGTGGATTTCTACCTGTAACGACTGAGGTTTGTGTGTATCACCCACTTATTGAAAAAACAAAAGCTTGCACACTGCTTACAAGAGACTCAACTTTTAATGTTCAACATTTCGATCTCTTGATCTTTTTCAAGCAACCAAGAGATCGAAACGTTGCACATTAAAAGTTTAGTCTCTTGTAAACAGTGTGCAAATCCTTATGTTTTTTCATCAGTTTATCCTTTTGATTTAGCACCTGCAATAAGATATTTGGATTTGCGCACACAACTATTTACTTTGATATCACCCACTTATTCCCATTATAATAAGGTGACCAGATTTGAGAAAAACCAGGGGACATTTTCATGTTCCGCAAAAAAAACAATGAAACAAAATAAAACATTATTATTTTTTTTGCTCTCTCCAAATTGGGGGGGGGGGGGGGGATTTCATCAATAATTAGCTGAGGAGGCCTTCTTTTTCCCTTTCAGTAGGCTATACACTAATGTCTGACAAATAAACTGGATAATGCATTGCATTGTGTATTATTCTGTATGCTAAGGCCATCATAGGGTCTGTCAATGGTTGTATGAAGTGATAGACCTTTTAACTACTTTAAACATGAGTTAGGGTTAGGGTTAGTTAGCGAATGAGATAAATACAGTTTATACTGTGGCTGTCCACAGATTTCCAGCAGAATTTAGGCAGCAGCTCTAGAAAAATTAATAAACTGGTTGCTTTTGTGGTGAAGCAATGTGTCATGGGCTTGCATAATTGGTATGGGTATAGAAACAGTTGAACAGTCTGAAACAGCTTGTGTTCGACTGTTGAAAATTATTTTTATTTAAATATTGTGTTTTGCCATATTGAAACATCTTCATAAAGAGTGCCATTTTGTTAATAAAAGGTGTCCTCTAATGTTTAATCTGTAACATGTAAAGAAATAAACTTTTTGGGTTGATGATTACTAAGAAATCAAACCTTTGACCATATTCATAACTCCTTCAGTATCGGAATGTGAATCATACAGTCGTAATTTGGTCACAGGGTAACAGTAAATCAAAGCTTTAAGATCAAAGATCAGTGTGTAGATCTTATTCTGAAGAAAGCTGGCATCAGTGTTGTGTTGGAGCTAGAGTTGTTACCCATTATGGGTGATTTCTTATAATCTATAGATATCATGGAAAATATTCTATTGCATGTCATACAGGAATTTGATCTTCACACAACCATGAGCAACACTGAATTAGGTGAGTCTACGATGCAATTTAATTCTATTTTAAAGTTTGATGTATTATTGGTCATATTATGTTATTGTTTCTCATCTCTTATGCTATAGCCAAGATATCTACATGGTTCATCTACAATAGGTCAGAAAGTTGTGTGTATATTTAGTTTTTTCCCACTATACTAAAATCTTAACACAAACTATTATTGCTGTGTCTTTTCTGGGGTCAATTAAACTGTATTGAAATCCTCAAAATGTCTTGTTTTGTAATCTGAGTTTGTGCCAGCATCTTAAGAGAACTTTGTTGTTACAGAGTGTCCTCGACTTTAGACTTTAGAAGAAGTGCAGGTTGGAGGAAGTAGATGACAAAATGGCTGACTGGAAATCACCGAAAAAGAGGTAAATTTCAAGGCCATGAATGTGAATGACAATGTCATGGCAGATTTGGTTTGGGCTTTGACATTACATTAAGTATATTCTCAGTTTTTTTGGACTGCATTGTGAGTTTTCTATACTGTAAGTATGTTGTGTGAAACTTTGGGCACCCCTTCTATTATGTCATTGTTACAGAGCTTAGGAATCTGACGTCAATTAACCTAGCATGTTAAGAAAAATCCGGTAGAATCACCAACATTTTGTGATGGCACGCTACCTGCTCTCCTTATGGAATCCTGTACAAAATGCTTGATTCAATAGTCTTTCATACTGGCTTCACTTCTCCAGACATTTCTTTCCATCAGTAGTATAAAGGGGTAAGAGCTTGTGACAACAGCCCCATTTTCAGCCTTGTTAATCAGTTATGAAAATGAGGCGATAACAAACCACTGTTTTCAGTGCATTCTCAACGGCGAAGATGTAAACTGGCCTCACATTATGGACAGTGACGAAATACCCGGAAGGAACTCCCCATTCCTAAGCTCTACCACTGCTTGGTCAAATTTCCTATTGTTTTTCATTATTTAGTCCGTGCATTATTGTTCAGGTCACTGCGCGGCTATGAAGTAGTTCCACTTTACTGTCCATATTCAGACTATCATATCAATTCGTCCAATTCGCTCTGACTTTTAAATGAACTGTCACGTTATATTAACACAGGATCACAATTTAGTGGCCCGAGCAATGTTCATGACACAGCAACATTGTAACTTGTGATGGTTTTGAAATTCTATTACACTTTGTTTATAAGTATGGAAAACGGTGAATTTACAAAATTATGACCTAGTGCCTGAATGTACTACAACAGCGAATCATGAATCACAATCATGATTAATCATGGCAAAATTTTGTGATTAATCAGATTCTGTGTTTTAATTGGTTGACCGCACTATTTCCAGTGATCACGAGCTGGTTGTGCTAGACCATACAAAGTGGATAAATACTAACAGGACAGGGTCCTGACTCCATATACCAAGTTTCAGTATAATATGTCAAAGCGCTGGCAAGATATAGTGTTTGACCATCAGGAGTGCTAGAGAACGACAATTTAATTTTCTACGTGGTCAGGACTGGGTCATGAGTCCATTTACCAAGTTTGGTTACGGTACGTCAAAGCATTGCCGAGATATAATGTTTGACCACCAAGAGTGCTAGAGAACAACAATTTTTTTTTCTGTGTGGCCAAGACCGGGTCAGGAGTCCATATACCAAGTTTGATAGACCTATTTCACACCATCATTTTTTCACCACATGCCTGTTATGCTACTTCTGGCTGTCTGTCATTCTTGAGATATTTATATAAATCTTTTTCATATGGGGAGAGTCATATACAATTCTTATATGGTGCAAAGTTATATAAGTTTCACATTATATGTATTTTATATGGATTTTGCATGTGGTCTGACTCCCCTATACACCCCATATAAGATTCTTTTACAACAAATAGGGAGAGTGTATTATATAAATCCTTTTCACATGGGTGGTCATGGCTCCAGCACACCAGGCATCTGTTTCCCAAAAGCATAGTTACTAACTGAGTTAGAAACTATTTTGGTTGCAATTTCCGATTGCCAGCTAAGTATGTTGCAACTACTGTAAGTTAGCAACTATGCTTTTGGGAAAAGGACGGCAGGTGCCATACTTAAAAAGTATGGCAGAAAATGAAACGTGGCGATTTCTTTGGACGAATTGGTTTGGAACTATTTTCTCATTTCTGCGTAATGATGAACGCGCGTGGCGCAGCAGCACACTCATATCCAAGCAGCCCCTGAAAAATACAGGAAACGTTCATTCTTTACGTCTGTTGATTATTACGCCAAACTGGATTATAGTTCCAAGATAATTAAACCAAGCAAATGGCCACGTTTCATTTTCTGCAAGTATTATTACATTTTCCAACTAGAGCTGAGAAGACATTTAAATGGGGAAATTACTGGAAATATTTCTTACTTTTAAGCGTGATGCTAGCAGGCGCGATGCTAGCTGGTCAAATTCGGTTCAAGCAATTATGCTGGGCTAGAGCTGCAAGTCGTATCGCCAGGCTCGGAGAACGGCTTGATGAACAGAAAAAAGGTAAAACTCAATTTCTTAACTCGAGGGGAGGTGCAAAATGAGCTTATTTCCACAAATGGTGGCCTGACACTTTAAATGAACTGTAGTCTAGCAAAGCTACCTTTAAAACTGACAGAACTGGACATTTTTTCAGCTAAATCAGAGATGGTCGAGTGGGAACATTCTGAGATTTGACATGGAATGACCCCCAAGTAATTAATCTACTTAAGTGTTTACCTCAAAAAGGGCCTGTCAGGCCCTAGCTACTGTGTGTGATGTGACGTTGCCATTATGAATAGACCTCCTGTTTGAGGTCGCTGTGACTGATTAGTTAACTGACAGCTAAAGCAAAATCTTTGTTCGTCTTATAGGCTTGTTCCAAAAGAGACATGCGATGACTGTGATGGGCCTGAGAGTGCCGTGAGCACTTGTCAAGACTGCACAGGCTTGTTCTGCAGGTTCCATGAAATTCAACACAAACAGGAAAATGAGAGTCACATAATACGGAAACTGCCCACAACTCAGAACCACGCATCCAACATTCAAAGTTTGCCTGCCAGTCGGAGGGCCTCTGGCACACCAAAATGGCAGCATGAGCATACTAAAACAATGACACCTGACCGGTAAATGTCACACATCTTGTCACACATTTTTAACTTCCTTTTTGGGTAACACTTTGCGGTAAGGGTACATGAATCATCATGAATTCATGCATGATTTCATTCATGATTCATTCGTGATTCATGCATTACTTCATCTCTGAATATCTAATGACTCATCAGGTATTACCATAAATTCATTGTTTATCATTAATGGCCTCCTGCTGAAATAGCAGATGATCTTAAGCATTAATTACTCTGGGTACATCATTATGAGTCATGACTAATTACACATGATCATGAGGTTTTTGTTCAAAAGAATTTGATATAATTTGATATAATAAAAGTACTTATTTAGCCTACTTTGGCCTAGTCATACGCCATACGTCAACTAAATTTTACCAATTTAACCATGTCAACACTTTAGTTGAGGGGGCACAAACATGATGAATTCATCATGATCATGCTAATAATCATGACTCATGCTAATTAATCATGACTTATGATGATGTACCCAGTGTAACTAATACTTAAGATCATGTGCTACTTCAGCAGGAGGTCATTAATGACAAACAATGAATTCATGTTAATTCCTGATAACTCATTAGACTTTCAGAGATGAAGTAATGCATGAATCATGAATTTATCATGAATGATTTCATGCATGAATTCATGATACAGTGGAATCCGCTTATAGTGGTCACGTTGGGCCGGGCCAATTTGAACACTATAAGCGGTTGATTACTAAAACCGAATTTACCTTTATTTCACTTATTTTTATGCAGAATTCAATGAGAACAATGAAATGAAACAGATACAGTAGCTTCCACATTTATGGAATTTTATTACAGTAGGCCTACCGTATCATTCAAATTTAATACATGTAACAGTCCATACTGCGCTGTGCGCGAGACATAACTCTGGTACGTAACTTATAGGCTATGTGCCGTGTGTCGGCTCTGCAGCCAGTGCTTTTTTTAACAAGACAGCATTCCAGATGCTCTCCTCACTGTACTCCTCTCTCATTCTGACCCACTGTTGCTCGAGCCACTCGTCGCGTGACACAGTGTCAGCCTCAACAGCCTCCCCGTGCAGCTTCTTAAACACAATGTTCTCCCTCTTTTTAAATCGCTCAAACCAGCCGCTAGAAACTTTGAAACTCTCGTCTCCGAGGCTTGTTGCTAATGCTGCAGCCTTCTCCCTGACCAAGGGTCCGCTCAACGGAGCGTTGCGAGACCGGGCATGATCAATCCAATAACTACACGTAATTTTAAAATTATTTTTGCATATGTTTACATTCATAAAATGGCCAAAAATGAACATTATAAGCGGATTTCTTGATTACTATAAGCGAATTATTTAAACAGCATTTGTATAGAAATGATTCCGTCCCAAGCCTTTTTGATCTATATAAGCGGCTGATTACTATATCCGTGACCACTATAAGCGGATTCCACTGTAATTCATGTACCCTTACCGCAAAGTGTTACCCCTTTTGGTAGTAAAAAGAAAAAAAAAACAATAAAAATAGAACAGCACTTGGAGAGTGCAAACCTCCGCCAATGCAATGTGGTCAAAAACACAATAAATTCCAGACAGTGTTCTGGATCACCAATCACTGCTAAAATTGGATCAGCCGTTAGTTGTCCCAATACACGCCTTGTCCGAAAATTTCATCCAAATCCGTGGATAACTTGTCGAGTTATTTTGTACAGACACACACACAGACAGAGACACACAAAGATGCAGGCAAAAACATAACCTCCACAATATTAATTCTAGATTGTATTCTGGATGACCACCAAAATTGAATCAGTCATTACTTGTCCCAATACACACGGACGCAAATATCATTCAAAGTCAATCCAATCAAAGTGTTGTCTTTGAAAATTTCCTCTCTCAATATAGCCACACGCAAGACTGAGGTGGCCTATCCAGAGCAATAGAGGTTTTGAGTTTGAATTAGTTTATAAGTTATATAATCACTGTCATCAATTGTGCTGTTTAACGCAAAGGGGTCACGGGCCTCTCAGGCAGGGGGGACGGACCATTTTGTCCGACATCCCATTGGTCCGACATCCCATTAGTCCGACATCCCATTAGTCCGAAAATTAACCATTGAATAGAGATCCCATTAGTCAGACATACCATTAGTCCGAAAAAAAAAAACAGGCCCATTGGTCCGAAGTCCCATTAGTCTGACCATACACAGTAGAGATGGATGGATGACTTGTAATGAAAGATGCAAAATTCGTGGAACAGAGGAGACGTCTTTTTTGCAGCATCGTGTGTCTAAAACAGGTGGAAATGTGCTGGCCTGTTGTAACAATCAAGGGGTTCTTTTGAATGACTAAATATGAATGCAATAAACAGATAATTCTGAGAATAAAGTACAAGGTAGGCTACAAATCTGAGTGCGTCTCTTAATTATAGGCTATGAAACAATGTCCCTTTCTTCGGTTTAACAGTAAAGGAGGACACACATGAAACAATAACCCAGGTCGCGCACAGCGGCGCTTTATATTCACACACAATTAAATGTCCCAAACAATCCCAGGCGTTGCAATTCCCCCTTTCATTCAGTCCTGAAAATAAACCTAAAAGTCCAAACTAAACGAAAGATGTCCTGTATTTTGCCAGGACAACGCACAAGAGTCAATAATCCAATCCAGGAAAGCGAGAGGGCCGCTGCCGACAAAACTTTGTTTGCAATATAGCAAACCAACAATATAATCCACAGACCAAGCAATATGAAAACACAGAAAAACAATACATCTCACCAAATCTGGTGAATGAGTCCACCCAGCAGTCCGCAAAGGAAAATACGTTTTCTCAGTAGTCTACATTGTTTTAAGTTTCAAACTCAGTAAACATATCCAAACACTCGTTGCCGCAGCACTGAGTACGGGGTCATCACTATGTTCCCCAGGTCCTATGCTCCCCGCTGCTTCCATGCAGCCGCACGGCAAGATGCAGGTTGTTGCTGCTCCTTGCCCACACTTTGTTTGTGATGAGGGAAGGAGAGGGGGTGCCGCGAACTGAAGTTCTTTGCACAGAGGCGCAGTGCGGAGCCCAGTGCGATATAGTCACGTTTAATTGATTTAAATGATTTAATTGAGATACTTAAGTCTTGTATGTAACAGTAGCTGCTTGAGAAGACAGTGGCAATCAGCCTAATGACAATTGTATGTTTGCAGTCAACTTGACTGAAGAGTCTGACACACAGCAAAAGCACACACACAGGGATTAAGTAAAGCATTGACAGTCCTTAACGTCTTCACTGCTGGAAAAAAAGGCTGCTGCAGAAGAGCGCTGGTTTAAGCAGTGAATAACACAATTACAAAATACCAGCGGTCTATTCGGCACTAATTCCCAAGTTTCACCACATTATAAATCAAACAAGGTTAATATCTTAACGAAAAAATCTACTGGAAACAACAAGTAGCCTAAACTTGGAGAAGTCCGCGCAGCAGGACTATGCTTAAACTTACTCCGGTATATTGCTTTAAAGGAATAGTTCACCTCTTTATGAAAATTGGTTATTAGGAAAATGTAAGCACTGAGACCAAAATGCTTTTACCCACATATGTAACTTTAGGTAAGGGGATGAATAACTAATTTTCATAAAGAGGTGAACTACTCCTTTAAAAGAAGACAGATGGGGTTAAGACTTAAAAGATGGCCTTTGACTCTTGGCTTAATTTTCTGTGAGAATTATGTGTAATGCCTCTGTGTGTCAGTCAAGTCTGCCACAGATTGGTGACCTTCATTCATATCAGCTTGCCAGCAAACACACTCACACACTCTCACTGAGGGCCAATGTCGGCTGACATGGAAAAAAGACAGGACAATTTTTTTTTCTCCACATAAAACATATAACATGTAGCCTAGTTGTTTTACAAAGCTCATTTCATTCATTTTTCAATGGTATAGGCAGATATCATCATTAGCAGCATTGGGATGTTTTAAAAAATGCATCCCCATCTTTTTCATTTGGACACAATTAATGTTGCTGACCATGAATGGCTGCCACATGCAGGCAAAATTCCCAGTCAATTAGCTTTCCCTTAAACAGCATGGTTAGTCATGAGTCTCCCCTCAGACTCATCTCAGACAGACAGCAGCGCATAACAAACAACCATTAGGTCAATCACATATTGATAGACAAATGCATGCATTACAGACAAAACAACACAAAGAGGGATTTCCGTACCTGTAAACTACCTAATTTTCGGTAGTATCTGGGCGTGTGCAACACCGTGTGAGTTGCATTTACGGTAGTCGCATATTGTCAGAAACAAACCACAGCTCAGGGTACCAGCGATTAACATATGAAAAGCAGTGAGAGCGTGCCTGGCTCTGACTAGCCCCACTGTATTGGACGAAAAAAGGCACGTGATTAAATGTAGAGCCGGCCTGTACTGGTCGACAGAGCTGACCGTCATATTGGTCCCTATGGTTAATCATTATGCAGTTATGATTATGATTAGGTAGCCTGGCGACGCCATCCTACGTACTTCCGCCCAGGATTTGGTCTCCGTATGACATAGTCAACAGTCGGCTTTTTGCCCAGGCTAATGATTAGGCCTACTAATATTCAAAGGATATTCTTTTACTTGCATATTCACGTCATTATTTTAAGCTGCACTATGTCTAGTGTATACCATGAATGACGTGAATTTATTGAGGAAATGAAAACAGATTTTTTTTTTTTCAAGCAAGCACTTTTAATATCACACCACACAATGTACACACACTTTCTAGGAACCATGTTGTAAATAAAGAATTGAAACGATATGCTGTACAATATACACTATAAACATGTCGCCGTTTAGAATCTGTTAAGGACTTTCTCTCTCCGGTGCCTGGAGACGCACCATCCTCCGCGCTGTCTTCCTTTTCGGACATCAGGTCTACAGTAGCGGTCTTGAGTCTTAGCCATCCAGTGCGCTAACGTCATGTCTTGCTTCCAGGAGCTGTAGGACGAGCAATGAATAATCAATATGTTGCTATATCTCAGGTGTGAATTTGGACAAATATATACATAAAAAAAAATTAAATGAACTGCAGAGACCAGTTGAGTTGATTTGCACTGCACGGAAAGAGGGATTTGCGGGTGTGCGTGTAAAAAATTTTTTTTTTTTTTTTTTTACCTTTGCTAAGGAGAATTGTGTCTGTGTCCGTCTGTCTGTGTACAAAATAACTGAAAATGTACTGAACAAATTTGGATGAAATTTCCGGACAACGTGTATATTGGGAGAAGTAACAACTGATTAAATTCTGGTGTTGATTGGTGATCCAAAAAACCATCTGGAATTTACATTGTGTCTGTGACCACATTGCCTTGGTGAAGGTCTGCAGTGCTTTCTGCAGTGAAGGTCTGAAGTGCTTTTCTAATTTTGATAAGGGTCATTATTGTGCTTCATCAAATAATGTATCCTTTCATTTAATCAACTTTGAAAATATTGGTGGCATAAGTTGTTTGGCTGGAGTCTGGTGTCCGTTTCCCTAAAGCATAGTTGCTAGCCAGTTAGCAACTCAGTTGGTTGGCAATGGGAAATTGCATTGCAACTAACGGTACATCAAAATTAGTGTGTAAATAATAATACTCTTTGCATTGCCACAGACAAAGTTTCTAACATAGTTACCATCTATGCTTTTTTAGTGTGTAAAAGAGGAATGATCAATCTACACAAATCATGATTTTTGCTAGCATTTAAACAGAACTTTGTTCTGGTTGTTTCTAGAGAGTCTAAAGAGGACATGGCTGACCTGGAACGAAGGCTAAAGGAAATGGAAGTGATGCTTAAATCACAGGAAAAGCAGAGGTAAACCACTCAGATAATATATGTGATAATATATGCGACTTGTATCTGATCTTTTAATGTGACCCAGGCCACTTAGGCCTCGTTCATATTGGCATCCCAAATCCGATTTTTTGCATATCCAGATTATATCTAGAATTGATTTTGGTGGTCTGAACAGTAGAAAACCACATGAATTCGGATTTTTCCGAATCTGTTACGCACTACATACCCATGTGGTGGATGTGCTGCGATCTGAACAGCTTTTCCACATGGGATAAGATTTCACCGTGTCACTTGCGTCATTTGTCACAAACATCAACACGTGGATTGCAGATGGACGGAAGTGAGAGATTAATGTTAATTCTCCTTTTAAAAACTGGTATCGTTTGCTATAACAACGTGTCAGTGCGCGTTATGGATTTGCCGCAAGTTGCATATGACCTGGAGTTTACCTCGCGTGTGGAAAGCAATGTTTACCTCGCGTGTGGAAAGCAACGTCAGTGAAAGTTTTCAACCACGCATCAGAAAGGCAACTAACAGCAGTGCTGGACTGCATTGATGCACTGAAATAAAGATGAGTGATGCTATTCTTCCATGTCTGATACTTCCTTGGTAGCACTTTCAATGAACCCAGTATTCATAGAGCATTATACATGCATTCATAAAGGGTTATGATACAACATAGTCTTTAAAACTTGAATTGTAATAAAGCATGATAATGATTCAATTTGTTATTTTTCCTTTTATATGTCAATTTGTTCATGCTGCATAATGATGAGTTACAAGTGCTCTGTGCATACCTTAAGTAAAGTAAGATGAGCACATAATTACTTATGAAAATGAATAAGGCACCAAAACAGACACTAAGTAAAGTGGTATGTTCCCCTAGTATCAAAAAGTCAAAGAAGGTTATAACACTTTGTGATGTAAAGTTCTAATGGTTTATATGATAACATTGTAATGCCTTATGTGCACAGGCATGAGAACAGATATGCAGCCATAAATTCTAATGTCAGTAGTTATAACCCTTTATGAATGCATTATAAGCCTTTATGAATGCATTTATAATGCTCTATGAATACTGGCTTCATAGAAAGTGTTACCAAATATTTTCCCTTTAGGACTACTTTCCCTTCTTAAAGTGAAATCTGGGGTATTCACATTAACTCTCATCAGAGAACAGCAAATCTGGGAGAGAATGATTTGGTACCAGACAGGGCAGGATGTCTTTCAGTTTGTTGTAATAGACATTTCACAGGTTTCCCATTTTGGTATTCCCATATGAAAAAGATTTATATGAAACTTATAAGAAGTGTCATATAAAAAACATATAAAAACCTTTCCTGCCAGAAACATTTTCCTGCCAAATCTTATACGGCACATACTACAAAAGTGGCCAGTTTCTCATTTTATGAATGAAGCGCACAATATATATGATTTGAATAAGTAAATTATAAGGAACATTAAGTTTCAGTATATGAGACATACACATTACATATATAGGTTTGTGTATGAAACATACATGAAATTTATGCAGGCTTTATATTTTGATAAGAATATAATTAACCCACATGGAATTGGTGAGACACAGCAGACTGTGAAGTTACCTATGCTGGAGAGTAGGCCTACTGATAGTTTAGATGATGCATTGGACTGGGAATCGAACTGTCATCCTCATAGTTACAAGTCTTAAGCCCTAACCACTAGACCACAGCTGTCTGACACAAAACTCGGCAACAACACCTACCATGGCATCCCCATGTATAAAGAGTGATATAAAACACATATGTTTAGTTTTTTTTTTTTAAAGATATTTTTAGGGCTTTTTATTAGATAGGGGACAGTGTAGAGATGACAGGAAAGTGGGAGAGAGAGAGATGGGGTGGGATCAGGAAATGACCTCGGGTTGGAATCAAACCCGGGTCCCCGGGGTAATGGTCTGACGCTCTAGCCACTGAGCCACGGCACCCTCACACATATGTTTTTAATATGTGAATTTGTGAATTGTCAGTAGCCTAATATCTGATGTCAATATCCTATTGATATCCTTATAAGAATCTTATATGTATTTTAAAGGGGACTCAAAGGTCATACAAAATCCGTATAAAATGCATATAATGTGAAAGTTGATATTTATAAACTTGAGAATGGTTTTATATGTTGTATAAGAATCTCAGATGGGGTTTGTACGACTGCCAAACCACATGCAAAATACATTATATGGAGAAGTTTTATTTAAACTACAATGTTTCTATGTTTTATGTGAAGGAATATTTCATCTTTTTATGAAAATTAATCATTCATCCTCTTCATCCCCAGTTACATATGTGGGTAAAAGCATTTCCCTAGTGCATGCGTTTTAGCTTAGCATAGGTGCTAGAATGTAAAGTAGCCAGCTAGCAACTCTTTGGCTACATTACATTCCAGTGCCTATGCTAAGCTAAAGCTAAAATTTGGATTGCCAGACCAAAATGATTTTACCCACATATGTAACTTGGGGACAATCGTCAGTTCTCATTCTACTTGACCTATCAGCAGCGTTTGATACAGTCAACCATAGAATTCTTCTGGATAAACTCAGAAGCATGGGCGTCGGCGGCAAAGCACACTCCTGGTTCAAATCCTACCTCACTGGACGATCATTCAATGTGTCATGGCTTGGCAAAACCTCAGCAAAGCACTACCTTACCACAGGAGTACCCCAAGGCTCAGTACTGGGGCCCCTCCTCTTCGCTTTGTACACAACAACACTGGGTCCAGTCATCCACTCGCATGGCTTTTCCTACCACTGCTATGCAGATGACACCCAGCTTTATCTGTCTTTTCCTCCTGGTGACTCTACAGTGACAACACGGATCTCTGACTGTCTCTCAGACATATCTGCATGGATGAAAGACAACCACCTTCAACTAAACCTCTCAAAAACGGAACTGCTGATCATCCCTGCCAAGCAAACCCTGCACCACAACATCAGCATTAAGATAGACTCTCTATCTGTTGCTCCTACCAAGGCTGCAAGAAACCTAGGCGTAATAATTGATGACCAGCTGACCTTCACAGATCATGTTGCTGCTGTTGCTAGGTCGTGCCGTTTCTCTTTATTCAACATTAGGAAAATCAGGCCGTACCTTACTCAACATGCGACACAGCTCCTGGTTCAGACGCTGGTTATCTCTCGTCTCGACTATTGCAAAGCTCTTCTGACAGGTCTACCAGCGTGTGCAGTAAAACCACTATTGATGATCCAGAAGGCTGCTGCACGCCTGGTCTTCAACCAGCCAAAGAGAGCACATGTCTCTCCACTGTTCAGGGAGCTCCACTGGCTGCCCCTGGCTGCTCGCATTAAATTCAAGTCACTAATGTTGGCTTACAGGGTACTGGAGGGAACTTCTCCAGTCTACCTGAAAGACATCATCAAACCATATGCTAACCTCCAATCGCTCCGCTCAACCAAGGATCGCTGCTTGGAACGACCAGCACCGCGCACAGGTCAATCTAGGCTCTTTTCATGCATTGTTCCTAACTGGTGGAATAGTCTCCCCAAGACTATTAGAATAACAGGCACACTTTCTACTTTCAAGAGACTCTTGAAGACAGAGCTCTTTCAAGAGTATCTCTTGTCCTAGTTCGTTAAATTACTTGGAATGCACTGAGCTAGTACTTCTAAACTCTTGCACTTGCTCTCCTATTAGCAAATGGCACTCCCAGTAGGCACGTACTTGTATTGTGTTGCAGCTTAATTGTTATCCCTCTTTTGTAAGTCGCTTTGGATAAAAGCGTCTGCTAAATGCATAAATGTAAATGTAAATGTAACTTCAGGGAAGAGGATAAATTACCAATTTTCATAAAGTTTAAGTATTCCTTTAATTTCACCAATGTGTGAATCACATAAAACATAAACATGTTGAAACATTGCATGTGCATTTTGCATGTGGTTTGACTGCCCTAGAGACCCTGAGATTCTTATACAACATATAGGCCTAAAACATTGTAAAGTTTATATAAATCTTTTTCACATAGGACTTGTCATATACCATTTTTACATGGTGCAAAGTTGTATGTTTCACATTATATGGATTTTATATGGATTTTGTATGTGGCCTGAGTCCCCTATAAACCCCATGTAAGATTCTTATACAACATAACAAAAACATTGTTTCACAGTATGTTTCACAGTATGTGCATTTTATATGGATTTTGTATGAGCTTTGAGTCCCCTATAAAATACAAGATTCTTATACAACATGTAGGAAAAATGTAAGTTTCATATAAATCTTTTTCGTATGGGTAGGCCTATTTTACATTTCCTTAGACCCTTTAAAAAGCTTGTTAGGTAGGGAGCTGACCCCTGACCTACAGTATTGCCTGACGAAATTAGCCTGACATAGCCCGCCCATAATACGAATGTTCATCCGTATCCATGGTCTGGGAACGGTCCTCTGGGGCGTGTTTACATCGGTAGAGAGTCTACCGGCCAATAAGCGAAGCTGAGTAGACGAGCTTTCCAATCGTTTCAAACCAGAAGTGAATGCCCTCCCTCCGCAGTATAATCGCGTCAGGTTAAAGAACCTCCAGACCATGAATACGGATGAACAGCAGTATTATGGTCGGGCTATGTCAGGCTATGACGAAATAGCACCAGAGAATATACTACATCCTGATAAATTTAAGATAGCCTACAATTACTGTATGCAGCTGTTATAATTTTTTTTAAGCGAATGCTCTGCAATAATAATAATAATAATAATAATAATAATAATAACTAGATGTACCGCATGCCGGTACAAAATATGACCGCCGCAGTCACAGTCAGTTATTTTGTCCGAGTAGTAATTAATCCAGCCGCGTTACCACCACCAGTGAACAGCACAGGAAGCGGCGACGATCCCACTGAAGGTTGGCGTAGCAGCTAGCTAGCGGCGACGATCCCACTCAAGCAGCGACAATCCCACTGAAGGTTGGCATAGCAGCTAGCTAGCAGCGACGATCCCACTGAAGCAGCTAGTGGCGACGATCCCACTGAAGGTTGCCGTAGCAGCTCATTCAATATATTCGGGGTTTCATTCAATATATTCGGAACATCATTCAATATATTCGGGGTTTCATTCAATAAATTCGGAGTTTCATTCAATATATTCGGGACTTCATTCAATATATTCGGAGTTTCATTCAATATATTCGGGACTTCATTCAATATATTCAGAGTTTCATTCAATATATTCGGAGTTTCATTCAATATATTCAGGACTTCATTCAATATATTCAGAGTTTCATTCAATATATTCGGCACTTCATTCAATATATTCGGGACTTCATTCAATATATTTGGAGTTTCATTCAATATATGCGGGACTTCATTCAATATATTCAAGGTTTTCTTTCATTCAATATATTCGGAGTTTCATTCAATATAGTCAGGACTTCATTCAATATATTCAGAGTTTCATTCAAGGTTTTTTCCCTGAAAGGCTTGCCATAGAAATCATCAGTCCTGGATTTATTGACTTAGAAAATAAACTGAAACTACCATTCCTCCTGGGGGAAGTTGATAGACAGGTCATTTGCTGGAAAAATTAGGCCTAGTTTCCTGTCAAAGTTTTCTCTGTGGATTCCTGATCAGAAGGCCTATTAAAAGAGATTAAGACTTGGGGCCATCTCAAATTTTGCCCCAAATCCAATATGGCCGACATTTTCCAAAATGGCGTATTTTCATACAGTTTCAGCCATTCTGGAAGGCCATAATCATTAAAGATGATCTCTTTTCCACAAAATACTGTCATATTCCTTCAAAGACAAGTTAACAAAGGTTGACTAAACAAAAAAATATATAAATAAAAATTACCCCTTTAAAATATATCTAGAAAATTGGTCAAAATTGGTAGAATTTCGTATTTTGGCATCATTCAACATTATGATTAGTCCTTTTTCACAGAACACTTGTTTTATTCCACCAAATATGTTTCTGCCTGATCAGAAGGCTTATTAAAAGACATTAAGACTTGGGGCCACCTCAAATTTTGCCAAAAATCCAATATGGCCGACATTTTCCAAAATGGCATATTTTCATACAGTTTCAGCCATTCTGGAAGGCCATAATCATAAAAAAAAATATCACTTTTCCACAAAATACTGTAATATTTCTTTAAGGACATGTTTGCAAAGGTTGACTAAACAAAAAGCATATAAATAAAAATTACCCCATTAAAATAATAGCAAGGAAATTGGTCAAAATTGGTAGAATTTCACATTTTGGCCTCATTTATCATTATAATGATGATGTTCTATTCCACTGAATATGTATCTGCAAAGGTTCATTAAACAAGGAAAACTGAAGATAGGAATTATCACTTTAAAACTAATTAGGAAAATTGCTCCAAAATTGTTTGAATTTCACGTCACATCGTTAGGGGGTATAATGACCTCTCTGTCACAAACACATGTCCTATTCTATCAAATACATGTTTAGGATGAGTAAGCAACAGTAAATCTTATCTTATAGTGCCATGTCTTAAGAAAAAAAAAGATGCTACACACAATATTTCCATGGAAATAACAGGTTTCAGCATACAGCACACTTAATATATGGAGATCCCTAAAACCAAAGTGAAATAATATTGTGGCAGGCTAACCCATTTTGCCCAAATTTAATTTCTGCAACTCAAGATGCTTTTTAAAATCTTGTGTGGCTCCTTGGGGCCACATCAAATTTTGCCCAAAAGACAATAAGGCCAACATTTTCTGAGATTGTGGATTTTCATATAGTTTCTAGCCATAGTTATAGCCGTTCTTGAAGGTCATAATTATTGAAGATTGAAGACAAAAAAATGGTCATATTCCTTCAAAAGACACATTTGACAGTTCATTCAAGTTCCAAGGTTTTATATTTTCTCCAAGGTTTCTCCAAGCAGCAGCACTGGGGGAAGATGCCACATTTGTTCCTTCGGGATAGGGCCCCACACAGTAGGGAAACCCAGCATCATTGGCAGCATCATTTGGCGTCAGTCCACCATTTCCAAACTTAGAAACAAGTTCCATGAGACTGCGGAAGTCAAAGACAGACCAAGAAGTGGCTGTCTTAGGAAGAGAACACCCCAAGAAGACTGATGGTTCCTCACTTCTGCTGCACTAAGGAACTGTAGGTTAACTGCGAGAGACTTACAAGATTTTCTAAACTGTGTAAAAACCACACTGTCACTACAGACTGTGAGGAACATATGGATCTCCCACACACTAATAAAGGCTCTGTGTAAGGGTATAGCAAGCCAACATGTTTTTTTTTTGTGTGTGTCTGTGCAATCTTCAATTAGCCTGACATAGCCCACTCACAATCCAAATGTTCATCCGTATTCATGGTCTGGGGGCAGTCTTCTGGGGTGGGTTTACATCGGTAGAGAGGCAACCGACGAATAAGCGAAGCTGATTAGACGAGCTGTCCAATCATTTCAAACCAGAACTGAATGCCCTCCCCCTAGCCTGGCGATGCCATCTTGCGTACCTCCACTAAACAATTTTATCTCCATACTTAGTCTGGCCCAAGCCCAGCACACAGTTTAGAGCGAAGTCTCAGAACTTTGTAGTCCTACAGCATAGGAACGCGTTTGTTATTCTCCCCTACTTTCGAATTACATTCATAAAATTGGTACATGACATTAACATCCATGATCTTGGGGATTTATTACCACTACGATGTCAAAATAGATCAGAACTTGCCAGAGATCTGTTATTACTGAACGCATTGAATTGCATTGGGCCAGACTGTATAACATAGTCAACAGCTCTCACCCAGGCTACTGCCCCCCGCCCTATAATCACGTCAGGTTAAAGAACCTCCAGACTATGAATATGGATGAACAGCAGTATTATGGAAGGGCTATGTCAGGCTAATCTTCAATGCTCCAAGCAACAAAGGCTATACCAACAGAACAGGCCATTTTGAATTATGTTGTTGTTCGCCTTCATGTTAAGGGACAATATAATGTAGGCTAATAGTAATTAGTCATACTCTGATCCTTTTCTAAAATGTTGGTAGCAAGAATTGATCAATAAATCAGACCTAAAGCTTGATCTCTTCATGTGTACCTCTCTCGACATTAACTCCAAAAAAGTCCTGTGTAACTTATGTAAACTTGCAGGATAATGACCATTTTTTTGTCATCAATCTTCAATTATTATGACCTTCCAATGGCTGAAACTATGTGATCCACCATCTCAGAAAATGGTTGCCATTTTGTCTTTTGGGCAACTCTTTACGTGGCCCCAAGAAGAAGATTTTGAAAAGCATTTTGAGTCGCAGAACTCAAATTTGGGCAAAATGGGTTAGCCTGCCAATTTTCAATTTCATTTTTTATTTTCAATTGGTTTAGTTAAGTTTTGCAGATACATTTTTGGTGGAATAAAACAAGAGTTCTGTGAAAAAAGAATCATTATAATCAGGGGTTAAAGGGGGGGGGGGGGGGGGGGTTGGGGGGGGTACGCAGTACCGGCACCTCAGATAAATTAACAATATGAGCCTATTCTTCTTCTATACATTTTTCTTTGTTTGTGCCGACACAAAATATGAGAGTTCCCCCTCCTGCCAAATCCCACTTTAACCACTGATTATAATGTTAACTGATGCCAAAATGTGAAATTCTACCAATTTTCTTGATCCATTTTAAGGGGGTCTTTTTTATTTAGGTATTTTTCTGTTTAGTCATAGTCAACCTTTGTCAACAAAATATTACAGTATTTCTGTGGAAAAGTGATCATCTTTAATGATTATGGCCCTCCAGAATGGCTGAAACTGTATGAAAATACGCTTGGAAAATGTCTGGCATTTGGATTTTGGGCAAAATTTGAGGTGGCCCAAAATCTTAATCTCTTTTAATAGGCCTTCTGATCAGCAGATACATATCCAGTGGAATAAAACAGGTGTTCTGTGAAAAAGGAGTCATTATAGTGTTGAATGATGGCAAAATGCGGAATTCTATCAATTTTGACAAATTTCCATGATATATTTTCAGGGGTAATTTTTATTTATATATTTTTGTGCGTAACCAACCTTTGTTAACATGTCTTTGAAGGAATATGACAGTATTTTGTGGAAGAGAGACCATCTTTAATGATTATGGCCTTCCAAAATGGCTGAAACTGTATGAAAATACGCCATTTTGGAAAATGTCGGCCATATTGGATTTTGGGCAAGATTTGAGGTGGCCCCAAGTCTTAATCTCTTTTAATAGGCCTTCTGATCAGCAGATACATATTCAGTGGAAAAAAACAGGTTTTCTGTGAAAAATGAGTCATTATAATGTCGAATGATGCCAAAATGCGAAATTCTACCAATTTTGACCTATTTCTTTGATATGTTTTAAGGGGGTAGTTTTTATTAACAAATTTTTTGCTTAGTCAACCTTTGTTAACATGTCTTTGAAGGAATATGAAAGTATTTTGTGGAAAAGAGACCATCTTTAACAATTATGGCCTTCCAAAATGGCTGAAACTGCATCAAAATACGCCATTTTGGAAAATGTCGGCCATATTGGATTTTGGGCAAAATTTGAGGTGGCCCCAAGTCTTAATCTCTTTTAATAGGCCTTCTGATCTGGAATCCACAGAGAAAACTTTGACAGGAAACTAGGCCTAATTTTTCCAGCAAATGACCTGTCTATGATACTTTTACTCAAATAGCCTCAGACTACTTACAGTCTTGCCACATTTTAAGGGAAGAGTCCACATGACCATCATCAAAATATCCACTAGTGCTTTTTCTTAATTTTATCTTTTTTTATTATTATTATTCCATATGTTTGTTTAAGTTGCTTTTTATTTATTTAGTCACTACTTACTATTGTTATTCTCATTATTATTGTCATTATTATACATTAATGCTTTGGCAATATTGTATTTCTTTTACATTCATGCCAATAAAGCTTATTGAACTGAACTGACAGGCCTATCACCCCAAACCTGTAACGCTTTCGCTTAATAGCACCATCTACAGGTCAATAATTGTAGTCATTAAATGTACATATAAATTAATTTGTTTTATAGCCCCCCATGGATGAAATTCCACAAAACTTGACATATTCCCACAGGATGTCAGGTTCATCATACACATTAAATTTGGTGCAGTTCCTAACATCTGATCTAAAGATAGGGGCAATTAAAGCCGCATAATATTGCATTTTAATTTTTTACCATGGGGGGCAAATCACAAATGACTGCTTATGAGCTAAGTTGATGTGGGCTCTTGAGACCAACATTCCATAAAAATTTCATCATCCTCAATATCATGGGTCAGGTAGTTTTTTAGGAAAAACTACATTTTTGGGGGTTCAGGGGGGCGCAGCGCAAAGATGGAGTGGCCCCCGGGGACCAAACGAAATTTTTCCGTAAAAGTCTACAGGGGCTACATGCCCACCAAGTTTCATGTGCCCCGGTGTTACGGTGTCCCGGGAATCGTTGACCAAAAATTCAGGAAGTAGATGACGGGAGGAAAAAAAAAAAAAAATAGAAAAAAAAATAATAATAAAAAAAAACTTTGACAATCATTATATGACCGCTACGCTTGCTACGCAGCGGCGGTCATAATAATAATGTAGCCTTACTGGAAGTAGCAGAACCTTGCCAGGCACTAAGTTTGCATTCCCACCTAATGGTCAAGCCCCAGCTTTTGTGTTGTTCAAACTATGTTTATTGAATGTACACAGATGATTACAGTTATTTATTTGTATAATATAATTGTAAATATGCTCGATATTTTCACGAGCATATTGTGTCTTGCTCAGTAGAGGGATGTCATACCAGCCCCCCATTTGATTGTATTGTGCATCCCCCGCAGGATGGTCCCAAAAACACCACAATGACGGGATCATTAAAAATCAGCTACAAATTTCTCACACAGGCCTACCACTGCACCCTCCTCCTTCGGTTTAGCGTGTGCCGGAAAAACGGTGCCCCCACCCAAAAATATCACTCCAAGGTTTTTTGAAAAGTTGGCAGCCCTGGGTGAAAGTCATCTACAAGGCTGCCTTGATCTATACCGTGGGTGATACGTCAAACCATTGCGGAGATATGTTTGACCACCAGCATGGCCGTAGCTACAATAGAGGACACCGAGGTCCGGACCTCGGTAATTTTTTCAGGCTGAAAATAAGTTTAACATAGACGCGCTAATTAATTAATCCTTTTGCGCGTGTTAGTGCCGCAAAACATATCTCCGGTTTTGCTTCATTGTCTTTCGGAAGCTTTATATGGGCATGATACCTCTTACAATCGAGGTATTTGGTATTACATTAAACTACAACCAGATCTATATCTATCTATACTAGTGCTGCCGCGATTAGTCGACGTAATCGATTGGATTTTTTTTAGTCGTGACCATTTTTTATTTTCATATTTTTTGTCGGACTTACGATTGCGATGTTAATTTTGGTCGTCAGTTTCAAGTGGCTTGTCCGAGTTCAGGTAATTACGCTCAACAGCGCATCCCGCTGGTCAAAATGCCTCTCTCCCTCCCCCTCTTGGGGGCTGCATGATCAACACATGCAGCCCCAAAGTAGTAGTTTAGAACTCTGGACGTACCCTAGCTGCAGCTCAGTAAAGTCTGGCTTGTCAGGCCAGTGCACACAGGATGAATAACTTTTTTTCTTTTGGACTCAGTATCCCCCAGCATCAAACAAATGTCAAAGTGGAGATAACATGCCTTCCTCAGTCCCGACAGGTAGTCATAGGCATCCTTGTCATAGGAGAAGCATCTTGTTGTCACTTTTTATTTTAAGCCTCATTTGTTGCAAACTGCTAAATATTAGGAATGTAATAGGCAAAACACAACACCATGTTGCTTCCGAAAATGTTTTTAGGCCAAGAAGACATAATTTTATAATAACTTTACCAATAGCATTGAACCAACACTGCTATCATAAATTCGCTCCCATAGACGCTAGCTCCACTATCAGCATTCTAAATGGAGACCTGTGTTTAACCCCAATGGTTTAACCCTTAACCATGGGCTATAATATGACGTCGACGATCACATTAGTAATACAATTTGTTCATGGTGCTGTGTTTTAGAGCTGATGGATGTACACTCAAACTCACAAGTGATTCTTTATTTTCACAGTAGCCTAATATTTGCCTCTGTCACTACTTCATTGAGCTAGCAAAAATAGCTAATTGTCATCAGATTAGCGATTAGCCAAATTCTTACTTGAGATCTGTAAACAAAGGTTGCTGTGCTCTCATTGGCTAACTCTGAAATGAAAATGTAGCAGTTCCTCATGAATGAGAAAAGAGAAAGAGACAGACTGAAGAAAGATGCATTTTCAAGCATGGTAGGTTATTTTTTTTAGAGATGTGTATTTGGAGGTCAGAAATTTATGTTAACCACTTGAAAAATAGAAGCATATAATATGGCTCCAATACTAAAGCATGTAAAAGAGAACTAGAGAATGTAATTTCAGAGAAATTACGAGTTCATTGAAAATGCATTTGCTGTTTTAGTGGATTTCTTTTACAAATCATTTCAGTAAATGTAATTGCAACAAATTTAGATGACTAGAGGCATAATTGCATGACTGACAGTTGGAATGGTTGAATAGTTAATTAGTTGAGAAGTTTGAACCATATGACAGTTAAGTTGACTAGCATAAATTATAATATATGTTAACATTCTAACTATGCTAACTAACATGTTAATTATGTTACCATGATGACCACAAATTAGCTGAGTTGAATAGCATCAATTAACAAAAATGTTGATTAATATGCTAACAATGCTTGTTAGAATGTTAATAATGGCAGCATGATGATCAGATGACTTAGCTGAGTTGAATAGCATGAAAAAATAAAAATGCTAATTAGCAAGCTAACCATGCTAGTAATGCTAACATAATGATCAGAAGACATAGCTGAGTTGATAAGCATCAAAAACCAAAAATGCTAATTAGCATGCTAGCCATCATGATAATAATGCTAGCATGATGATCACAAGACTTAGCTGAGTTGAACAGCATCAAAAAACAATGCTGATTAGCATGCTAGCTAAGCTAACATGATAATAATGCTAGCATGATGATCAGAAGACTTAGCTGAGTTGAATAACATCAAAAACCAAAAATAATAATTATCATTCTAACTATGCTAACTAGCATGCTAACTTGCCATCCCGCCACTGAGGACTTTTATTTTGATATAGTTGTGGCCAGAGGAAACAGTTGACAGGAGTCATAGTTGATTACAGTTCACAGTTGGAATGGTTGAACAGTTGAATAGTAAAATCATTTTCTATCAAATTAGTATGATGAGGACTTTTAATTTGAAACAGTTGCGGACAGGAACCGGCTGGGAGGACGCATAGTTGAGGACATCCAGAAGTTGAACTAAATCTGTAGTCTTATGTGAGAGGATTGTAGTCTGTGGAAGTGGTTGCTAAGTTGTTGTTAGGTACCTAAGATGATTGATAGGCTGTTGCTAGGGTAGGTGAAGTGGTTGCTAGGGTGGTTGCTAGGTAAATCAAGTCAGTTGCCATGATGGTTGCTAAGTTTCAAGTGTGGAAGTGGTTGCTATGTGGTTGCTAGGCAGTTGCTAGGATATTTGAAGTGGTTGCTATACAGTTGCTAGGCTGCTAATGTTTGCATCAAAATACTTTAAATCGCTTAGGTTTATATTGTACTATTATTCCATAGCCTAAAAAACTGAGTGTAGCCATGAAGGAGACCAAAGGGGAAAGTGTGTATGTGTATTTGGAGGTTGGACACTTATTAGAGTCACTATAAGAGAATACCTAATATGGCTCATATAATAAAAGATGTTAAAGGGAAGTCAAGACATAACATGTAGCCTAGTAATGAGTACTTGTGTATTTTCTGAAATTAGTCGTTTAGATTAGTCAACTAATCGAAAAAATAGTTGAAAGATTAATCGTCAGAAAATTAGTCGTTAATGGCAGCACTAATCTATACTATCAATTGGTATCATTGGTAACGTACTTGGTAGAGAATGAGAGGGTTTAATTTCAGTGTAAAGATTGCCTATATTTATATTTATTCTTTATCTAGTGTTAAAGGCTGAACTTGCTAGATCATCACACATTATAATATAGGCTAGACCTAATTTGCACAGACAAGTTTTCAAGTTTTCAATCTCATTGAAACCTGTGAAATGAAATTTTTAAAACTAATCTGTGGTTGGAGCACATTATTGTAGACTAAATGATTGGAGCATTTAAATCATTCACTGAAGTAAATGATATTTTTTCCAAACACAATCAGTGGCAGGTTACACTGTTGTCACAAAATCATAAATAGCCTAAAGAATTCTGTGCTAAAAAGATACAGCTGCATATTCAGCATTGCTCAGTTATGTAGCCTATTAGGAAGGAAGGAGGAGCTGTGTCTCATTGACTTTCAGTGGGTGTAATTTCTGTGTTTCCATCAGAAAAAGTCTATAATGATCTGCTCCCACCATTGCATTTTTAACAATTGTGTTCATTTCACAGATTGCTGTGAGATCATTTTGAAGTTTTCTATCACCTAATTTCAGAAATGGAGCACCCTCATTTTAGGTGGCGCTGAAGTCTCACACAACTGGTGGGGAAATCAAAGGGAGAGGGGGTTTGGAGTGTCTCAGACCTTTCCCTTTCCCAGATATGTCATGGTCAAGGAGGTTATATATAAACTGGAGACAACGACTAAGTCCCGCCCTCCATAGAACTGAATGGCCGATGCTAGGCTAGTAAATGCAGTGAATTGACAGTCAACGCCATTGTGAACACTAGAGGTAACAGACTAGGCCATGCCCATGCTGCCCATGCGCAAAGCTCCAAAGTTGGAAATGACGCATGGACTCACGTTGAATCTCTTTACAAAAACAGTAGTCCTTCAGTCCAGACGATGGTGATAATGCACCTAGTTTGTTTGAAATACAACACGAGGAAGAAAGTTCTGTCGAGAATGTGCCTGAAGTTTTATAGCATTCATGACAGTACACTTTTTTTAACAAGCTCCTCAAGAAATAAGCAAAGAGTAACCAGAGATCATGAAATATTGCTTTTACTCTCCCCGGAGAAATAACATTTCGCATGTAACCGCCCACCAACTTGTAAGTGCATGAGTGCTCGTGCCCAGCATGACTCTCGTGCATGCGCTGGCATGGTTCGGATTGGTACTCCATACGTAAATATGGCGATGCTAAAGTGCTGCCGCTAATCTGCGCGTTCTTGACCCCCTGGTCATGGTAGTTCATGTCTATGGGAGCAAATTGGAATCATCCAAGCTAGCAGGCACTAGCCTGGCCACGCCCTCCCAGTGAGCTGCCACCCTAATCAATGGCAGCTGGCGCCCCAGTCAGTCAACCTCCTTCGGTGCACAACAGACTTGGTGCACACCTGATTAAAAGTTCATTTTCTAGGGAAATGGAGAGTCACATAGTCTTGACAATAATATGAAATGGGGCAAGAGGCTTTGGAGATCACCATACCATGTCCAAAATGTACATCCATTACTCAGAAAAATAAGGCTTTTAAAATTTCGGTGGAATTCTTGGATTGTCTCATAGACTTCAATGTTACAGAATGAGCTTCTCCACTGCATAAATTCGAGTGCCGCCCAGAACTACCTTATTTGGCATTAGCCTCATGACTCCAGGAAGTGGGTCCTCATGATTTATCTCCGTAAAGAAGGATCTCTGGTTTGGATGTGATATGTCAAAGCACGTCCGAGATATGAGGTCACTTCCTGTTTGGCGACTTTGCCGTCAAATTTCATTGGCCGTAGAAGGCGAGCACTAGGACTTTCGAACAAAACAATGGAAAAGTTTTGTGAAGCATGGTCCAAAGATGATGTTGTATAAAAATCTGAGACAGCTGATTTTAGGTATGAGCTGTGTTTCTCTGTGACATTCCACTGCAAGGGTCATATGCCTTTTGTTTTAACCAAAGTGTCATTGTTTCTAAGAACAGCTGGGGGCAAATCAATCAACAAGACAATGCTGATGAGAGATCATAGTGTTTTTACATACAGATGGTCTGGGTGTGTGGGGGTCGTAAAGGTTTCCTTGAAAAGTCTCTCTTTAGTTAGGCTTCTGGGAGTCGGTCTGAGCCTAGCAACTTGGACTGGTCTCCCAGTGTCGACGCTGTAACCTGTATTAAATGTTCTACTAGTTTTGAACCGTCTCCATAATTTTATCAGGATAAGAGAATTTATCCAACAATGTGTACCAAGTTTCGTGTGAATCAGACAAAGTATGAGACAGCTGAAATGTTAGTTTCATTTTTGATAAAATCCACTCCAGGGGCTGTTATGGATCACGGATCACCACCAAAATCGAATCAGTTCTTCCTTTTATATACAGATTTTATAATACAGACATGGTCCTAAAATTTCATTGAAATCTGTGCTGTACTTTTCGAGTTATGTTGTACACAGACAGACACACATGCACGCACACAGACACACATAAGCCGGCGAAAACATAACCTCCTTGGCGGAGGTAATGAATGTATTTTCAGAGATACCATAAGGTACTAGTATTTTTAAAGTCAAGTGTATTGGGACTGACCACATGTCACTGTAAAGAGAACACATGCTGCAGTTTGATAAAATGGCTTGATTTTGAGCCAATTATGTTTGCTCGCATAATAGAAAGAAGTTCTGGGTCTTTGGTATTTTTTGCCCTCAGCGGTGCCTTCCAGGCAGCGCTGCCTTCAAGGCACTACTCCACTCAGTTTAGGGTTAGGATGAGGGTTGAGGGGGTTAGGGTTAGGAATAGGGTAAAGGTAGTGCCTTTTAGGCTGTGCTGTCTAGAAGGTGCTGTTGGGGGCAAAAAACACCATTGAGCGAAGTTCTGGTAACAGTTTACGGTAAGGGTACATGAATTATCGTGAATTCAGGCATGATTTCATTCATGATTCATACGTGATGCATCATGCATTACTTCATCTCTGAGTATCTAATGATTCATCAGGAATTAGCATGAATTCATTGTTTGTCATTAATGATCTCCTGCTGAAATAGCACATGATCTTAAGCATTAGTTACTCTGGGTACATCATCATGAGTCATGATTAATTACGCATGACATGATGTTTTTGTTCAAAAGAATTGGATATGATACTTATTTAGCTTAGTTTAGCCTAGTTCCTCATGAATTCCTCATGTAGACATTCCAAGAATTTCCCATTTACCTATTTAACCATGTCAACACTTGTTTAGAGGGCACAAACATGATTAATACATGAGCAACTAACCTGTAATTCATGTCAATTTCATCACTTCATCTGAGGGGCCACAAGTATGATGAAGGCCTTAAATAACTAATTCTTAGTTAATGACATGTATGCTGCCCTTATTCTAATGTTCGAAAGAGTGCACCTGTGTAACTGTCTGTTAGCAAAAATAAAGAAATAAATGGAAAGAGCAATTTCTTTACCATTGATAGGACCATCCAATTGTACAAATTTGCAAATGTTGAGCCCTGCCAATACTTTAGTTGAGGGGGCACAAACATGATGAAGTCATCATGATCATGCTAATTAAGAGTAATTCATGCTTAAGATCATGTGCCATTTCAGCAGGTGGTCATTAATGACAAACAATGAATTCATGTTAATTCCCGATTACTCATTAGACTTTCAGAGATGAAGTAATGCATGAATCATGAATGATTTCATGCATGAATTCATGATAATTCATGTACCCTTACCAAAGTTCTTTGCATTTCAAAATGCAGACTTAGTGTTCTGTTAACAAAACTTGCTTTTGGTAAGAAAATTAACTTTTTGGTTAAAGGAGGGGTATGTGATCTGAAAAAGAAAAGTTTAAGAAAACTAGCCATTTGAAAAGAAACAATTCAGAGGTCCAATCCCCTGTCTTCAGATTTCCCCTGAAACCACACCTTTAGATTATAGGAACGAATGGGGAGGGACAAATGCCAGTTGGGTTTGACAGACTTATCACCATCTAATCATTGTTGCTGGTTCCTTATAATGACTGGATGTTGTTTTTCCTGTCCTGCTTGTTCCACAAATGACTAACTAATTTTAATTTTACGTTGCAAGTATTTAATGAATTGTTTGCAATTTACCTTTCCGCAAACTCCTCCCACCTTAGCAACACCTTGCTATATCAGTCAAGCTTTCACGTCTCCCAGATTCTCAGCATAGATACAGACGGCAAGTATGGTTAACGCCCCCAAAGTGCAAGGGTGGAGTCAGCGTGGGGGATAACAGAGGCCAATTTAACATTATGGTGAATGGACAAGGTAGAGAAAGTTGCTTAACAATAAAAGATCGCTAAGTAAAATTGAACAAAGTCCATATTAGATGTTTTGTCTAATCATGACCTGTTTGCCTACTTGTGTTTAGACTAAAATAATTTTTTCATCATTTGTTTATTGCAGTTACACTAACAGAAATGTCATGAGCCGTCTCTGCTCCTGTCAAAAGTAAAGCAACTTTCAATCACAAGTCTGATTAGCTTAGTTAAGCAAGCTAAAGTTAGCTACATTTACTGTGGTGATCAATGAAGTTGGCTAGTTAGCAAGCTAATGAAGCTAACAAACATCATCTAAATTGTCATCAGTATCGCGTTTGGAGGGGTGTCAAGTTCAGAATTCACATCGGACCATCTGACCATCATTACTACCTTCAGGCATTGCCCTCAAAAATGTGTCTGGCTCATTGTAGATGGTGCTCAGTGTAACTTGTAGCTTAGCATGCCATTGACTCTTTCACTAATTTAGGGTTTGTTTTCCCCCACATGGGGGACACGAGGAGCTGATTTTATGGGCGTGCCCGGACTTGCCGTCTGTATCTATTGGTGAATGGCGTGGCAATGTTTTCAACCGTGTCAATTTCGGCTTTATCCAAAGAAATCACAAGCAATTTTCGGAAAAACGGCAAGATCTCAGATCGAAGCAGGCAAAAGGGTCTGCAATATGCTTATGAAGGCTACATCCACGACATTACATGCCATATTTGTAGCCAGACAAATAACTTCCGGATAAAGGCACCGGTAGGCTATAGCTGCGACTGGATTCAGGTTTTCAGGTGTGGGTTGCTCATTAACTACAAGTAAATGCTGCAATGACATTGAGAAACATCAGCGATAATAAATTATGCTAAGGCTAACAGGTTCATTCCAGCTATATGTATGTGTTCTATTACTACACAGTTGCTGCTATGCAAACATGACAGGTGGTAAAACTGAATCGTATTTGAAGCAGGGGTTTTCTCACGTTTTCGATGCAGTGGGCGGATTTTAGCGACATTAATATAGCTTCTTAGCTACCTTGGAACAAACGTAGGTGCTTCTGTTTATGTTGCTGACATTCAGCTGATGGGGGGGGTCGTCCACATTGTTTGATCCACAGCAGGCATTTCTCTCTCTGGGGCTTGGGTTTTGGGAAAGGATGAATTGGATATCAGCTGTCAGAATCACACACGCCATAAGCACAACGTTTCATTTTCTCTTCTGGAGTAGACGTCTCTCTCATAGACTTCCATTCATCAAAATGGCTAGCTTGTCTGAGGTCCCGAGCTTAGTAACCAATTGCTATGCTATGATTGGTCAGTTACCGCTTTGGGGGTTTGGTCGCGGAAAGGTCAATTGAGGTGTGAATGTCATTCTAAGCAATATAGTAAAATATGCTCCAGGAAAGCATCACATACCCCACCTTTAACTGTGTCATGTGTATGATTGCTGTGTTAAGAATTTAGAAAAAGTTGTTCAAGTATAGGTTAATGCTTGCTAGCAATTGTAAAAAACTGTAATTAACATTGAGAATATTGGTGGCATAAGTTGTTTGGCTGGAGCCTGGCGTCCGTTTCCCTTAAACACAGTTGCTGGCCAGTTAGCAACTTACTTGGTTGGCAATGGGAAATTGCTTTGCAACTAACTGCTTTTGGGAATGGTAAATCAAAATTAGTGTATAAAAGATGAATTTTCTTTGCATTGCCACAAAGACATAGTTAGCAACTATGCTTTTGGGAAACATACCCCAGAGACATAAGCTGCAAGCAGGTTACTCCACCTGAATTTGCTCCGTAAGAGATTTGTTTCAGAAGACTGGACGTCCTCGAAGAATCTTGCATATAATTGGACAAACCACTTGTCTGTCATCTTACTTCAACCACTTACATCGAAACCTGCAATGCATTTTCTAGTTTCTCATCTGTTCTAAACTATATAAATGCCAGTATCTGCGGCATTATTGCCACAATTTTCGGTCTAACTCACATAATATAGACGTCTCTTTAATATATAACTGTTGTGTTTTGTAAGTTTGCAAGAGATGAGCTACATAAAAAATCCCACCCCGCAGTTTCTACGGTCTCCTCTATTGGTTGGTCCTTCCATTAAAAGAAAAGGCCGGGGTGAATCAACACATGATAGTCCTACTGTTTTATAGTGCCAAGTTCTATTGATAGCCACCTCAATCACTGGATTTCATACAAGGCAGACTGAGATAGCGAAACTGCAGCTAACGCTAACAGAATAGGGCATTTCAAAACGAAAGCAAAATGATAAGGTTTCGTTTTTGACATGCCTCATTCAGTTAGTGTTAGCTACCGTTTCGCAAACTCGGTCTACGATGCACAAAACTCGATCATTGAGGTGGCTTTCAGTAGCGCTTAACAGTATAAAACAGCACGGCTACGTGTTGATTCACTCCGGATTATACCTTTAAATTTCGGTCCTGAAATCCTTTTCTACAGATGCAACATCAGATGCTTGCGCCAATGGGGGCGCTGCATCTGACGCGAGTGAGGTTACCAGAATCAGTGTGTAAAAGAGGAATGATCTATCTACACATCATAATTTGGTAATGCTTTAATTTACAGCCCCTGAAGTACTGGGTAAGTACTAGGTAAGAATGGTATAACAAAAAAATATCAAGGGATAAATTACCAAGTACTTACAGTGTAAGTTTGCTGGAATAGCACACGTTCACGCTTTATTTTACAGCCCGTGAAGTACTGGGTAAGTACAAGTAAGAACAACGTAACAAAACAGAACTTAATGTGTAATATTGCCATAATTACAAAGTAAGTGTGGGGTAGCCTGGATGCAGAAGCATATAGGAAAGCCAGGGTTGGATCAACTTGGATGCACTTTATTTTACAGCCCGCGCATCCAATATTAGAGTGTAGTTACAAGTAATTTTTGGAGTTTTTTTATCTGTCATATGGCAAGAACTTGTCTAGGAAAAACAGAGATACGCTTTTCTCACATTTGCATAGGAGAGTTGGTTTGGGTTTGAAGGTAGAAGACATCATGCGTGCATTAATTAGGTCTACGTGCTTGTTGCACTCTACATTTGCATTACCATTTGTTGCTTTGAAAGTAGGCAAGCAAAGATTTCCCACAACCCAGGAAAAAATATTGTGATATTGTTGGCTTGGATTCACAATATTATGAACAAAGTGCTTATTTCGAAGGAATTACTGGCCTGGTTTAGACTTCACCAACTTACAGTTGAACTAGGCCTACAGCTGCCTGCTGTAGCACTGGCTGTGAGACCAAAAAGCGCACCTGCACGAAACGAAGGGCGCTCACTACTCGCAAATGGCTCATTATCAGAAAAATGTAATGCACATAATAGTGCACATGATATAGCCTAAGCTAAAAAATAATTTAAAAAAATGCATAGCCTAGTGTGATGTCTGCAAATTACTTTGTAATTATGACAATATTACTCATTAAATTCTGTTTTGTTATGTTGTTCTTACTTGTACTTAACCAGTACTTAATAAAGCGTGAACGTGTGTTATTCCAGCAAACTTACGCTGTAATTACTCAGTAATTTATCCCTTGATACGTTTTTGTTACACCATTCTTACCTAATACTTACCCAGTACTTCAGGGGCTGTAAGTTAAAGTGTTACCCATAATTTTTGCTGCCATTTAAACAGAACGTTGTTTCGGTTGTTTCTAGAGAGTCTAAAGAGGAATTGGCTGACCTGAAACGCAGGATAAAGGAATTGGAAAAGATGCCTAAATCACAGGAAAAGCTGAGGTAAACCACACGTTTATATATGATAACAAATGAGAACTAATAGGCACACTGCTCTTCAAATGATAAACAATTTAAATGAATGAATATTTTTGGGGGAATAAATCTAAAAAAAAGTTTGCACTGTGTCTTACACTACAGCAATTCAAAGCCTAGGGCATATAATATGTGATGAATCATGTAGCCTTATCACACTTCGAACGTGCATTATTTTTCTATGTCTGCACGCTGTGTCATTCATTATCCATTACTTAACATAACATGCGAGCAGTTCTCACCATTGCTGCGCTGTTCACTTTCAAACAAAGAGTGGGCCTGTGTTACCGGCTAGACTGATCTACCTGCATGTCAGGTGACCTACACAACATCAATTTTACATACGTCTCCCACTCACCTGTCACATAGATATAGGTTGGCCACATGTCCGGCTTTACACTTTTAGGTTTTTCATCTCTAAGTTGGCTTATAGCCTATATTAAAAATCTACGTGTTGTCTCTCACACATTGTTTAGCACGACAACACTTCTCTATGCCATTTCTCTCAAGCACATATAACACACACAAGTTATAGGCTGTAGAATACATTGCGTGAAATTCAGCTAATGCTCTGAACTTTATGATTGATGTATTAAAACGCATTACAAACTTTTTAAATAATTTTCATAAACAATCCTGTGGAAATCAGCTGTCTCTATGGGATGATGATAATAAAAATTTGCCTAGCAATAATTATAAAGTTGATCAAGGCATGCACAGACATTCGTGCCTTGTAGTACAGGGACATGAGGAGTAGGCACATTCTTCCTGATAACATATTTTTAAGAAGAATGTGTCTATTTTATTTATTAGACAATTATTTATCAAAATTAGGCTACAATGGCTAAAATTGCCTATGCTGTAGAATAGCCCAACCACTCGTCTTTTTATTGGACTAAAATGGCCAAAAATGCCTCGTCCCAGTAATGGATATGAGCCTGAATAAGCCCGGAAATATTTGTTACTTTTAAGCGTGATGGTAGCGAGTGTGATGCTACTGGTCTAATTCGGTTCAAAGATCTATGCAAGGCTGAAGCTGCAAGTGGTATCGGCAGGCTCAGAGAACAGCTTGATGAACAGAAAAAAGGTAAAACTCAATTGCTTTACTCGAGGGGAAGTGCAAAATGAACTTATTTCCAATAAGTGGCCTGACACTTTAAAGGAGAATGCCGGTGTGATAAGGACAGCATGTATATTGCAACATCATCATCAACGTTTGCCAGGGAGCGGAATGTTGATATGTTTGTGCAGACCGGAGAAGACTGCTTGGTATTTGTAGCTTCCAGGGGCTAACTGTATACTTGCAAGCTTTCAATTCCTCGATTTCAAGTTAAATGGGGCTACTTTGAGTTTTATGGTTTAAAACAGTGATTTGTATTTGAGTCTGACACCCCAGCGATTTGTATTTGAGTCTGACACCCCTGCCTTTGCAAAATAAAACCATGGTTATAAAACCATGCTAAAATAGAAATTATGGTAAGAACCATAGTGAAACCTTACCTCACTCACGTAAAATGCAGCGACAAAGCGTGAGCATCTGATGATGAACGATAGCCGATTTATTTCATCCTTGAATCTAACTGGACAAACGGCTTGTCCATCAATTTAATTGACGTACACTTCAGCCAATCATATCGAAACCAACCGATGATGCTGGTTTGTTGGATTCAAACAGAGACACTCCGCTACGTCACATCCTAAACAGCAGTCGCTACACAGGCAGCGGTCCTGATTGGTCCGGTTAGAGAATATTGGGCTTGAAATCGCTTCCTATGGCTTCATCATCAGATCTTTGTGCGGGAGTGGCTTAAAGCTACGTAGCGCATCATCTGACGTGAGTGAGGTAAAGTGAAACCATGATAAAATAATAAGCATAATGAAATACCAAATAAATAAAATATTAAAATATTCTTTCATAATATAACGTAAAAACTCTAAAAAAATTCTTGCATAATGGCCCTTTCTCATGGGTAACACATTGCGATCAACTATAGCCTGTCACATAGTTTTTATGTTTGGCCTTGTACCTCAGACTGTATTTCACAGTGGCTCTGAATAATAACTACAAGAAGTGTGTCTATCTTGTGTATTAGTTTGCCTGTGTGTTCATCATATATCTTTTGAAATGCTAGTGCAGCAGACTTCAAACTAATCTGGGAAGTCAGAGACACACTTCCTATCATACAACATATCACATACAGTACATTGCTGAATCACAGTGCTTTTAAGTAAAAAAAAAAAAGGACTCAAAAGAGGACGGTGTTGACTAGCGCAAGATGCCACTCTGCAGCAGGTCTTGCATAGGCCTATTATTTGCACCACAGACACACAATATGCACTAGTTCTGAAAGTGTACTACCCACGATCCTGACCATTATAATTTTGTCTTGTCTACACATGTATTCCAGTAGTGGATGGCAGCAACAGCTCCCTACAGAACCTGACCTGAAAAGCCCACAAAGCCAGAAGACTTTTAAGTCAGCAGGATCTCAAAAGAACAGTTCACATGTTCAATCAACATCTGATAGGTACAGTATGTGTTTTCTTTTAGTACACCTACCAAATGTTCCATCATATAGGTTATGTTTTTTTTTTTTTTTTTTAAAGTCAGTTTCTGTAAGGATCATGCGGGTGGTGATACAAGCCCCCTTCAATACCAGTAGATAATTGCCTAAAGGATGAATCAATATTTTGAAAAGTTGAGATTTTTATAGTGTATCCTTCCACAGGCTTCTCACAATAGCTTGCTAAACTTTTGGCCCATTCCTCTTGACAGAACTTAATCAGTTTTTTAAGGACTATACTTGCATTTTTTTTGCCTTCCCAGTGCTTCAATATATCCATATTATTCTCTTGTGTCATGGTGCCATCTTTTTTGTCAAGTGGCCCAGTCCAGAAATCCAGAACATAATATCAATATATATTGATACCCGTCCATCAAATGAGGAAAAGTCATGAAATATGAAGCTAAGTGAAACATACATTTTATGTTGTTAAACATTGTGTTTGACCGCAAGAATTGCAGGAGGTCTAAATTTAGGGTTAGATTAAAGCTGGGCCTACACTGTGCGATTTTTGCCCCTTTTTGACACGATTTTTCACTCATGCGAGAATTTCTTGGATCGGGCTAGGTTTCAGCTTACTCGTGCGTCTCACATCGTGTACACAGGGTAACAAGAAGCGATTAACCTCCCACAACCACCTCCCGATCGACAATCGTAGGGTGGGCTTAAAATCAAACTGGTTTGAAATTCTGTCATCCCTCGTAAGGGTGTTTGCAAAGTTTAAGCATAGCCACAACACGATTCCCTTATTAACTTAATGCTTTTTGCTCTCTGAGCCTGCTCGGATACAATTGGTAAAATGAAAGTGTACTAAAAACATGGCGACAAGTGTGATCTGACTAAACCAAAAATAACAATAAAAGTTGGTACATAATTCAGCAGACTTTAGACCTAATGCAGAATTCACTTTCTGTGCCACATAAAACAAAGATTATGTCTTCATAGTCCCGTGCATGCCCCATGCAAGAGCGCTTTCTAGCATGGGCGATATGGGCGGTCGCCCAGGGCGGTATCACGGGAACTCCGAATTTTTTTTAATTATTATTGCACACGCCAACGCCGAAAATTACAATCGCGGGTGATCCGGTTTTGCTTCATTGTCTTTCGGAAGCTTTGGTACAGGTATATCTGCGCCTACAATAGAAGTATTTGGTATCAAATTAAAGTAGACATCCAGACGCATGCATTGGTGCCATTTGTAATGTACTTGCTTGAGAATGAGGGTGTTCAATTTCAGTGTAAAGATTGCCCCCCATTTTGAAACATCTTTATCTGGTGTCATAAACTTGGCTGCTGGAGTTCCATCTAATAACCAAGAGCCAAAAAATAAAACTGAACCTAAACAATCACTACATTGTGATATAGACCTATAATTTGCAGATAAGATGTTCGCCCAGGGCACCAAAGAGGGTAGGACCGCCCCTGGCCCCATGCATTTATTGATTTATTTGAGTTTTGTGTTCCGAATTCACTCGCGCAGTGGGAGCAGTTGTGTCGTGCCAAATATGAGATCGCACAGTGTGAGAACATGAACAATGAGCAATAAACTTTTAACCCCTGCAAATTAATCGTACTGTTTGAGCTGGTGCTGGGTCAAACAATTGAAAATATCGTACTGGTATCCCAAGCTTAAGGTAGTGCCTTGCAGCCAGTGCTGCTTGGAAGGTGGTGTTGAGGGCTGATCCAGATAAGACTATTGAATTGAGAGGACACCACCTTAAAAGGCAGGTTTGCAGGCATGTTGAGAGCTGCATTATTAAGGGAACATCTCACTCTTCTGTCCATGGCTGCATTTCCCAAACGTAGTTACGATGATCTTAAGCCTAAGTAGTTCGCAGGTTCGCACGTAAGACCATCTTAACACTTACGGACCATTTCCCGAAACGTTCGTTGCCTAAGATGATTCGTGAGATCACTCGCAGATCTACGTGTGATCCAGAGTAATCGTAGACCGCTAAGATGATCTTAATCAGAAAGAATTAGGCTACTCAGTGGAGACATCTAGAGGATATGAGGTGAAAACAGGCCAAGTAGGCCTACGCCAACATGTTGCTTTGATAGTTTTGTTGTACAAAGACAGGCCAGCCTCATAAAAATAACAAATTATTGTAGAGTGTTAATACATTGCCATAGGAATTTTAGCCTATATCCCGAAGAAAAGCTGGGCATCTATGGTAGCCTAAATAATTTATGTGGGCATTTCATTGAGTGCTTCAGTGGACGTCAAATGAAAAAAAAGTTTTAGTTTTTTTTTTCCCAAAGCGCAAGTTAATTTGTATGGCGGGCACAGCGGGGACGCAGCTGTCCCTGTCTCCTTCTCTCCTTCTCTCTCGCGCAGGAGCGGTTTCGGCATGGGCGATATGGACGGTTGCCCAGGGCGGCATCAAGGGGGGTAGGGGGCATCACGGGCACTCTGAAGTTTTTTTTTTTCTTTCATTTGTTTTTCATTGTTTTTTTGATTATTATTGCACAGGCGAGTGCCGAAAATTACAATCGCGGGTGATCCGGTTTTGCTTCATTGTCTTTCGGGAGCTTTGGTGCGGGTATATCTGCGCCTAAAATAGAAGTATTTGGTATCAAATTAAAGTAGACATCCAGACGAATGCATTGGTACCACTGTGTAATGTACTTGCTTGAGAATGAGGGCGCTCAATTTCAGTTTAAAGATCGCTACCCCATTTTGAAATATCTTTATCTGGTGTTATAAACTTGGCTGCTGGAGTTCCATCTAATAACCAAGAGCTCAAAAAATAAAAATAAAACAAAACAATCACTACACATTATGATATAGACCTATAATGTGAACAGAATTTTCACCCATTTGCAGAAAATGAACACCCCAAATCCCTTAAGGTTTGCCTGCTTTCAGACTTCACTGCTGAAGTCTCACACACAAGAAAGGGGAGGGGTTTGGGGTTCAGATCTTTTCCTTTGCTGTAGAAGCTAGACATGCATATAGTAGAGTAACTAATAGCTACCATAAGTACCATAAGAGTTTTGCAAAAAATAGAAAAAAATGGAAATTGGCAGCAATGGCTATATGACTTTGTTTTGTTATTTTTATCCTCTTGCTCTAGGCCATGATAATATGATGAAGTTTCATAATAACAATAATAATAATATATATATATTTTTTTTTTTTTTTTTTTGGCCAGATAAGGTGTTCGCCCAGGGCACCAAAGAGGGTAGGACCGCCCCTGCTCTCGCGCACGAAGCACCAAAATCCACTGTTGCCTATTTTTTAATCATTAATTAAAATTCATTATTAAAGTTCTGTAAATCTGAGCTACAGCAGTGTGCCGACCGTTTCTAATTTTTACGTTTTTCCAGAATTGTCCAGCACCTGCGCTGGATGTACAAAACACTTGTGGGGAAATTGTTTAATCATCTTAAGACATGAAATCAGTGATAGCCTATGTATATCACCTCGCTATTTCAAACATGACTTAGAAGTTGGCGCGGAATTAATTTGGGGAAAAAGGCCTACACACGACAGAAACGTAGTTTTTTTATTATAAAAAATGTAAAACACATATGGTAACAGTGAGTATTATTAGTGGGCTACAATATTGTCATCCATTTTAAATATTTGTAGCAACTAGCATCAAAAAACACATTATTTGATGTAATTGATTTATCGTACCCATCTCCGCTGGGTGAATCAGCACCACGGCATTGAACAGCGCACGCCTTAAGAAGCTTCTTAACATGAACGCGCGTGAACTTTCGTAAGTGCATGTTTGGGAAATGCGTGTAGAGGATATTAAGAATCTTCGTAACATCACTCGTTCGCTCATTCGTAGCCACTAAGATCCATCGTTATTGGGAAATGCAGCCCAGGCTGACAGTTTTCCAATTTCTTCCAAAATATTGAGGATATCCGCCACTGACACAGCTGGATCAGCTATCAAAAGCAGATTGTCATCAACATGTAAAATACAGATTTTGCTCATTTCTGTGCACTGGCAGTTCTGACTTGTCCAGATTGGATCTAGGCCTCTTTCATATGTGGTCATAGTGTGATATGTATGGGATATGTGTTGACAGAGGAGATATTCCCTACCAGTGTGTCTCATACGTCATTAATCTTAAAGGTTTGTCTGCTCTAGCAGACCTCCAGCACACCACTGATGTGAATGTCTCTGCCCAGATAATTGGAAACGCACTTCATGAGGGTGGGCTGGGGACGCAACATCCAGTAGGGGGCCCTGTGCTCAACGCCCAGCACCATGGATCTCGATTTGCTTTGATAGCCTCATAGCATACTTGCCTATGTCATTTATTGGCAAAATTGAGATATTTGCATAACTGTACTCTCCCACATCATCCTGTCTTTCTTCCTATCACATTGGCCAAGCACAGCACTTGAAAAAACAACAAAAACACTATATCTATTTCCCATCTAACAACCTGATCAATATTGTTAGGAACATGACATGACCATAACCATAATGTAACTTCAACCCCAACCAAAAACTGCCATCCACAGGAAGCAGACCGTCTTACGAGGGCACATGGAATTCACCCTCAAACTTCATCCACCTGTGTGGGTGGGGTGAAGTGAGTAAGCCGGTCTGCTTCCTGTACATGCCAACCATGGTTATGGTTTTTTGTTGTTTCCCAAAAACGCTGAAATATGACTGAGGCAATTATCCTATGAGGCTAATGTAACCTCACTCACATCAGATTATTTATAGCTGCAAGCAGGCTACTCCATCATAATTTGCTCCGTAAAAGATATTGCTTCAGAAGACTGGATGTCATCAAAAATCCTTGCATATAATTAGACAAACTACTTGTCTGACATCTTAATTCAACCACTTACATCAAAACCTACCCGTTGCATCCCGTGATGCAACACAATTTCTACTTTCTCAGCTATTTCAAACAAACCTACATGCCAGTATCTGCGACATACATGTAATTGTCACAATAATCTATTTTACTCGCATAATGTAGATGTTTCTTTCATATTGTTGTGTTTTGTAAGTTTGCTGGAGATGAGCTACGTCAAAAATCTCTGGGTTGGTCCGTACATTCAATTTCGGTCCTGAAATCCTTTTCAATGGATGCAGCATCAGATGCTTGTGCCCAAGAGCAAGCCAGCCTCATGTGGCAAGTGTTTGCAGGCAGCACCTGGGATTGATACAGTTGAATGACCCTGATGATCACCAGACTTAAAAGAACACCTCTGAGGCATGTTTCGGTCCATCAGGAGCCTCCAGAGATTTTACGGGAGCTCAAAGATGTCCGGTCTTTGGTGTTTTTTGCCCTCAACGGTGCCTTCCAGGTAGCACTGCCTTCAAGGCACTACTTCACTCAGTTTAGGGTTAGGATGAGGGTTGAGGGGGTTAGGGTTAGGAATTGCGTAAAGGTAGTGCCTTTTAGGCCGTGCTGCCTGGAAGGTGTCGTTGGGGGCAAAAAACACCACTGAGCAAGATGTCCTTACACAATTCTAGGAGGACTTTCCATGAGACACCATCCGCTCTCAATTAATTGAGCACGAGACCGACATTCTATTCTATTCTATTCAAGATACACGCCTCGTTTGTTCACTCGCTATACAACTCCAATGGATATGTAGTCCATATCCTGAAAGATTCACCCTGTTAAAGGCGCAATCCCCACCCCCGGACACATTTGAATTGTTAATTTGAATCCGCCAATTACATTTTGCATTTTGTACAGAAAGGATTCAAATATATCAGACACACACACACACCACTTTTAGGTAATACCCATGTCTTTCTTTTTCTTTGTCTGCTCCTCACAGGAATAGGAGGCCATCAATGAGTAATAAATCCAAGAACTCTGCCCCTGACCTCAAGTCCAGGTACAGTAAAACAGTACTTGACCAATACTTGTGTCACATTCAGTGTGACACACATACTTTAAAAAGTAAGTAATTACAATTACTAGTTACTTCTCCAAAAAGTAACTATTAGTACGTGGGTTACTGTACTGAAAAGGTAATTAATTACTAGGGAAAGGACAGCCATGCTGGCCACAACATAAAAGACAAGAAAGTCTTCAGCTCATATCTGGGGTATTTATTTAACAGAAAAGGTACAAAAATGACAATAATGAAATATATGAAAATGTAGAATGAAAGACGAATGTTAACAAAAATAGTAAAAGGATGACAAGGCAGGAGCGGGCCACCTGGTCCTGGCAAAAACCAAAATGGAGAGCAGCCTAGTCAGGCCAGGCAAGCTTTTAACTCATTGACTGCCAATGACGTCTTTAGACGTCAACTGAAATACTGCCGTTCACTGCCAATGACGTCTTTAGACGTCAACTGCGTTTTTTAATGGGGAGGGCTGCAGAAAGACCTAGGGAACCTTGTCTGTAAATATCAGAATTCTCCGTCGAAAATTGTTGTTCCAAATTGATCCTGAGGGTGGCAGTGTGTCACTTTGGATGTGAGATGAGCATAGATTCATAGGTATGGCCAAGGGAGAAGTAGAGAAAGCTAATGACATGGCTAAATATGCCGCTAGCAAAGTGCAGACGTAAATCGGAGAAATTTAGGCAGTTCACACTCGATCAGAGTATGTGTCACTGCCATAGTAGTTCGAGTAGTGTTCCGATCGTGGGAGATGAAGGAGATCAACCTTGGGCAAACGGAAATAGCAGTTGTGACTTGTTTCAGTGCCCAGCTAGCTAACAGTTCCGGGTCAGGTAAGAAATTGCGAGCCAGTTGTTGATCACTGAGTTTTCGCTGTCACAGCCTGTAAATAGCATATATTTACCTTGTTACAACAATGTCTATTTTATTACCAAAAGCCCCCTGTTACTGTTGTTTTTGTGGTCTTATCAAAGGAAGACATTTTCCCGATGTTTGACGTGCTAATAGACCGAAAAAAACGCGCATCCAAGACACTAACGTTGTCAAACAAAACGCTAATTTTCTCCCTTTTTTGATAAAAAACGGGTGTGTTTGGAGAAAGTAGCTTATGTTCGCCTGCTGATTTCTAAGCAATGGAAAGGGGTAGAAACGAACTTTTTTTTTCTGGTGAAAGAAGAGAGTCTGCTCTTTCTTGTGGTAGTTTCATTGTTTATGTAGTCGTAACACATAATATTCTGTGGCTCTTTAAAAAACAGTCAAAATTCCCCAAAACCTCTGGCAGTATGGAACTCTCTATTCTGAAAACGGCTGGCAGTCAATGAGTTAAAAGAGTTCAGCTCCACACCCACTCACACCTGAAACATATCAGAAATAATATGGTAAAACGAGTGTAGACTGAGCCACCTAGAGGTGGAAGGACGTAACACCTTCCCACCAAAATGGTGACTATAGTCTCCATAATAATATAAAAAAAACAATCACAATGCTTTGCACATCATCCACTGGACAGAATGTGTGCAATCAAATTTCAATAAATTAAAGAATACAGCCATACTGTAATATTTGTAAACATGATGGAAACCAAAATATTGCACATCTCTCATATATGCACACGCACGCACCCTCTCACACACAAAAACAAAAGAAAGAAATTCTTGCACACCTCTCACATATGCACACGCACGCACTCAAAAACAAAAGAAACAAAAACCATGACTTACGGTTATGAATAGACAGGAGAACACGGCTAGGGTACACGTGACAAAGCGTCAGCTAGCACGTTATCGGTACCACGAATATGTTTGATCTCGATGTTAAAAGGCTGCAAGATCAGGCTCCATCGCATGAGACGCTGATTAGCGTTTCTCATACGATAGAGAAATTTCAGTGGATCGTGGTCACTGAACACAACAATTTTCTCTGAAGCTCCCAAATAAACCTCAAAATGTTGGACTGCGAGAACTAGGGCTAGAGCTTCCTTTTCAATGGTCGAATACCGCTGTTGCTGATGGTTAAACTTCTTCGAAAAGTAGCACACAGGGTGTTGGACAGATTCAGCACCATCCTGAAGAAGGACAGCGCCAGCCCCAAGATCGCTGGCATCAACAGCCAGAAAGAACGGCTTCGAGAAGTCAGGCGCGGCCAGCACTGGCGCAGACATTAATAATGCCTTGGAGTTCTCGAAGGCTCGTTGGCACTCAAGTGACCAGACAAATGGAACTTTCGGACTGAGCAAGTTAGTTAACGGGGCAACGACGGCGGAAAAGTTTTTACAGAACCCGCGGTAGTAGCCTGTTAAATCAAGATACCTGCGTAGCTCGCGACGATCAACAGGGGCAGGAAAGTTAGAAATTGCAGTCACTTTGCGTCCAGTGGACGCACCTGTCCCCCTCCCACCACTCGGCCGAGGTATGTAACGGTTGCTTTACCAAACTCACATTTGGCCAAATTAATGGTGAGTTTGGCCTCGGAAAGACGGCGAAACAGCTCCCGGATCTGTTCGAGATGTAATTTCCATGAAGTGCTATGTAAAACCACGTCGTCTAAATAGGCTTCACAGCCAGAGAAACCAGACAAAACAGTGTTTATTAGCCTTTGAAACGTGACCGGGGCGTTACGCATTCCGAAGGCCATGACGCGATAGGAAAGAAAGTCGTCGGGCGTTACAAACGCAGATATTTCTTTCGCTCTGCTTGTAAGCGGGATTTGGCAATAGCCTTTCAGCAAATCGAGCTTAGTGACAAAAGCAGCAGAACCGACACGATCGACGCAGTCATCTAGTCTGGGAAGCGGATAGCAGTCCGGCTTCGTGATGGCATTAACACGCCTATAATCTGTACAAAACCGGAAAGTACCATCCGGCTTCCCCACCAGAATACAAGGAGAGCTCCATGCGGTCATGCAGGGTTCAGCAATGTCATTAAAAAGCATACATTCAACCTCTTTCTTTAAGATAGCTCGCTTCAAGGGATTGACACGGTATGGATGTTGTTTGATAAGGGCTGCAGAACCGACATCAATGTCATGTTCAATAACATTTGTTTGGGTAGGAACGTCGCTAAAAAGCTCTGGGAAACTATGAACAATTTCCAAAAGATCAGCCTTTTCAGTGTAAGTGAGGTGAGGGAAATGTTCAGCTAACACAGAGAGCATTTGAGTGTTATTTAAACGCCCCACCACCATAGCGCGAGAGGAGCTACTCCCCGCCTCTTCACTCCCTTCCACTAAAGCAGAGATCAGCACCGCACCATCCGTGGACAGCGAACTGTCTTCAGAACTAGGGCCAAGCAAAGACGACCCTGAGCAAGGAGAAGATGAATCACGCTCATAGAACGGCTTCAACATGTTAACGTGACACAAGCGCTTCTGCTGGCGCCGGTCTGGAGTGGCGATAACATAATCGCGATCGGACACTTTGTGCTCTACCACATATGGACGCTAAGACGAGCCTGCAACGCGGATCCAAGAATGGGAAGTAACACAAGAACTTTATCGCCCACGTTAAAGTGGCGATCAACAGTCTTACGGTCATACCACACCTTCATTTTATCCTGAACCTGCTCGAGATTCTCTCGAGCCAGCTTGCGAGCGCGGTGTAGTCGGGAACGAAAGGTGGAAACATGAGTCAAAATGTCTTTAACAGTAGAATCACTTAGAAACTGGTCTTTCAACACGGCCAAGGAACCTCGTGGATTGTGCGCAAAAATGAGATCAGCTGGACTAAAGGCAAGTGATTCTTGCGTAACCTCTCTGCATGCAAAAAGTAACCAGTGAACCGCATCTGCCCAATCTTTACCAGACTCCAAGCAATACGCACGCAACATGCTCTTCAACGTTTGGTGGTAGCGCTCTAGCGCTCCCTGGCTAGCCGGATGGTAAGCGCTAGAAACATTATGCTGGATGCGCAACTGCTTCATTGCACGGGCGAATATGCGAGACATAAAATTTGGGCCGCGGTCAGTCTGAACAATCTTAGGCAGGCCAAATACAGAAAGAAACTTCAAGAGTTCCATGGTAACTTTTCTTGCGCCAATTCTCCTTCAAGGAATAGCCTCTGGAGAGCGTGTAGCAATGCACATTATTGTTAACAGATATTTATGTCTGTGTCTAGATCGAGCTAGAGGACCGACAATGTCAACAATTACATGATCAAAAGGCTGGCCTATCACTGGGATTGGGTACAAAGTAGCGGGAGGAATGGTTTGGTTGGGTTTACCATCAAGCTGACAGATATTACACGTTTTGCAAAAACGAACCAAATCCCGCTTCATACCGGGCCAATAAAAATGCTGGCAAACACGGTTGAGAGTTTTTGTAACACCCAAATGACCAGCAAGGCCATCATGCGCTACACACAAAATTTCATTTCTGTAAACGGTTGGAACCACAATCTGCTGGACAGAATTCCACCGGTCAGGAACGTTGTAACGTCTCCATTTCCTCATTAATATGCCGTCAAGAAAGAAATAACAATGTGGTTCCTTATCAAGGTCCACATCGGTCGACGCAAGACTGAATAGTGAGGAAAGTGACGTGTCTGCTTTTTGAGCAGCGATTAACTCAGCCAGAGGAGCGAAAGACAAAGACTCCTCTCTACCTGGTTTTGACACCACCTCAGAACCAGGTAAAGCAGCAGTAGACGAATCATTAAGATTGAAAAAGAACGAATCAGACAAATCAAAGTCAAGGAGAGGAGAAGAGCGTTCTTTTTTCTCCGAGGAAGCGGAGGCTTTTTGAGCCATAGCGCGAGTGATCGCACATGCAGGGAAAACTTCAGGATGTTTTTGCACACATTCTTGGGTTACTGAAGTATCAGGCATAACAGTAACCTGGGGCAAGACTTCAAAATTATCTTTCCCCCACACAGAATTTTTCCCGATGTCATTCCCAAGAACAAACGCAACGCCTGGAATAGGCAAAGACTGACGGACCCCCACAGCCACTGTTCCAGTAATCACGTTAGAATGAAGCACAATATGGTGAAGTGGTACTACAAGTGAAACCCATTTCAAAGCCACGGACTAACACACTTGTGCCCGTTTTCATTGCGTCGGACAAGGGCAAAATGCCTTGCAAGATGAAAGATTGCGCGGCGCCTGTGTCACGGAGAATGCCAATAGCGGTTTTATTCTTTTCACTGGGCATAGACACAAAGCCGTCGCTGAGAAAGGGTTCATAGCCAGTATTTAAATCACAAGCTACGTTAGTGTTAGACACCGTGGGCTTCGGAACTGTTTTAATTAAACCACATCCTTCAGCAGCATGTTTCTTCTTTAAGATACGGAACTGGGCAAACAGTCTTCAAGCAGTACTAACTCACACAGTTTATCCAGACTATCTACCTCTTTAGCAGAGCACCAGCGGTCAAACAACAGTTTCCCGTGCAAACTCAAGATAAGTCTGACGGTCAGTTTTCCTATAACGTCGAAAGCGCTGACGATAGGCTTCAGGAACGAGCTCATAGCACCGTAAGATAGACGCTTTAACCACATCGTAGTCAGAGCTTTGATCCATAGAAAGAGATGCGTAAACTTCTTGAGCGCGGCCAGTAAGAACAGATTGAATCAAGAGAGGCCAAACTGCCTTAGGCCACTTGAGGGTAGTCGCAACCTTCTCAAAATGCGGAAAATATTTTTCCACGAAAGGTGGGACAAGTTTTATGTGTCTACTGACATCGATAGTAGTCGAACGAGAGAGATCTAAATTTTCCTCTATTGCCTTCACTTCAAGCCGTCTCATTTCAAGTTCATTTTGTGAAGCTTTACAACGTAACTCTTCTATCTCAACATCGAGTTCTTTCTCACGAATTGAAAGTTCCTTTAAACGAATCGCCTCCTTCATATCGACAGGTGGCAAAATTCCCTTTTCAACTAAGTAGGGTAACATTACAGATTTGACAGTATGTTTTAATCGCTTTTCAGCGCTAGTCAATTCAATCTCCAATAAACTCGCTACTTCTACAAGTTGATCCTTGGTGAGGCCATGGAAGCTAACCACCGAAGGATTATCAACAAACTCCTGTGCCACAGAAGTCATGGTGTACACTCAAACAAACAAACAAACACACGAATGGCTGCAAAAACAGTAAATCGAAAACGAAGTGGCCACAAAATCCCCCCAAAGGCGACCACTGAACTAGACGGGAAGGCCCCTAAATTTAACACTACACTACTCAACAGGACGATGGGAGAGTTAGACAGCAAAAGGGTTACAAAACCCGTAAACTAAAGCAGCCCACTAAAGTCTAATCCCCAACGAAATCGACCTGTGAATCACTACAATCGTAGTGCGCAAGACTAGAAATCCACACGCGACAAACAAAAGAGTACGAAAACTGGATGATTCGCCTGCACCGCAACCCCTACTTACTTACACAAAAAAAACTAACTGAAACCTCGCTAATCCCCATTTACAATCACCAACCCCTTGTGTCCCTAAATGATAGTTGTTATAAAACAAACATCTTCCTTATATTTCATTTGTTTTGTGGTGGGTGCGCAGAACTCACATTTTCAGAACATAAGAGAACACGGTGAACTCACATTTTCAGAACATAAGTAAGAGAACACAGTGATTACAAATCAAGATGGTTATTTGCTTTATTTTAGAGCAATGAGCCCTCAAAAAGTTGCCCAAAATGCTGTTTTTCATTAAAAACGCAAATTTTATATCCGATTTTGAAAAAAGGTGATTACAAATGGGATTATATCTTTCATAATGCTCTCTCAGTATCCCATCTGTCTTATATTGCACTTTTAAGCCGTATGTGACTTAATCCACTTAGTCATTTAAGCATCTGAAATAACTTTCCACTTCTGACAACTTTTCTGCATGTTCTAAGGGTCCACTAATAGGGAAAAGTTGGATTTAACACTTATCCTATTTTAGCCTTTTAGTTGGATCTACTACTTTTATGTTGTCTGCAAAGTGGCATACTGTTGCAAGTTAAGAGAAAAGTTGAGTTAGTATTTTGTCTTACCCTCGAAAATAAGCAATAAAATTGGCATTTTTATGAAAACACCATTTTGACCAACTTTGACGGCTCATAGCTTTGAAAAAAAAAAAATAATAATAACCATTTTTATATGTGTTCTCTTACTCCTGTACTATATATACGTGATTTCTGGAAATGTGAGTTTTGTGCATTTTTTTCACAAGAACAAAATCTGACCTTTTTTTTCAATGTGATATTAGACAACTACATGGGGTACTTACCCAGTGTTAAAATTTTTTGGATTGGATGTTGTTGCATTAGGTTGCGTCTATCCATGTTTGAAAAGCCATATCAGAAACTAAACTAGATATCAAACTGAAATTTTGTTTTTATTCTAATGAGAAATGGAAGAATATTTGGCTAATGTGGAATCATATAATGAAATGGAATTGCCCAGAGACAAAAAAACCTAATTTTAAACCATGTGGAAACTCTGAATGTGGTTGAAAATCATGAAAAGACATTTCATGGCGCGAAATCCTGACTTTTTTGGCAGTGAAGAATTTATTTACAGTACTGTAATACAATGAGTAAACATTCCTCCATGAGCTATACACCTTACCCCTATACCCTACCCCATTGTTTGATACATTGTTTACAGTTTTTCACAAATGCTAAACATGTTGAAAATTACAGTATGAAAAACTATTGTTATGGAGATGCTCAGTACAAACAAACAAAATGCTCGTTAGTCCAGTGGTTTACCAACTGACCCTGCCATCTGGAGCCCTGTAACCTAAATGTATGCAATATGACTTGTAAGTGGGACTGTGCGATGCTAAGGTGTGTGTATGTGTGTCCAGGGGGGAACTGACTTACCTATTCTTGGTGAGCCCTCTCGTTGGCTCCATGCTAGCCAGCTCCGCATTGTTATCCAAAGCTCAAATTTGGAGTAACGGTGGTGATAATCCTCCCATCGCGTACACTATCCAAGTTGAAAAACCTGCCATCTCCGACAAGCCCCTCTTCTTCTCTATCAAACCAGCGTTTAAGGACTAGCCACCAGCTGGCAGCCAGCTCCCCCTAGGGTATGGGATATGTAATAGATCTTGTGTGCTGTCTACGTGTAAACTTCTGACACATGACCACTAGTGGTACAATGTTAACATCCATTGTTATTTGTTATCTAAAATTTGGTATGTCTGAATATGGTCTGTCTAGGCAGAGTTCACCAGATCGTGAATCACGCACAGATGAATCTGGTATTGCTGACATGAGGTACAAACAAAAGCCATATTTCATTTCCATATGTATGCATACTCACTCTAATTTATAAATGCAAAATTTATGGAAATGTTTATTTTATTTTTTTTAATCCATTAGAGACTGTGATGTTTGTTACAAGAAGAAAGCAGTGAAAATGTGCGTAACCTGCAATGACCGCTACTGCGAATTCTGTGTCATACCTCATATCAAAGAAATGGAGGGACACGAGCTACAGGACTTGGTATGTTTTTTGTGTGTGTCTCCATCTTTGATAAATATAATTTAAAAATTCATATATTCCATTTCTGAATAAAATATGTGTTTGGGTTTGTGTGAGAGTTATTTGACCTCCTTCTGATTTTGGGCATCTTCCTTAAATCAATATACCGGAGTAAGTTTAAGCATAGTCCTGCTGCACGAGCCTTCTAACAGCAATATATTTCGCATGAAATGAAAGATTTTCGAACAGCACAGACCTAACGCGAACGCGAAACACTTTACATTGAGTCAATGTAACCTCAGATCTTAGTTTCGGTTTCCAGGTCCCATTGATTCAGTGTAAAGTGCCTGTTCGCTTCTGCGTTCGCGTTTGGTCTGTGCTGTACCAAATTATTTTGTTCCACTCGCTAACTAGCGCATTTAGCAAGCTCTTTCAACAGGGCTATGCTTGAATTCACTCCGGTACTCTCCGTTAAGATGTTCTAAAAACATCATTGCACCCCCTGGCACAATTAACACAATTAGAGCTTGGAAACCTAATACATCTGCCAGTAACACTTTATTTTAAGGTTCACGTATTAGCTACGAATACATACAGTACCTAATTAATGCCTGTATTAGTGACTTGTAAGGCATGTGTTGCATGACTTGCCAGGCAACATTGATAATTTGTTAGGCGTGTATTCACAAATTTATTGTACATGACTAATTAGGCCTTTATTCTTGTTATAATCTTAACTAGAAAAGCGTTCAGATAGCGCAGACCTCTGCCAAGGCAATGTGGTCACCAAAATCGAATCAGTTGTTACGTGTCCCAATATACACACTGTCCAAAAATTTTATCCAAATCCGTGCAGTACTTTTCGAGTTATCCTGCTGACAAACAGACTATCAGACAAACAAACCAACAAGACCGAAAACATAACCTCCTTGGCAGAGGTAATAATAATGCCCTTAATAATGCCCTAATAAGCCTTGATCTCTACTATTTAAGTAGTAGTATCTACCAAAATAGAGCATGTTTAACCCACTAGTATACTGTCTGAATAAAGCCAGAATAGTGGAAGAACACTTGTAGTAGAATAAGCCAGTACTGTATAGCTCAACGTCATTGCTGTATTTCACTGCCCAGGTTGCTGTGTCAAACAGCACTTAACAACTGGGAGATTGGCTCCCATTCTGAAGTGGAAACTAGCTCCTTAGCTACAAACACACCGATGCAGTACTTACTAGCCTAATCATGAATTGGTTCCTATTTTAAAGTCAGACATTACTCTCCATCTGATTAGAATTACATGGTGGGTACCAGGCCCGGTTCTGGAGGGGTAGCAACGGTAGCAATTGCACCCGGGACCGGTGTGGAAAGGGGCCCCACAAAAAATAAAAAGTGAAAAAATAAAAATAATATAAACAGTTCTCTCTGTTTCTGAATCAGTGCATTGCTGTGCGTCTCTGAGCACAAAGAGAGCCTGAACGATGCAACCTCTCTATTGGCTGTTTTTGGTTGTTTGTAAAAACGTATCAATTGTTGCCCTTCGCCAATCTTCCCAGTTGTTGCCGTTTGACACAGCAACTTGGGCAGCGAAATGCAGCAATGACATTGAGCTATATACTTGCTTAATCTACAAGTGTTCTTCTACTATTCTGGATTTATTCAGACAGTAAACTTGTGTGTTATAATATTCTATTTTGTTACTTCTACTTAGTAAGTAGAGATCAAGGCTTATTAGGACATTATTAAGATTATATCAAGAATAAAATCCTAATTAGTCATGAACAATACATTTGTGAATACAAGCCTAAAAAATGATCAATGTTGCCTCACACATGCTTTACAAGTCACTAATACAGACATTAATCAGGTAGGCTATGTATTAATGGCTAAAATGTGAACCTTAAAATAAAGTGTTACCCATCTGCCATATGGTGAGACCACCGTGCAAAAACCATGAAACCTGGCAAGAGAGAACCATACAAGTTCATATTTCAACATTTTGAATAAAAATATTGTAACACATATTAATGGTAATAAATACTGTAACGGCCGATTCACACACAAACCTGTGCGTGAGCGGTGCGGGCGCGGTTTTGGGGCGATTTCATTTAGAATACATGTTAACAGGTTAGGTCATTCAGACTGCACGCGTGTTCTGCGCGGCTCCTGTCCGGTTTCTGAGCGGTGAACCGTGCAGCTCCCGCGCTGCTTTTTTGAAATACAAACAAGTTCTATTTTTCCAAGCGTTTTCAGCGCGGTAAGCGGGACTTGCGCGGTGTCTATAGATTTTGAATGCAGAGCTTGGGCAGCCGCTTCGCGCAGAACACCGCAGAAACAATTTCTTGTGTGAATGCCCAAGTCCACAGGCACCGCCCCGCTCCCGCACCGCGAACGCGCAGTTTGTGTGTGATTCGGGCCTAAGTCTGAAATCAGAACCAGATATTATTGAAATGTGCCGTTATAATATCTCTCAATCTAACTATTCTAACAATTAGTCAGGGAAAAATAAGCAACTTCACGATAAAGGTCAATACCAAACTTTTTATATTATTTTTTCTGCCCAGAGAACGCCCCGCATCTTGTGACCCATCATATAAAGATTTCAGCCTGATCTTATTGCATTCCCAAGATATTCCATTTCAATTATGGATAGCTTCGAAAAACAAGCGATTTGCTAGCAATTTATGCATGCCACTCTTTAAAGTATTCTTCTCTTCTCAAGGAAAAACATTTTTTTCACTGAAAATTTGCACATTAGTGTACTAGTTTGTGTTTATGAATTCAAGTATCCTGTGTTAAAGATACTATCTCAAGAATTACAAGACAGCCTAGGAGGTCTTTGGTATTTTTTGCCCTCAACGGTGCCTTCCAGGCAGCGCTGCCTTCAAGGCACTACTCCACTCAGTTTAGGGTTAGGATGAGGGTTGAGGGGGTTAGGGTTAGGAATAGGGTAAAGGTAGTGCCTTTTAGGCTGTGCTGCCTGGAAGGTGCCGTTGGGGGCAAAAAACACCATTGAGCAGCCTAGGAACTATCTGGTCATATTGCTTAAACTCTGTGTGTGGACTGGAATGTTCAGAAATCTCCACTTTGCCAACTGACTGAAACCTCAATTTATATGGGAGATGCAACTGCAAATAAATAGGCGTCTAGATATCCTGCTATGTGTAGGTAACTCCACAACACTTCTTCTCCCACACAGTGGCATTCTCCCATAGTGGTCTGCCAAAGCCTCGTTTTATCATGCACAGTCATGGCTAATCCATTGTCTGATTTCCTCTTAATTTTGCAGGGGAAAGGGACGCCTTCCAGGGGTGAGTGTTTTTCATGGTCTGATTATTAGGGGCTCATTTTTCTTATCAATATTGATCAACCAACGTACAATTTCCTCTAACCTATGGGAGCAGGACTTTTTAGCATTGTTACCTCTGCAAAAAAGTACAGCATGGATTTGGATGAGATCGGACTCGTGCATTGGGATGAGTAAGAACTGATTATATTTTGGTGGTGAACGGTGATCCAGAACACCATCAGTCTCTGAGTGCTTTTCTAGTTTTTATGTTTTTAGCATCTGAACATGCTCCAAATCTCACACCCCAAATTAAAACATGCCGACACAATAAATGTGAAATAGAGTCATGGTAGGCATCTCTCCTTGATCTGCTGCCTCCCCCTGAATACACTGTGAAAAAGTCAAGTCTTGGCTCCACATCACCATCTGAGATTGCTACCTTTGGGAGGTATTTTGGACCAGATAAAATGGTAGAACCAATCAAAACCAATGCAGGATTTTATATAGATCTTATAGGCAAGAATTTTTGATAAGGCATAGCCTTCACCTTTCCTGTGGAACAATCAGACCCGGCACCAGATTACGTGAGGGGGGAGGGGAGGGTGGGGGCACCTATTTTTTATTTTATTTATTTATTTATTTATTTAATCTAGATTTATCTGGATTAAAATGGCTCAATTTAATTCTGCCAAATATATTGATAATATGTGTGTGCTACTTAAAAGTAAATCTTTTAGGCTACGTTTAAACTGCAGACCAGATATGCCCAATTCCGAATTTCTGCTCACATCCGATATTTGTTGATTTTGTGTTTACATTCATTTTCAAAATTGGCAATGGGCAGTTCTGAAACAAGCCGCATGCGTAGAGGGCATGTCCTCCCTGACCAAAGGGAAAATAATTGAGGTGGCCATAACTAGGATGTTATTGTGGCCTTTAAATGAATTGGGATATGAGCGTGTAAGCTTAATGCCTAAGTGTGACCAAGTGAAGTGGTAAGGGTCTTGGCGGTTTACTGTAAGTGAGCAACTACAACACAAGGGGCCTTTCACCCTTAGATATGCTTTACACTGGGTTTGATTTAGAACACCTATCTGTTCACAAGTGGGTTCTACACACAGTTAGTAAAAGACAGAAGCATGTTGTTTCCAAAACAGTTATTTAGATAGATAGATAGATAGATAGATAGTCTAGATAATTTGTCTTGGACTCTGCATAAAATGCCCAACAATACAAACACTTTCAGACAGACAGTTTGACATAAATAACACATAACAGACAGACATTCCCCCCCCCCCCCCCCCCAATTGCACACTTCCCCTTAAACACCACGTCACCTCTGTACAGTGACCACACCTTCGGCAGTTTTATTTAAGAGTTTGATGGAGGTTGGTACAAAATATTTTTTAAAGCGGTTTAGCTTACAGTGTGGGACTCTAAATCGTCTTCCTTTATTAACCCTCTATGGTACGGCGTTGCCTCCAGGCAACATGGCCTTATTTGGCTTATTAAATCAAAAGTAAACATCCAACTGATTGGATATTTCTTCAGCAGGGGTGGGAACCCCTATACTATCCAATGAAATTGCTAAAATAATGTCATGTGACTCAAAAGAAGTAATTGTACTTCCTTGTTCAGGGACTATGCTGGTAGCCTGTGGTACTGCATTTCCGCCCACAGAAATTGCCTTTTTCAGTTATAATTTCAAAGTAAATCATAAAGAAAAAATATCAGTAACCTTGAGAAATTAGTCAAGAGGTATTACCAACAACTTTAGATAAGATATCAATTAAGATTTCTTAGAAAATTACAAAAAACTGCATGTTGCCCTGAGGCAACATTGTACCGTAGCGGACTCGCATGAGGCCATAGCAAATATACTAAGTAGGGAAGACAATAAATTACATTTGTAGGGCAAGGAGAGGAAAAACAAATGTTCTGACTATATTTGTAAGTAAATATAGAAATAATACCAATATCTGTTAAAATATAGATATATTAGCCCCAAAAGCTGCAGGATTTGTGCAGGGGTGTGAGGCCAGGTTTGACTCTGCTTTTCTCATTTGCTACAAGCTGCCTGTAATAAAATGGCTTATAGTAAAGCCAAAGAATGTTTGGTCAAATTGTGAGCCTTTTGTGGAACCATCAAGTTGTTTGAGTCTGGTATAGGGGTCTTCAGGGAACCTACAGGTTTGGTACCCGTAGCCCCAAGTTGGGTACCTGACCGCTTTCTATCTATCTACTATACAGTATAAATAATTGTTCAGCTAAATAACTGTTTCTCTGATGAGAAGCAATGCTTATTAATCTTTCAAAAAGTTAGAAAACATATCTGGAAGCAACAGTGGAGGCTATTTTGTACGTGCGCACAAGTGTGCACACGTGCATGTTTATGTGCAAACTCATAGATGTATGTTCATGCTTGTGTATGTTTATGCATATATTGGAATATTTGGATGGGTTTATGAAACTTTCTAATTATGGAAAAAAAAGGAATTTTGTTGATTATATTTGATGTGTAGCGTAAAATAATCATTTTAAGTTCATATGTCAAAATGTTGAATTTCAGGTCGGAACGGTGCCTGAAAGTTGCCTGAGGGCAACAACTGAATTTAAAATTTCATTTATTTCAAAATTTTAGACATATATTTAATTTAAAACCAGATAAATCATTTCACTATAGTGTTTAGCTTGCTTTGAGGCAACAAATTTTTAAAATCTTTTAAAAAATAAAAATTAAAAAAATTTCCACAGATATTGTTAAAGTGTCCCATTTTAAGCAGGAAAAACACTACAAACATTTTTTTTTACAATCAGATCATAATGCGTACCATAGAGGGTTAATAATTAATCAAAATAAGTAAATCAAATAAATCAAAATAAGTTATTGTCTAAGTTAATAAAATAGCACAGAATGGTAACACAGCAAGGGTGGGGGATTACCTGCCCTGGCAGAAGAGCAACACTCACTCACACACACATCCGGTGCTCATGGTTCAGGTGCCTGTTCACACACACACAAACACGCACGCATAAGCAAACATACACTAATAAACATAAACACTACAAAGGTGATCACTGCAAATGGTGGGGTGCACGTTACCACTACAAATAGGGTGTGAAGTGCACGAAGACTCAAATCCAGTGACACATTAACATACTTGGAGTGCTACTTTCTCCGAAGCCCATGACTGCATGCTGACATTAATATACACTTACACGAAGAGCATTCATAAAGTGTACCTTCAGTAGTGCAAAAGCAAACATCCTGCACGGAAGCACACGTTAAGCTTGTGGAGAGCCTTTTGGAAATAGTTTACAATTAGATCTGCTACACCTACTACTTTAATTTTATACGTACTGGCATTTAGTTTAATGAGTGAACCTGCCCCTTGAGCTCTACCTGAGGGGCGTGGCAGAGTTGGATACAGCTACGGTGGCTTTTAGCTGACAATTCTGAAACATAGTAACAGCCACCTGTTACGCTACATATGCTTATGTCCATCATAATTATGATGACCTAGTAGAAGGCTAATATATTCTTAACAAAGTTCAGGCACAACCCCCAAACTATCGTATTTCGGTAACACTTTGTGGTAAGAGTACATGAATTATCATGAATTCATGCATGAAATCATTCATGATAAATTCATGATTCATGCATTACTTCATCTCTGAAAGTCTAATGAGTTATCAGGAATTAACATGAATTCATTGTTCGTCATTAATGACCTCCTGCTGAAATAGCACATGATCTTAAGTATTAGTTACTCTGGGTACATCATCATGAGTCATGATTAATTAGCATGAGTCATGATTATTAGCATGATCATGATGAATTCATCATGTTTGTGCCACCTCAACTAAAGTGTTGACATGGTTAAACTGGTAAAATTTAGTTGACGTATGGAATAGATATGAGGAACTAGGCCAAAGTAGGCTAAATAAGTACTTTTATTATATCAAATTCTTTTGAACAAAAAACAACATGATCATGTGTAATTAGTCATGACTCATGATGATGTACCCAGAGTAATTAATGCTTAAGATCATCTGCTATTTCAGCAGGAGGTCATTAATGATAAACAATGAATTCATGCTAATACCTGATGAGTCATTAGATATTCAGAGATGAAGTAATGCATGAATCACAAATGAATCATGAATGAAATCATGCATGAATTCATGATAATTCATGTACCCTTACCGCAAAGTGTTACCCGTATTTCTAAAGTGGCTCACGAACGCCCATGAAATTTCCTGTGAATGGAGAGAAATAAAGTCAAGTGCTATCGTGTTGCACAAGTGAGGAGTCAGAGATGCAACGGCAAGAGAGTTCCCGAGTAGTTTTTATAAAGATAGGCCTCTTGAACAAACGGCCTGCCACAAATACTCCACCACTTTGCCGAAGGTTTGTGGCAAGTTTGCTATATGGTCATATTTTCACATGCAAACTAGTTTGCAATATTGCTGCATATATATATATATATATATATATATATATATATATATATATATATATATATATATATATATATATATAGGGCAATTCCACGAAAAAGTAAACCTCACCTTAAAACTTTAAGTCTCACCTACATGGACATACAAATTCTTTCAGAAAACTTCCAATACAAAAAAGTATTGTCTCGATGTAAATATTCAACTGAGCAAGTTTCGAAAGGATATCTGTTAAAATTTTTACCCTATTCAGCTATAATGTAAGTCTATAGAGGGGCTTATAATGGGCATAAGTGGGTGATAACACACACAAAGCTGCAATACTATCAGTTATTTTTCATTGTTATATTACTATTTATCTTGTTACAGGTTAAAATCCACCGTTCACAATTGTTTTGTATCGTTTTGGAGGGTTTTTCCAGACGTCACGTCCATAACGTCACATCCATAACGCCATGTCTCCCAATGAAAACCAACTTTTTTTACATTTACATTTGAAATTAAGTCTTTCTCTGTCTTTACTGAGGTGTCCTGTTTGGTATGAATGTAGTAATATTTACATTTCTCTAGAAATTTCTCACACTTCACAGCAAAAACTACGCTCTCTCAAAAGTTTGTCCGTTTTTCGTCACGTCCATAACGCAAATTGAAAGGCTCATATTCTTATGATGCAAATCATGATATTAATTTTTTTCTGTTTGCCTGTATTCAGCCATGGAGTTTGCAGAAGAATATGAAAAAAAATTGTGAAATACTGCTAGGTTTGCAGAGGTTATCTGGCCTTTTGTTCATCAATAATGCACGAAAATGTCACGTCCATAACGCTGGAATTGCCCATATATATTTATGGTTATCATTTGCAGTGTGGGCAGTTTTTTTCAAAATTATTTCAGAAATGTTGTTCAATCATCAAAACGTGGATAACAACCTGAGATTACTGAACCCTTTTGTGTCTTTTACCCTTTAGGTGATCCTTTTGGAAAAATGTGGTTCCCCTTGGTGACACCTGACTCAGTGACCTTAAAATTACAACCACCTGAAGGCGCTCGTGGTTGCGGAAAACTCAAATTAACCTACAGAGGAGGCCAACATAAAAAAGAAGTCACCATACCGCTGGACTCTTTAGAGTTGGAGGTGGCAGGGCTCTCTCCGGGAGAACAGTATATCTTTAGAGTGTACTCTACTGATGGAAAGGGGAGTAACTCTGTATATGCAGTTGGATATATTTGCACAGGTATGACTACTCAGTTGAAACCATATATTTACATACACCTCAGAAGAAGATAAAACCTTTTTTTTTCTTCTAAACTGTCAAACATTAAATCAGAGTAAACTTTGGTAACATGTTATTTTGCATTAAGCATTATTTTACAGTGTGACTGTTAAAGTCTATCTACCTTTCACACAATCCTGCTCCTCTAAATTGTTTGCACAATGCCAAAAAAATTCTGACTGTCTAACTGTCCTTTGGTACAATACAAAGCAAATTAAAGAACCATATGTCTTGGTTACTAGTCAGTTATGTCCTTGCTGGAGCATCATGTGCTTGTTTCCTACTTACATAGATACAGACTGCAAGTCTGAAAAAAATTGCAACAGAAATGGTTCAAGCACTGAGACCAAAATGCTTTTACCCACATATGTAACTCCAGCTAAGGAGGTGAATAACCAATTTTCATAAAGGGGTGAACTATTCCTTTAATAATGTCAGGCTCCAGCTCAGAAACAGTCACACGGTTTCCAGTCTTCTGGCCTCCACCCTACACACCACAGCATACCTGCAGATAAAAGCTAGAGGGGAAAACAGGAATAAGGTTTTATTATGATGCACATGGAGAACTGGCAGGTGGGGGTGGGTGGGTATGAGTAGGTAGTGGAAAAAGTACAGGGGGAATCAATGAATCAAGAAATGTAATTTGTCACATGCATATGAATACTGGTGACCCCTCTGTGTGTTGTGCTTTGTGTGTGGACCTATTAAGGTGACAAGGGAGGTGATAGTGACAGGAGTAGTAGTGTAGGTGTTTTGAGGGTAAGTAGCCTGTGTTTAGGGGAGTTGCAGAACATAATTACGAAAGGAAAAGGGTAAGCAGTGTGTGGGGGGGGGGGGTGTATTTCATTCACAAATTAAGCAAAGCATCATCTGACCTACAGTATATTTATCTGGGAGGGGTAGTGGTTGCTTATGACATTTAGTTAGGGTCCTTTTCTCTAATGTGACTGGCTCTAGCTCAGGGCCTGAGCCTTTCTTCTGTGATGACAACATTGGTCATAGCCCATGATAATGATTAGCCTGGCGAATGCCAAACTAAAATCACAAGTGATATTTAGTCTGGGGACCTACCTATTGCATTTCTCGTAGCGGAAGCATCGTTTACAATTGTCCATAGCCGTTTATTGGGCGCTACGAATGTCTATCATAGCGTCTTTACATACCTCGGAGCCAATACCAGCCAGAGCCACCACGTGACGTAAAATGCAATCGAGGGCCGCACAAATCCCTTTTTGTTCTGCGATTGGATACCGAAAGCAGGCGAGAAAAACGTCCATGGTCACCATGCTGCTCTGCAGAGTGAAATGAAATAAGCGTGCAAAGGAGCATGGGAACTCCCAGGCAGGATAATGATAGGCTTAGGTAACGCTTTACAGCCTGTAAAGTCCTGGGTTAGTGCGTCCAAATTGATCCAACCCTGGCTTTCCTATACGCTTCACAGGCTGTAAAATAAAGCGTGAACGTGTGTTATTCCAGCAAACTTACGCTGTACGCTGTACAGTACTCAATAATTTATTCCTTGATACTTTTTTGTTACACCATTCTTACCTAATACTTACCCAGTACTTCACAGGCTGTAAATTAAAACGTAACCGAGGCTTATTCCAAGGAGGAGTGCATTCATCCATCCATCCAACTAATGTTAAGTGACAAAAATAGAATATTAGGCCTACTTAGACTAACGTTACTAACCTAGCGAACACACAAACAAGCAAAACGTAGCTACATATATGCCTAATTAAAAGCAGTGAGCCATTTTTTAAAAAGTTGGCCTATTTTCAAACTTACCTATAAATTCACCTAGCCTACCCCTAATCTTACTTAACGTTAACGTTATGGAAAGGATTTCATTCCAAACAGTAGGAGACGTAAAGTTAGATCATTTTGTTAAATGTAATAACCTAAGTAACGTAGCCTAAACTATCACACTTCAGCAAAGCACAATATAGAAGCCTGAATTTGTTTCATTGCTCACCTTTCAACAGCACTTTATGATAACGATAAAGTGGTCCACTGTGTGGCACCTTGCTTGAGTACAACGATAATGGATTGCATCAGATGTTACTTTTTCTCGACATGGTACTGGCACAAGCGTGGGCGGGCATGGGCACAATACATATAAAAACAATGGGTCAGATACCAGCTATAATTTAAGAACTAAGAGTTTGCTCCTTATTTATCTTTTACCTTTCAGAGGTTCCACCCCCAGAGAATCTCAATGTGGAACTGGGCTCATCAAGTGTGTTTGCGACCTGGGCCAAACCTGCCCGAGTGAATGAGGTGTCTTACTTGCTGAAGCTTTTCAGAGGTCAGGAGTGTATGAAAACCATTCACAGTTGCTGCCGTACTCATTCTATTCCTGACCTACAACCTGGAAATTACATTATCTCTGTGTACACTACTGTGAACGACAGCCAAAGCAAACCAGTCTCTAAACCCTTTAGAATAGGTAAGTAAATATTTATATTTATACTGATGAAATCTGCTGCACTTCTATGCTACACATAATATGTTATTGTTGTGTATATATTTTGTGATAAATGTAGTGCCTTAATTCAGAAAGTAAAAGAAGAGGACTGACAAACAAATGCAAACAAAACTAACTTTGTAAAATATACTTACAGGAAAAATTGATGTGAGATGATGTGAAACTGAATATGTGAAATTTCCCACCATCAATATTTCAGAGTTTTCCGGCTGGTTGTGACGGCAAGATTAATTGCATTGATGCAGTACTTAATATCTTAGACTTCCAATTTGATATTGGAAATTTATACCCTTCAACTGTTATGAGAAATATTCTACTTTGTTCCTCATTTGACGAAACTCTATGCACATATGCATAGATTGGTCCAAATCTCTCAAAAAGAACATATTACAAAATAATACCAATGCAAGGAAAAATTACTATCATTAGAAAGTAGGGCTGGAATTTACTTATTGCTGCACTGTGTATTTTGCAGTTGTTTCGTGAGTAAGTCACACACATCATCACAATACTGACAAGAAAGTAGGGGGCAATCACCAAAAAAAAAAAAAAAAAAAATCTGTGACCGCAAGACACAATATTGAAAACAACACTTGGAATTTCCATATCTGCATACTCTAGCCTGATTTTGTTACTGTGGTCTGTCCCAAGTGGTCTCTTGTCTTTTGACTGCATAATGCTGCAACAAGTCTATACACAGGAGGGAACATGCACTTATGCTTGGTCTAACACCCAAGTAAATTCCAGCATCAGACGAGAGGAGAGAATAATAAGGATTAATAGGAAAATTAATTATGACCGCCGCTGCGTAGCAAGCGTAGCGGTCATACAATGAAGGTTTTTTTTTTTTTTTTTTTTCTCCCGTCATCTACTTCCTGAATTTTTGGTCAACGATTCCCGGGACACCGTAACACCGGGGCACATGAAACTTGGAGGGCATGTAGCCCCTGTAGACTTTTACGGAAAAATTTCGTTTGGTCCCCGGGGGCCACTCCATCTTTGCGTGGCCCCCCCATGAAACCCCAAAAATGCAGTTTTTCCTAAAAAACTACCTGACCCGTGACATTGAGGATGATGAAATTTTTATGGAATGTTGGTCTCAAGAGCCCACATCAACTTAGCTTATAACCAGTCATTTGTGATTTGCACCCCCATGGTAAAAAATTAAAATGCAATATTATACTGCTTTAATTGCCCCTATCTTTACATCAGATGTTCTAAACTGCACCAAATTTAATGTGTATGATGAACCTGACATCTTGTGGGAATATGTCAAGTTTTGTGGAATTTCATCCATGGGGGGCTATAAAATAAATGTATTTATATGTACATTTAATGATAGTACAACTATTGACCTCTAGATGGTGCTATTTATTTATTTTTTTTCTCCAGTCATCTACTTCCTGAATTTTTGGTCAACGATTCCCGGGACACCGTAACACCGGGGCACATAAAACTTGGTGGGCATGTAGCCCCTGTAGACTTTTACGGAAAAATTTTGTTTGGTTTGTTCAGTACAACTATTGACCTGTAGATGGTGCTATTAAGTGAATGGTTACTGGGTTACAAAATTCAAATGATCATTTAGCCTACATCATATGTGCTCTATGGCAAGCCGTTCAGGAAAAAAACCTTGAATGAAATGAACCCTGAATGAAACTCCGAATATATTGAATGAAAGAAAACCTTGAATATATTGAATGAAGTCCCGAATATATTGAATGAAACTCCGAATATATTGAATGAAGTCCCGAATATATTGAATGAAACTCCAAATATATTGAATGAAAGAAAACCTTGAATATATTGAATGAAACCCCGAATATATTAAATGAAGTCCCGAATATATTGAATGAAACTCCGAATATATTGAATGAAACTTGCCTCATCTGAGGTCAGTGCCGGCGGCCATCTTATGTGTGTCACCAGTATGGAAATGCCCATGACCAGGCAGTAGGCCTACCGCTTGGGTGGAGTGAATGAGTAAATGAGGCAAAAATATTAAATAAATTATAGTTTTATTAATAATTTCATTGATTGCAGCTGCAAGGTAAAATAGTTTAGTTAAGTCACAGTCAGTTATTTTGGCCGAGTAGTAATCCAGCTGCGTTACCACCTGTACAGCACAGGAAGCGGCAACGATCCCACTGAAGGTTGGCGTAGCAGCTAGCTAGCGGCGACGATCCCACTGAAGCAGCAACGATCCCACTGAAGGTTAGCGTAGCAGCTAGCTAGCGGCAACGATCCCACCAGAGAGAATTAGCACTCCGATGGTATTGCGCCTAGATGGCGCGCGCGAGTCAGTGAAGAATGAATTGGGTTCTATGCAGCTGCACCCTCAAATGCTGCATTTCTTTAGATACAATTTTTTCTTGAATAAATGCATTCATGCATGCGGTTCAGAGTAATTTGATTTAATTCTCAGTCCACACATAATATTTTTAGCATTTTTTGTTCATTTGTAAAATCCCCTCCAAAGTGTCTGTCACGTGACACAGCAAGTCTTTCCCTATGGCCATTCACCAGAATAGAGTAGCAGAATGCTAGTGAGTCAGGGGAAAAAAACAGCTCAAAGATGAAAAACGTAATGGTCATATGTATTAAATATATTTCATTTTGATTGAAATCCATGTCAAAGTTGCTTAAAATAAAATGCAATCTGTGATATGTTGTCCCTAAATATGTGAAAATTATACATTTAGCCCTATACCTCATAGGTGCCCATTGATTTTCCACTCAGTTTCCACTGACTCGCGATCGCCCCTGGCGGATTTGCGATTGGAATTGCAGGTTTAATGGCGTTAATAGGAGTGCCATGGCTCGCCGTAAACGGGCTCTGATCCCACTGAAGCAGCTAGAAGTGGCGACGCTCCCACTGAAGGTTGGCGTTGCAGCTAGCTTCAGTGGGATCGTCGCCGCTTCCTGTGCTGTTCACTGGTGGTGGTAACACGGCTGGATTAATTACTACTCGGCCAAAATAACTGACTGACTTAACTAAACTATTTTACCTTGCAGCTGCAATCAATGATATTATTAATTTTTGCTTCATTTACTCATTCATTGCCAACCACTCCACCCAAGCGGTACTGACTGGTCACAGGCATTTCCATACTTGTGACACACATAAGATGGCCACCGGCACTGACCTCGGATGAGGCAAGTTTCATTCAATAATTTGGGACTTCATTCAATATATTCGGGACTACATTCAATATATTTAGGGTTTCATTCAATATATTCAGAGTTTCATTCAATATATTCGGGACTTCATTCAATGTATTCGGGACTTTATTCAATATATTCGGAGTTTCATTCAATATATTCGGGACTTCATTCAATATATTCGGAGTTTCATTCAATATATTCAAGGTTTTCTTTCATTCAATATATTCGGGACTTCATTCAATATATTCAAGGTTTTCTTTCATTCAATATATTCAGAGTTTCATTCAATATATTCAGGACTTCATTCAATATATTCAAGGTTTTTTTCCTGAATGGCTTGCCATAGTGCTCATATATAACTACATACACACAAGCACACATGCGCACGGGTACACACACACACACACACTACATACTGTACACACAAGCACACATGCGCACGGGTACACACACACACACACACACACACACACACACACACACACACACACACACTCTTATACTTGTTCACAAAAGCAAACTCACTCATGCAGACACACATTTATAACATGAGAGAGATACAAACAAGTTGACAAGCATCATATATATGCGAGAATGTGCAGAACTGAGCGGCGGTCATATTTTGTATTGCCATGCTGTACATCTAGTTAAGAGGAAAATAGGAAAGAAAAACGATTGACAGAGGAGCCTCTTATTCAATCATCAACCCTGCATGTTGCTGGTCATGTAAGTCATTGACATATGTTGTTTTCAAAGGTTCTGGTATTCCTGAGTTCTTGTCTGCATTGGGCCTGACGGATCTTCCTGAAGGAAAGCTCACACTCAGCTCTGTCCTGGAGATCAACAAGAACACATTTTCTGACACATCAGCAGAAACTCAGAAAGACCTAGCCAAGATCTTTTTAAAAAAACTGATGATGTCCCACATAAATACTAGACACATCAAAAGTGTAATAGCTCAGTCTATCTCTGAAACTGTAAATCCTCTAGATCTGATAACTGCCCTTTTCCACTGTTCAGATCATTTTCTCCAGCAGGAAATGGTTTCGAGAATGTTGATGTGTCAGTTCGCTGTTCCTTTGTTGTTGCCAAATGGTGACAAACTTCAGAGCACTCTGATGTTGTGGGGTCTGAGGGACATAGTAAAAAAGTATAGACCTCATTCTGTAGGAGGCAAGACAAGTGTCCAATGCAGAATTGTGGAGACAGAAATGGCTCTGGTGTCATTTATTAGACTAGGTGAGAGCAGTCTCTCCAAATCACAGTGTCTGAACAAACTACTCAGTAATGTATATCAGCAAAATAACAATTTTTGTCATCGTGACATGGAAAGTTGTGATGTGCTCCGAAAAATCTCAGATGGTTTGGTTGAGGTTAGTTGGTATTTTCCCTGTGGAAACAAAAACACAGACATTTTCACACAACCAGTGGCCATTGCCAATTTAAGAGGAGATGGTATGTTGTGCAATACACAGGTAACATTCCTGTGTCAGACCTCAGCTGCAGTTTTCATCTTTATTGATGACTTTGAGATGGGGCTTAACACTTTGACCAGTATTGAGAGTGTAGGAAAGCTTTACTTGGTCACTAACTGTCAGAGTCAGACATTTAGAATGGAGACACTAAAAGATATATGCAGAAAACACAAAATCAGTGAGGAATGTGTGGTCAAAAAAGACAGGCAAAATGAAGCAGAGTTTGTGAGGACCCTTCATTCCTGTGTGAGTGGTGTCATTGAAAAGACGATCAGAATGAAAATGGTGGACTTGGCTCCTGTTGCCCGCCAGATTGGTATTGAAGTAGACGAGGACAGGAAAGACTGTGTGAAGGGTAGAGATTATGCTGAGGCCATCTGTAGCTCCATTAAAGATACAGCAAGATTTAAGATGGACGAATTGCCATTGCATGGGCAAATGTGGAGGGAAATCAGCCAGCTTGAGGAAGCAATGTACAGATTGAAAGATGAAGATAAGGGCCAATATGTAACCATCTTTAGGGATTCAATCCAAAGCAAAATAGATAGACTGAGAAACAAGCAGCATGAGGCAGGTAATTCGTCAGCAGTGGCACAATTCATATCTGCAATATCCCAACCTAAAGTTGTATGCCTCTTCTTCCTGAAGTGGCTGAAGATTATGTTGTATGACGTTTGTCAGAGAGAATGCTATAGAGGGATACCACCAGCCATGGAAAAGACTGCAGACTTAAGTCAAGAAAATTTCCTCCGTGAACTGGCCCAGATTTATGAGTGTACTTGTTCCCTCCCAGATAAAGCCAAAAAGTCCAGCATCTTCCACTTCTCTGTGCTAAGATGTTAATGGAGGGGGTTCCAATTGAGTTGGTCGATGGAGACATATCAAACATCCCGATGAAATGGATATCAGAGGTTCTGACTCATCTACATCAGCTGGTAAATAACAACAGTAGGATTCTGGTGTTGACTGTGCTGGGAAAGCAAGGCTCTGGAAAGTCCACCCTTCTCAATAATATGTTTGGAGTGCAGTTTGTAGTTAGCGATGAAAGATGCACCAAAGGTGCCTACATGCTGTTGCTAAAAGTCTCTGAGGAACTCAGGTCTGGTTTTCAGTGTGACTTCATCATGTTGATTGACACAGAGGGTTTGAAATCCCATGAAATGGCAGCAGCAGACACTGGCTACAAATATGACAATAAACAAGCCACACTGGCCACAGGTCTTAGTGACATAATTATCATCAATGTTGACATGGAGAACATCACTGAGATGAAAAACATTTTGCAGATTTTGGTTCATGCCTCTATCAGGAGAGAGGAGAAGAGGAAGAAGCCAAGGTGTTTATTTGTGCATCATTACAAGTCAGACATGCCTGCTCATGAGAACAAACTGAGTTACTGGAAGAGGCTGGTGAAGCAGCTGGATGAGATTACCCGTGTGGCTGCTAAAATAGAAAGAAGAGATGACCTAAAATTCTCTGATGTGATTAACTTTGACCCTGTCAAAGACAGCTACCATATTCCTGGACTGTGGCATGGATCTCCTCCAATGGCCCCTGTGAATGCTGGCTACAGTGAAGTTGTGGAGCAACTCAAAAAGGATTTACTTACCTCTTTAAAGACATCTGATGACATTGAGAGAAATAATGTAATAGCCATTAAAGAACGGATAAAAAGTTGGTGGGATGCTGTGAGGTCTGAAGACTTTCTCTTCAAATTTAGGAACACCGAGGTGGCTGATGCATATGCACAATTACGTGATGAGTATGAAAAATGGGAGTTGTCTTTTCGCAGTAGTATGCGTGACTGGTATCGTAAAAAAATCACAGATTTCCAAAACAGGAAGTCTTAAAACATCTCAATGGAAATCAATATTAGAGGAGGCGAAAGTACCTCTGGATGAGGAAGAATCAGTCATAAACGAAAAATTAGAAGAGTACTTTGCTCAAAATAAGAGCCAGGCTGTGTTGGTGAGGGAATATAAAGCAGGTTTCAAGCGCAGCATCAAACGTCTGAGGAGAGAGACCGAGAAAATGCTAGAGGAAAGTTCTATTGAAGAAAAAGCGCAAAGAGTAGCTAATGAAGGTCAAGCAAAGGCTGAAGCCTGGGAGTGCATTGTGGATGAGCTAGTACAGCCATTTCTAGTGCCGGATATTTATGAGAGTGCTCTGTCTGTGTTAAAGGAACACTTCAAGAAGAAAACTGGAGGACCTTTACCAGAGTTTATCACAAAGGCAAATTTACAAATATCGGGACAGGATAAATTTGCAGCAAAAGCTGGTAGGCTTTTTAATCGTAATCACCAGAAGGTCCAGGACATCTGTGACCGTGTCATTAAAGATTCTGAGGACTTCGTTAAAAGGAAAATAGAACGGAAAGCGTGCTACAATGATGCATATATCACAGAACTTCTAGAGCTAGTTGACAAGAAGGTGAAAGATAAGGGATTGATAGAGGAATGTAAGGTCTCTCTGAAATTACATGTCTGTGGTCATGCAGTCAGAGAGTTCCAGAAAGTTCACAAACGTTTTGCTCAGGCAAATGACAGTAATGCATAACTGCCTATGTCCAGGGAAACTCTATAATGTGGGGAGCGTGTCTGTGTTCCCACAGCCCTATGTTCCCACAACTCTATATTCTCACATTTCGTAAGAGGTTTTTTTTTTTTTTTTTCTTCAAAATTCTGGCCCTATAGTCACACATTTCTACCCCTGCCTGATAGAGCCCCTTTTGAATAGCTTTCTCCACATTGGAGTGTGATGCGACACAGGTGAAGGGCAAAGGATTGCATTTTGTCCCATCTTTAAGGTAGCCTAGTAATGATCCTCCCCTTGGTCTATTCAATGTGGTTGGTTCGAATGAGGTCAATGGTCGAAATCTCTGACAGAGATGAAAATCTAATCTGAATTTAAATGCACCCCTGATTTTGCTCCAAGACAGCTCAGACATAGCCTAGCAAGCTATACCCGTACAGCTTTCTGTACTAGGGTCTAGCCAGGCTCGGCAGAGACACTGATCATGTGGGCGAGTCTGTCAACTCGCCGCTGTATACGTCAAGTTTCTTTCGTCACAACGAACATAAACTTTTATCTTCATACATTGTAAAATAATATCAAAATGATTCCTTGAGTCATAATATTGTCTATAATCATTCATGATACCAACAAATACCAACTTCTAAATATAAAACTATATAATGTTAGCTTGCTAGTGTTAGCTCACTAATAATTTGTAGTAATTATTGTCAAAGCCTGATCTAATATTAAGTTCATCTGCTACAAAAACGAATAATAACAACTTACTCCATTAGGCTTGAAATGATGACGACCAGTTGGGGAATATCAGGGATACATCCAAAAAACGCAATTGCAATATGCATTATGTGTGTGTGTAAAAAAAAAAAAAAAAAAGATTACTCTAGACCAGGGGTCGGCAACCCAAAATGTTCAAAGAGCCATATTGGCCACAAAAAACAAAAAACATATCTGTCTGGAGCCGCAAAAATCTAAAAGTCTTAAGCCTATATAAAGCAACTGTCAATACATAAGCTGTATGTCTACTATTAAAATGACTAAGTAGGCTACAAATACAAAATGAACATTCATGATTAAATGTTTATTTTCCCTGCAGCGCATCCTTGAATTACGCACCATGGGCCTATTGAAAAAAAATGGGTAATAACATTTAAAAGATGTCTAAATTCACTTTCTTTCAAATAATACAAATTTGAAGATAAAAGTGGTTTTACATTTATGTGCATGAAGCTTCAATCTATTTGGGACCTCCAAATTTGTGTGCTTCAAATGTGTATTATTTGAAAGAAAGTGAATTTAGAATGTTTTAAATGTTATTACCCATTTTTTTCAAGTCAGAAAGAGGCATAAATCCAATGCATTTCAATGATAGAATGCTCAGTTTACTACCATAGAATGTTGGAATGTTCAGGTGTGAAACAAGTCCAAAGCGCACTGTTCTCTTTCTTGACCAAGCCAGCTTTGACGGACATGAAATTGATTTGGCTCTGATAAGAGTGGTTGGGCACATATGGAAATGCAGATGATTGAGTTGAAGAGCTCAACACTGTGCAGTAGGCCTATTATGGTCGGGCTATGTCAGGCTATATCGCACTGGCTTTAAAGCCAGTGTTCGGATCAACCTATCTGCGTGAAGAGATACACATGAAGTAACGTTATGTCCTTTGCCCCTCCCGAAGTCGTCTCACAGCGGAAGCATGCGTCCAACTTAAAGAGACCAATTACCAACCGCACATTTAAGGGGAAGATCAGGGATCACATTGACTATTAGGCCAAACATTTATTTTCTAACAAGGCAAGGCAGGCTTATTTCAAATTGGCAGGTTATTGTTAATTCGGTTACTTTATGTGGCCTATTATGTTATGTTTTTTTTTTTTTTCCAATCTGTGTTATTATTCATCAGTTCCATTTTCAGTAGGCTCTGTGAATAACATGCCTACTGTCAGATTTTGGATGTTAGGCCTACTTTGTGAATTTGTTGCCTATATGGTTGTTATCTAATGGGAAGAGAGGGAGAGGGAAACATGGGTGTTCTAAATCCTTGAAGTCTGTGAGGATAAAACATTGCAATTACATTTGCTAAATGCATTAAATGTCCATATCCATCTAAATCTGTTGCCAGTATTTAATTTCATGTAGTTAACGACACCGACTGGCACACTAACTAATATGAAAATTTCTAAATGGCACAGCATGGCAAAAAGGTTGCCGACCCCTGATCTAGATAATTCGTTTTTTTTTGTTTGTTTGTTTTGTTTTGTTTTGTTTTTAAATCACCTTTTTCATACATCGAAAATAACGTGACAATTTTACGAAATTTGACTTTAAAAGAGTTGCCGAATACAGCTTTAAGTCTGGCTGGTAGGGAAACAGTAGGCCTAGTTCATGTCAGTTCTTGATAGTTTGCCGTTAACCCTTGTCAGGATAAAACAACAAGTTTAAACTCACTGACTATTGCTGTATTAACTGTAGCAATTATTTTTCAGAAAATGTTCATTCAAATGGTAATCTTATTTTTGAAATCATCTCCTACATTTTAAGTTGTTACTTTAAGGAAATGTGAGACTCTCTCCATTGTTATAAGAATTAATTTAATGACTGATCTGAGCTAGTAAAATGATTCATAGCTTACTGTATGTGCCTAATGTTCATTGGCATGACATGATTGTTGCACTTTGACTGTTCATTTTTTTTTTCACTCAATAAATTATTATTTACACAAAGGATTTGTTGGTATGGGTAAGAATAAGTTGTGTAAACTGGACCATTTAATATTTGGGTAGCCTATTTTAATAATTAAATGTTCATTTTAGTAGTTTTGAATATATGGTTCTGTATTTAACTAACATTGAATTTGTGTGATTGGCTGCTGGCATCACCTGACGGTGAAAGTGTTATGTTGTGATGGTAACGGAAGTGAGAGAGTGAATCCACTGAGCTGAGAGAATGTCTGCTCCTCAAGCTTTGATCAGATTTCATTTCTGTTTATTGCTTTTTAAGACGGCTATTGTATTTGCATCAATAAGGAAATAAAATGTAAAGCCCATGATTGCTTCAAGTATGTCTTTAGAAGGCCTCAGAGTCAACTTTGATGGACTGTGATGATCACTCATGGTGATCTGGAGAGAGATTTTCGATTTGTCTTCCTACTACTCTAATTGTAGTAGAGACGCTACAGCTACATGAAATCAAAGTTAACTAGATGGACCGCTGAATGGTACAAATATGACCACAAATATGACATAAGGCATTACATTTTTAATATTTTACTCTGTGTCAGTAACACAAGTGACGATGCATTTTTAACTTGGAATGTTTTTCCCTTCATACAAAATCACAGAGAGATCAGCTAGAGTAAAATGTGTGCTGTGCCGGAATTAATACAAAACATTACTGTCTCCGCTTGTAATTCAACATTCACATCGAATTAGTGAAGACCAAGGGCGTCAGTTTGATTTATGAAGTGCTGGGGACAAAAACACTGATATACAGCTTGGTTCCAAAGTGCTGGGGATAGAAATTTCTTAATGTCTCTTTTATTCTTCTGTCTATATAAAATTGCAATATGTAAGCCTATCTTTTCGCAGAAAAAAAAATATTATCTAGACCTATCTAGGTGATACGTGAGGAATTTATGTTTGGACAGCTTTGCGCACGCGAGTAGCGCTTGCAATATGCTGCGCTCTCTAGATCTCAGTCAGACCTATAACGTAGGCTAAAATAAAGCTTCTAATGTGACGGAAAAATAATTAACATGATCCCTTTCGATGACAATGCGATGCTTATTTTATAAATCTCAAGCCTATTTTAATTCTCACAAACCGCCCTAATCTAACGCAGTGCGGATGATTATTTCCACAAGGAATTTATAAATCACCATTTATTAAATAACCTAAAAAAAACGTTTTCACACTGAAGTTGGTTATTAAATAATTTACCATAGATATGTAGGCTACTCAGACAGACCACTAGAGCTGATATAGGCTAGCCTATGTCTTATAATAACGAATGTACAATAAAAACGAAATGTGGAGATGCAAAGATTTCAGCTGCTAGCCTGGCTGAACAACTGCTCCTTGGCTGTGAACTAAACGACGGCAAGGGGGCCTAAACTTCTCTTGCCAAAATGCAAAAGGCCTAATGACCTGTATTCCGGTGTATAGCTGAATGCAATCAAGGTAGCCTAAACGTGCAGCAATTTGAAACACAGCGCATTGTAACCTCCGTCTATTTGCCAAAAATCTTCTTGTTATGTTCTCGATGATTTAGGCCTGCATACCTAATAATAAATGAATGAATGAGTAGGCTCATCTCAGGGCGGAGTGAGCGATGTGTCCGAGGACCAGGGTATAAATTATTATGTAGCCTTTACCTTTCCAAAGAATAGTAAAGCCTACAATAGGCAGAAAATGTACGGGACTAATTCAAAAGAAAAATAGCTGCCCCGGCCAGTGATGCAGAAAGACGCTTTTAAAAGTTATGCTTTTAAAAGTCATTAAACGTCCCAAAAACAAACTCAATGGTTCCTATGAACTAACTGCTCTATTAGTCCCAATGTAAATTATTGTAACCACACAGATTGATAGCAATATAAGTCCCAAACAAAACGCTAATCTCTTGGTCAACAAACGTCGGGCTGAACGGTTAAAAGACGCAATACTTCACCAGCTGATGTCTTCAAAGAAAAGCTTGCGGTAACTTCCTATAACTTCTCCAAAGTGACTAGTCTTCGATTCAGCCTTTAGCCTGGGCTGAAGTAGTCTATGTCTGATCTTGTACAGTAGGCTAAGTAACATGATCTACACTCACTGAGATAGGCTACTTACCACAAAGTAAATGTTGTTTTACACCAAGATGAGCACAGCTGTTGTTTAGACCTTACCTGATTTTTTTTTTTTTTTTTTTTTTAAGTGAGATTGGCTTTATTTTTGAAAATTCTCTGGCAGTGGAGGAATTCAATATGAGCGCAACTGCTGATCCAACGTTACAATTAATTGCGCAAGCAGACAACTTTCCTTGCATTCGCGTGGATATCGTTACCCTGGCATTTACGTACCATGCTTAGAGATTTTGTGTTAACGATATGTTATTTTCAATTGTCAATAGTGCTGGGGACAAAATCTGTCATGACAAAAAGTCCCTGGGACATATCCCCGGCGTCCCCGGCTAAAATGACGCACTTGGTGAAGACAGATCAAAGGGACAGGTGAAGGGAGCAAGCTAGGAAGACTTGTAGCAGGAAGATGTGTAGGCCTAACTGGTAATTCCTATTCCAGTCTCCCATTTTGTGGTTCAAAATTGGAGTAGAACTTTTAAATTTTAATTAAAAGCAGACTAGACCTTACTACCCTTTTATGGAAGATAGACCATTTCCCGTTGGCGGATTTGTCATTGTAATCAATCACTAAATTTAACAAAAATGGCTAGCCCGAATGACAATAAACAAACATCTCTGTTCATCAGAGCTTTCATTGCATTGAGGGTGAGCTAAACATTTTAGCGATGTCCTTGCATATTAGGCTATGTTCCAATACTGCACAACGCAGAATATCCTCCTCAGCCTGAAAGTCCAAGTTCTAGGCATGATTCAAACTGGCGTTTAGTGAAAGTCATAACGTGCTGCATTTAGATAGCCTGACATAGCCCGCCCATAATACGTATGTTCATACGTATCATGGTCTGGGCTCTACCGGCCAATAAGCGAAGCTGATTAGACAAGCTGTCCAATCGTTTCAACCCCCCCCCCCACACACACTTTTGCATTTCAGAAGTATTGAATGTGAAGTCCATGTTATGTAGGCCTACTTTTGTTCCATGCCACTGTATCAGGTTTTAAGCTCTGACAGCTGGCTACATGGTTAGATATATAAGTTCACTGACAAATATAAGTCCTACATCTGATAAAACTGTAACAATTTCACCAAATCTGTGTTTTATTACGTTTATGGGAGGGTAATGTAATAACTTTTTTCATGTTCCCACCAATGTAATAATTTCCTGCAAACATAATAATTATTACGTTTGTGGGAATTTTTTTTTATTACGTTAACAGTAGGCGACTGTTATTATGTTTATGGGAAATTATTACGTTTGCAGGATTATTACATTCTAAAAGTGCATATTTTTATTACGTTTGTGGGAAGTTATTACGTTTGTGGGTGTTACATGTGGTGTATGATATTCACTCTCTGTATTAGGACACAGTAGACGCCCGCTGTCTTAAAACCGCGGGAGTAGAAGTGTAAATTCACCCAGCTGAGGGACAAACACAGCACCAGGCAGTGAAGATATCAGCCGTGGATGTGTTTTTTGTGTGCAAATGAACATCAAACTGTTCCAGTCTAAAAACGTTCCTACTACAAAACCCATCACAAATTAGCATTCAAAATGAGGAGGAGACTTATGAGTACCATATATAGAGGCCAATTCATTCATTCAGATGCTGTTACATGCTAGCTAGCGCCTAAAATGAAAACACTTCTAAAGCATATTTCCACTTAATTTTCAGACAAACCAAGCAAGGGACCACATGTACAGACTCTATAAATACTAACCATAATGTCTGTTTTTTTATTGAAATGACTTGAAAGAGATCGATATTTATAAATGCACTATATGTAGTGGCCAGGTCATTCATTCAACTGCTGTATGCTAACTACCTAGGGCCTAAACTACCGTGACAGGGGGAGGGCTTAACTTAATGTTCCCCTCCCATAGAGTCAGTGACCAAGACAGAAAACTTTCTTTCCAGTTTTCTGAGTTTGTAGCGCTGACATGTGTACACTTTCAAATGGCTACAACTTCTTGAAATGTTATTGGATTTCCATGTGTAAGACATTGTTAGAAAGCTTAAAACCTACACTTTCAGAATATGTACATATCTCAAATTGCCAAAAACTGCACTTGAGTCTCTCAATCTCATGTCTAGCCACATATTCTTGCTGTTGCTGTTGTGGAATGAAAGAGTATCTGATCACATTTTCAGATCACATGGAAATTCATTCATTCACATTTTCATTCAAGGGCTGAAATGTATATAAAAAAATCTTTGGGATGAACTCTCCACAGCACTTTTTTTAAAGCTCAATAAAATTATCATCAGTGAATGCCTGACCTCAAAACCCACAATGTGTCCCCTGTGTCTACATTACAGGATACTCTATATTCACTGGGAGAATTTTCACTGGCTCACTGATATTAAAGTATGGAAACACTCTCTCAGTGAAAGTGTGTGTGAAAGTGTGCAGGAGTGTTTTGCTAGAAGGGTCAAGGAGTGACAGCTCTCCTTTATCCCAGTCCAGCTTCACTCTGATCCTCTGGAGTTTCTGCTTTACTGTGAGGGGAGTATAAGGCTGTGGTGTAGCACGTTTAAAATATACCCCATCACTGTAAGAGAAACACCAACGTCCACCCATAGAGCCAGTTTGTCCCTTCCTCTGATGAGACTCTGTTATTGCACCCAAATTCCAACGTTCTCCAACCTCCACATCCCAGCAGTGAGTCCCTGAGTTAAAGCCTTCAGAGCCCAGGACACTGAAAGCGCAGTCAAATCTCTCTGGGTTATCAGGAAGCTGCTGTCTCTTATCACCATATCTCACACTGGTCAGATCATCAGAAAATACGAGAGGTGAAGCTGCAGTGTTGGGATCCAGAGTCACAGGAGCTTCAGAGAGAAAGAACACACACATGAGTTAAACACAATATTTTTCTATTTATAATTATCAGCTTATGTCAAACAATTCCTCAGTATACCTGTCTCTTTGTGTTTCTCATAATACAATTTTGGGTGTGTGGTTTGCCAATTCAATCACTGGCCCGTGGACCACAACTGAAAGGTCCAAGCACCTATTGCAACCCCTCACTGTTTCCTAGGGTTCCTTGCAACCATTTGTCCAAATGTTTGGAACACATTTTGCTAATGACACAAGCGAGTGCAGTGTCAAGTTTGGTGTTGTTTGGAAAAAAAATAGTAAAGGTATCATTAAATGAAGCTCAACAGCCTTTAACTCATTGATTGCCAGCCGTTTTCAGGGTAGAGAGCTCCATACTGACAGAGTTTTTTGCGCTGCTGCTGGCTAGCTGTGAGGCAAACTGAAATGGTGTGGCGATTTCTTGCTGAAAGCAAGGATTTGGAACCCGTTTCTAATTTGGTCAAGAAATGAAATGCGGTGTGTGCGTAAATGTCGGCTGTTACAAAATACACTAGCATCATGCATACCCCGCTAACAATTTTTGGTTCCAGGAATGTTTAGGGAAGGTTATCTGTTGGGTGAGGTGGGAGTGGGACGCTCTAACCAACTGAGCTAAAATCCCGAGTTTCTAACTCAGCCCTTTGAAGCGCCCATGGAATTGGGTGATGAGGATTTACACGTACTACCGCCGAGCTAGATGGCCTCCGTTACAATCACCCTCCAAATCCTCACTCCCATCCGGGTCACGGCACCAATGTAGCCAGTGACGGTCCGCACCGCACACGGGTCTCGAACCCGCCATCCCGCGAGCTACAAACTCCCAGCATGGGAGTGGGACGCTCTAACCAACTGAGCTAAAATACAGAGCTTCCACCTCAGCCGTTAGAAGCGCCCATGGAATTGGGTGATGAGGATTTACACCAGGGGTAGGGAACCTATGGCTCGGGAGCCAGATGTGGCTCTTTTGATGGTTGCATCTGGCTCACATACAAATCTTTTATAAAAGAATGATAATGTTAAAAATGTAAATCATTCTCATGTAGGCCTATTTCAATCCATTCATCTATCCATTTCAGTCCAAGGTGACTGGAATAGCAATTGTGAGAAATGGAAAGCCATTCACAGATGAGGATTATGCCAAAACACTCTTTTTCTGTACTTTTTGATTACTTTTCGAATAAATATAAGATAAATTAATGAATAAAAGACATGCCTGTATATTGTATGGCTCTCATGGAAATAAATTTTAAAATATGTGCCATTAATGGCTCTCTCAGCCAAAAAGGTTCCCGACCCCTGATTTACACGTACTACCGCCGAGCTAGATGGCCTCCGTTACAGAGAGAAGGTTGGTTTGGTTCTCTGAAGTGGCACAAGGAAAGTTTTTAAATGGATCTAGACAAACTGACACATCAATTGGGAATTAAACCTCAGTTATCTGCATCACAGATGTGTGCGCGACAATTGTGCTTGCGCTATAATTGTGCTTTTTTAAAACAAATTTTAAAAAAAAAATCATAGCTCTAACACATCAGGAATGGCGATTTGAGTCTATTTTCAGAAACAGGCAAAATCAAGTTGTTTGATGATGATTTACATGTAATCTCTATCAGACTGTACCATTATCAAAAATAACCATGTGGGAATATTTTGCGAAGGTCACAATGTACCCACACCGGAACATTAGAGTTTTAACGTTCTCTGAACTAAAATAGGAAAACATACCCATCGGAAAACCATGGTCAAACAATTAGTTAAGCTGGCCAGGTTTCAGAAAGTGAGAGGTGAGAGGATTAGTTAATTTCCATGGAACATTCGAATAAAAAAAAAATAGCCTATCTATCTGATCATATGGTGTTACGGCTACTCACACCGGGCTCACACCCAATTAATGGTTCTCACACCACACATGCCTTTCCTAATCATTTCAAAATGTTGCAGAACCAAGACCTAACCCTTGGACCAACCTGATTCAAATGCAAAACTTTTGTAAACTTTTGCAAAACAAATGCAAAACTGCAGTGTCTACTTACCTCACTCACGTGAGATGATCAACGATAGACAAGTTATTTCAGGAGCCAGAAATCCTTGAATCTAACTGGACAAACAGCTTGTCCATCAATTTAATTGACGTACACTTCAGCCAATCACATCGAAACCAACCGATGACGCTAGTTACGTTTGTTCGTTTATTTCAAGGAGGTTATGTATAAACTGGAGACAACGACTAAGTCCCGCCCTCCATAGAACTGAATGGCCAAGGCTAGGCTAGTAAATGTGGTGAATTGACAGTCAACGCCATTGTGAACACTGGAGGTAACAGGCCAGGCCATGCCCATGCTGCCCATGCGCAAAGTTCTACAATTGGAAATGACGCATGTGGACTCGCGTTGAATCTCTGTGCAAAAACAGTCGTCCTTCAGTCCAGACGGTGGTGATAATGCACTTAGTTTGTTTGCCATACAACATGAGTAAGAAAGTTCTGTCGAGAACGTGCCTGAAGTTTTATAACATTCATGACAGTACACTTTTTTTAACAAGCTCCTCAAGAAATAAGCAAAGAGTAACCAGAGATCATGAAATATTGCTTTTACTCTCCCCGGAGAAATAACATTTCGCATGTAACAGCCCACCAACTTGTAAGTGCATGAGTGCTCGTGCCCAGCATGACTCTAGTGCATGCGCTGCCATGGTTCGGATTGTGACTCCATACTTAAATATGGCGATGCTAAAGTGCTGCCGCTAATCTGCGCGTTCTTGACCCCCTGGTTTAGTTGGATTCAAAACAGTTCCTTCTTCGCTACGTCACACCCTCTACAGCAGCCAGCAGCCCTGATTGGTTCAGTTAGAGAATATTGGGCTTGAAATTGCTCTAAATGGCTTGAACATCAGATCGTTGCGCGGAAGTGCCTTAAAGTTACGTAGCGCATCATCTGACGTGAGTGAGGTAAGTGTCTACGGCCTAATGGCCAATCCATTTACCCATTACTTTCCACCACTTTCTACCTGAGGTCATTACTAATATTGTAGGAGGAGGAGGGGTGTAGATGTAACTTAGCGGTAGCAAATTGAATTTGCTCATCACATACGTCTAGCTATGAGCCGTATTCAGACATTAGTGGTGTTTAGCCAATCACAAAGCTCTATGTGGACAGGGAGTCATTGGGTTAGTGTTGTTTGAATCGGCTTATTCGTTGCTCTGATTGTCTGTAGCCATCGTCCCCAAGGGTCTATTGATTGAGGTCAGACTATACTGTACATTTTATGTTATTGTGTGGCTTGTCAAGCTACGGCGTTGTTGCATATCTGCCCAAAAAGTGAGTAGTTGCACCCCTGCGGGTAAGCAAACATGCCAATATAGACAAACTCATATTGGTTAGAAGTCCATTATTTGTAAAAGGAATTATGCATGAATTGTCAAAGTTAGCCGATCTTGCAACAACATGCAAACACACGCAAACCAATGTTGGTAAGAATCCCATTAAAATGTGTATTTCAAAAAAAGTTCTTGCCTGACAATCTGGATACCTGCCATATGACAGAAAGCTAAAGATTGTTCAGATGTGCCATCTGTAGTTCATGAGGTTAGCCTGCATTTTCTCATTCATTGAAATAAAAAATACACGCTGGTAAAAAGAATGCCACATACAAATCTCCATTGGAAAGATGTACAGTTGTCGGAGTGTCTGGATATCACTGACAGAAAAAAAGTCTCCAGTCCATGTACTGTCACCATCTCTGATTCAAAATCATCCACATATATTTGCCAAACTACAAGCTTCTTGGAAAACATTGTTTACAACACAATAAAAATGCTACTAAATGCTGTACAGGGTGTCAAGGAGTGATACTAGCATGTGACTCACTGTACGGAACAATCTCCTGCATCTTCTCCCAGACTCTGAACTTCAGGTTGCCCAGGTGCTTTGCCACATTGATCAAAGCTCCTGAAACGGTCTCTGGATCCTGCAGTGTGCACTGGGCTCTGGAATAACATTCAGGAGTCAGTGCTGCTATGGGTTTGGGTTCAGAAACAAAGAGAAGAGAGAGACAGGAGGCAGATAACATCACTCACCTTTTCTCTGTATTCTTGCAGTTCTGTAAAATAACATGGAGGGCGTCAAAACAGGTCACAAAAAATTATCAATAATTTACATGTCTGGAGGCTGCATGCATTTAGAATGTTTTAATTGGCCTATGTGCTGAAATTTATTAATAACACCTCATGTAGGCTATACACCATTTGAGACTATTATACTTGATCGGTTTACAGTTTCAATCGGATTGAAAGAGGTGGTGTACACCTTTTGATAAACCAATCAGTTGACATGTCTAGCATGCTACCAAGTAACCAACATGCTCCATACACTGGTGCGGAAAAGTGTGGAATTAACTAGAAGATACTTTGCTTATGTTAACATTAGCTCAAAATTGTGAAAGTGAATGTAACTGTGGTAATGCAAACTGACGTCTCATAACAGGATACAATACAGACCTTGTACTGTATATCATTTGTCACAAAGTTGTTTTATGAGTGGCAGCGCTAGCAAATCAAATCAGATGGATGAACATATGGGAAACCATTGGACATGAAAGTCAGTTTAAATGCTTTGATATCTGATAACCAGAGTTGGGCAGTAGCTAGCTACAAGTAGTGATTTTTCTGAAACTGATAGCTTTTCAGTAGTGTAGCTACTTTTTTGGCCATGTAGTGTGGTAGCTTTCCCATAAGCTACATTTTCAGGGCATCAGTTCACAACAAGTCATTCATAAAGGCCATTCGATTCAGTTCTTTACTGTACTGTGATGCATGTATTGCCATAATTAAAAAAAAAATGCCCATAATGAAAACAAAATCAATTGTGTCTTCTATCATGTGTCAATTTAATGTATTGGATTATTTCCTCTGCCAAGGAGGTTTTTGCCGGCGTGTGTGTGTGTGTCTGTGTGTCTATCTGTGTACCACATACAGTAACTTGAGAAGTGCTGCATGGATTTGGATGAAATGTTCGGACAACGTGTGTATTGGAATGAGTAAGAACTTATTCAATTCAATTCAATTCAATTTTGGTGGCAATCGGTGATCTAGAACACCATTTGTGACCACATTGCCTTGGCAGGGGTCTGCGCTCCCATATGTTTTACCCATTCAAAAGTAGACTACATTTAGATAGAATTAGTTAGTTACTGTCTATTTGAGAGACCTGATAGTTTGATCACCAATACTTTGGTTGTATCGCAGGATTTATCTATAGGCCTTTTTGGGTATTAAAAAGTTAGCCTGACATAGCCCGACCATAATACTGCTGTTCATCCGTATTCATGGTCTGGAGGTTCTTTAACCTGGCGCGATTATACTGCGGGGGGAGGGCATTCACTTTTGGTTTGAAACAATTGGACAGCTCGTCTAATCAGCGTCGCTTATTGGCTGGTAGACTCTCTACCGATATAAACACGCCCAAGAGGACCGTCCCCAGATCATGGATACGTATGAACATTCGTATTATGGGCGGGCTATGTCAGGCTATTAAAAAGTAGCTTCACAATAAGCTAATTCTGACATTTTTTCATAGCTTAGCTTGCTACATTTTGTCTTCCAGTAGCTTTGGTGTAGTGAAGCTTCAAATAATGTGGAGTAACTGCTTGCTACATTTACTGAGTAGCTTGCCCAACACTGCTGATAACGCAATTTAAATAAATATCCCACCGGAATTTATCAGACTACGTTCAGAGGTACCATGTTGTATGTGCACAGTGAGTTTTCATCAGGCAAACAGCTAGGGAGTTCAGCATCACAACCAATAATCAGACCTTGAGTCACAGTGAATGGTCATTAACCTACTTGTAGGAATCTGAGATCATCAGCCTCTATTTCCTCCTCCAAGGCTCTGATTGTGTCTGAAAGAGATGAGATCTCTCTGCTCATCTTCTCAATCTTCTCTTTCATCATCTGACTCTTCTGCTCCTCTTCCTCCCTCAGTGCAGCTATCCTGGCTGCCTGTTCATCTCGTAGAAACTGGTGGAGCTTGTCAAACTCCTCCTTGATCTGCCTCTCTATATCCTGGGCCTGAGTCTGGAATAAAGTCAGTGACAAGACGCAGTGAGTGTATGCTTCACAAACTCCTTCTTAATTTTCTTCTTTGTGGTTTTGACCAAGAAGCGTTTTTTGATATGGGAGAAATGGGCAGTTGACAGAGGGGTGGCATCATGGGTTCTCTGATCATTTTTTTTTTTTTTTTTTTGCGTGTGCGGGTGACGCGGTTTTGCCTCATTGTCTTTCGGAAACTTTATTGGTATGGGCATATCTGCTCATACAATGGAGGTACGGTAAATTAAACTACACATCCCTACGCATTCATTGGCATCAATTGTGATGTACTTAAACAAGAATAATTTGGTTCAATTTCAGTTTAAAGATCGCCCACATTTAGATGAGGGAAATCTGTTTATGTGGCTGTTGTGCCATTTAATAACCAATATTTCAAAAAATACCATAAGTGAATTAAAAAGAGAGAGAGAGCAGCTGTGTCATTGGATTAATCGGTAGGCCTACCGTAATATGGGCTGTAACTTCTGTTCATTTTTTTTATCCTCTTGTTCTACAGCATATGATAGTATAATGGGGCTAGGAGCATTAGGGGGCAGATAAGGTGTTGCCCATGGGCACTGTAGAGGGAGGGACTGCCCCTGTCTGGACCTCTATTTGAATGTCATAAAAGTTTCTTTGTATTTATGAAATGTAGATATCAAAGGCCTGTGCTTTTACATATATAGCTTAAAAAAATTAAATTGGTATTTCCATTTCTCGACATTTCTGTATCTTTACCATTATGTATTTTGATGTGTTGCAACAGGATACTTTGGTTTCCTGCCATGTTTTCATCTTCTCCATAAGCTTCTCAAGGTGTGTCTTCAGCTCCTTCTAAAATGTTAAGAACACACACTTAAAAACTCATATTTAGAGTTTCATCCAAAATACAATTCAATTAATAAAATTGAGTTTAATGGCTCCAAACTCAATGGAGTTTAAACTGTATTTCTGCATTAGCAATAATAAAATACTTGTTCAGACAGACAATTCCATCCAAAGTGGAATTGTCGAGTTGTAGTGCGTGCGAACACATAGGTCAGCCTGCATCACAGGAGTAGCCTATCTTAAGGAAAAGTTTGATATTTGCCACTTTTAGCTCAGGAGTATGTAGGATGAAGTACAGTAGAGTGAACCAAATTTTGATGATTGGTCCTGTCTCGGACATTTCCCTCATTTAGAATCCATAATGTTCTGAAAACAACCTAAATGTTGGGCTTTTAAAAATAAATAAATAAATAAATAAAAAGCATATGCTCTGAATATATATTCTTATTAAAATGTTGCCATTATTGACATTTTCCTAATTGAATTGTTATTTAATTATTGTGTCATCCATCTGTGTCAGGAAATGTGTTTTAAATAGGTGAGACCAGAATGTATGAGTTGAAATGATCAAACAAAATCAAATCAATGAGGTCCTTCACTTCCTACCTTATACTCCTTTGCTATTTCAGTAACAGGACGGAAGTTGTGATTCTTGTGTTCCCTTGAATCTCTGCACACCAAACACACAGGCTGTTTATCCTCCTGGCAGAAAAGCTGTAGTTTCTCACGATGGAGACGGCAGAGCACCTCAGATGATTTTTTACCCCTGTCCTCTAAAAAAGAGTCACACGTGTTCTTTGCAAAAAGGTTAGTTGGAGGAGATTTTTCCCTTTGAAAGATTGTCCTGCAGACAGGACATTCCCTGGCTCCTTCGGCTTCCCAGAACTTCTCCAGACAGACTTTACAAACACTGTGACTACAGTCCATGATGACAGGATCTGTGTAGATGTCACAGCACACAGGGCAGGACAAATCCTCCTCAACAAAAGAGTGCTTAGAGGCCATCTTCTCAAAGTTGACTTAATCAATAAGATGAGATGACAGATGATTTTATGAGGCACAGATCCAGCTTACCCTTTCCTTCCTCTCAAGATTTTATGAAGTGGTGGACTTTAAATGAGCGTGTTCGAGATGTGGGCGGAGCCTTCTGCTGCGCAGCCTGCTCCGCAGCGCTGCGCTACACGTGGTACAATTTGGGTGAAAACCTGTCCAACATGGCAGAATGGGCGTTCTTTCTGCACGGCAGTAGCTGTCACATGGCCTTAAGATATCGCGGGAGCAAGTCTACTGCTGCGCAGCAGAGCAGCAGTTCAAACCTCGCTGCGTTCTGCTGCTCCTGCATGGAAACACCTCCATGACAATAAACTTCACCCTGATTGGCTTGAATCTCCTTTGCAAAAATGACGCATTTCTCGTTGTGGTTCCGTGCATAAACATTTTCCCAAAATTAAGGAATACTAACACAAATAATGTAGCTCTGTTCTTTGATGTTATTTTGTGACCATATGGCAAACATATAGAAACTTCAGAGTAATTCTGAATGAGCAACAAATATGTTTCGTATGCAAACATTTATTTAAAAAATCATAAAATTTATTTCAGCCAATTTCATGATTATTTTGATGAATATAAAGGTAATTCAAGCTTAATTTAATGCAAACAAAATTGGTCGACATCTCTTCCTTCTGTCACGCAGTGTTAACTGCAGGTAAGTGTGTCCAGCTTCTCCTGCAGAGGTCTGTAGCTCCTCCCGTTTGATCACGCAGATCTCGGCGGTCATATCGCTTTTGCAAAGCTCATGTCGTACGCGCCTAATGTCTGGTGGTAAAAGGCGGGGTGAGCCAGAGGCTCATTAAACGAATGCAGCGCATGGGGGAGGAGAGATCCTTCTCAGTGAAAGGATGCTTTTAATATGACATGAACTAAACTCTCAGTAAAGCCTTTGAAAAGGTTAAGTTTCATTTACCGTTTCAGGATGAGGAAGCGTGAGAGCCTGAACTACGATGCACAGTATAAGTAATTTCCAAACGTTAGATAAGCTTCCGCCCATTATGGATGCAAATTCCAATAGACTGTATGACTAGAGAAACAGCCACAGATGGTAAAAAACCATCTAAAACCAGGATGTTGAAATAAATTTGAATACAGGAAAGCAATGGTGCTTTTCTGTATTCAAATTTATTTCAATATCCTGGTTTTAGAGTCTTCAAAAGATTATTCTCCCAATTGGAGGACTCGGATAAAGCATGGTATTCTGAGGAATTAAATGCTGTGCTGCCCTATTTGAAAGTTATTACAAATTCAATGATTTTTACTTCCATCAAGGTCGGTGTATGGGATGGGTAAGGATTTCATTACAGATGTAGAAACGACAGGTATGGAAGTAAAACGTTTTAATTCTGATACAGCAATGCATATTCACACACAACTGAAAGCTATAGATCTTGATCAGATTCAACAGTCACATTGCAGTTTCAAGTGAAATGAAACTGCAACAGGTTAAGTTTCATTTACCGGTTCAGGAAAAGGGCACTCCTGTAACTTAGAGGGAGGATCCTTAAAGAGACAGGAGACTCAAGGACTCTCTGAATGATTTTAAAATTCCGTGTAAGTGAAGTGTTGCTGGCGGTTTTTTGGGGGGGGGGTTTTGGACCCCCAATGGCACCTCAAAGACAGTGCTGCATGGAAGGGGCCCTTCAGGGCAAGAAATACCAAAGACCTCTAGCCTACATGAAGTGGTGGATAGGAAAGCTACTGCCTTTTGGGCTGTGCTGCCTAGAAGGTGCCGTGGGGGGCAAAAGACACCATTGAACGTGTATTGAGGCGAGTTAAACTATAATGCTTGTGGATTTGGGTCTTTGTTATTTTTTTGCCCTCAATGGTGCGTTCCAGGCAGCGCTGCCTTCAAGGCACTACTCCACTCAGTTTAGGGTTAGGATGAGGGTTGAGGGGGTTAGGGTTAAGAGTAGGGTAAGGGTAGTGCCTTTAAGGCTGTGCTGCCTGGAAGGTGCCATTGAGCGTGGATTTGGTTGAGGCTGAGGCTTGCTCAGAGACATAATTACATCCAGCAGCATTGCAGTTTTACCATTTTTCTTGATTCATCCTACCTGTTTAAAAATTTCAATGGATGAGCCCAGGGGAATCTCATAGACACTTTGTAACACATGTTGAGTCACACATGAGCTACATAAGGGAGTTCCACGCAAGAATAAGCAAATAAAGAATATTTATTAAAGTGATATTAGACCAGAGGAGACCTAGCAGGGTCTGTAAAAAAAAAAAAAAAAAAAAGAGTTGTTTTTTTTTGCGTGGCGGTTGGGGGAATGGGTCCCTCTGAGTTGTTTGATGAATGTGTATATATACATCTTTACACACAAGGTGTCACTACAGTTGTAGCAGCCCCATTCCCCCTCTCATCCATGTGATTGATGTGCCAATGATTTACAGGTTAGGATGGGATTAAAGGAGAGTCTTTCATGTGGAGTCTTGGTTATCAGAATCCTCCTCCTGTTTGCCTGTGTTAGTTCTCCACCGAACTTCAGTTGCTCTGAAAAAATCAATAAAATTTTACCCCAGTCAGCCAACATTAGGAGTTACTTTTCAATTAGGCCTATAACCATAAACATAAATGAGTTAAAGTAATATATAAATATGGAATTGAAAAAAAAACACTGTACAATATACTACATAACATGTAGTAATGTGATTCTTTCACATTACTACACAATAAAAAATACCATTTGATTGTTGATGCATTCAGAGCATGTGTGTGTGTTAATCTGGCTGTGTACACAAAGTGTGTGGCTGTGTGCATTCAGAGAGCATGTGAGAGTGTGAGTCTATGTGTGTGTGTCACCTGAAGCACCAGCGCCAGTCTTCAGTGCTGCCCTTAGCTAGTTCAATCTTCTCCCCAGAACGGTATTTATCCTTGAGGCACAGTAGACATCTTTCTATGTCTAAGATGGCGATGGCTCGCTGGGGACACATGGAAACACAGGCATAGCAACATGAAAGACCAGGTTAACCTTTAACCCTTCCACCAGCCCTGAAACAGCAGTGTAGTCACATAGTCTCCATACCTGTAGTCTCCAGGTGTCTGTGCTTAGCTCTGCCATCTTCTCCATAGTTTTGCTCATGAAGGCGATGAGAGTGTTAAAGAGCAAAATGAAGGTGAGCACGATGTAGGAGATGTAGAGGATGTAGAAGACGCCCTGGTAGCGGTACTCATCAGTGTAATCCAGCTCCCCCATGCCTATGGTGAGCTTAAACAGCTTCAGAGCTGTGCTGAAGAACAGGCTTAGAGCATTGGCTAACACCTGACTGGACTCAGACGTTGGGGTTAGGTCTTTATGAAGAGTGACTAACGCTATATGAGAAACGGCAATTAGGACAATATTGATGGCACAAAAGTTGTCAAGCAGATGGCTTTGCATATTTCATAGTATCATAAGTATCATGGCGTTAGTATAATATGATCTTAATTTAAAACAAAAAAACAATTAGCATCATTTTCATTGTTTGAAATATTCATATCCTTACAAAAAATTCTGAAAAAAGTGTATCTGTGTTTTGCACAGAATCAAATTACCTGCTGAAAATCCTGACAGGAAAATGATGTAGACCAGAAGAAAATGTAAAATATCCTCATAAATCATCTGAAAAAAAGTGCTTTTTTATTACCAGACAGCCAGGTGATTCTTTGTAGAAAATGTATATGACTGTGGTGTATGATATTCACCCTCTGTATGAGGACACAGTAGACGCCCACAGTCTTAAAACCGCGGAAGTAGAAGAGTAGATTGACCCAGCTGAGGGACAAACACAGCACCAGGCAGTGAAGGTACTCTTTCCCAGAGAGGAACAAGATCACAAAGGCCAGAAGCATTGCTGCTTGGATGAAGCTGGAATGCAAATCAAAGAGGAAGAATAAAGAGCTTTATTTGTAGTTAATGTGTCGACTTCAAACAGTTTGAAGCTGTTTGTTTTGGTGCATGTACTGGGGAATTTTGATGTGACTTACAAAAGAAGTTCGAAGAAGCGATCCTTAAAAGCCTGCCACATTTGACGTTTCATCAGGAAGCATAACTTCAAAGAGAATAAAATACATAATGATTTCAAAAATACCATTTGATTGATTACAATACTGAATATGGCAGTGATTTTGATTTATTTCTAATTCTGTCACTTACCCCTGTCAACCAGAAGCAAACAGACAGACTAAAGAGCATCAGTGTCAGCAGCAGAAGAAAGTAATCCAATGGATATGACTGCTGCAAGGGAGAAAAGTAGTTGGGCAAATTAGACCATTTACATTTTTATCCAAGCAGGGGCCCCGCTAGGGGGGGGGGGGGGGGGGGGGGCAGAGAAAATTTTAAAATTAATATTTGAGGGGCCCAAAATCATCTTTTGTCATAGGGCCCAAGATTTCTAGCAGCGCCCCTGTATCCAAGTAATTCAAAACAAAAACACAATGAAGGCACTGAGACCTGTCCTGTCGATCCATCTTTCTTGAGAAAGGCCACGGAGGAGAGGAGGCAAAGGTATATTGCATACAGGACAAAGCTGAAGATAAATCTGCTATGAGCAAATCTGTCCCACTTGTCCTCCAGCAGCTGGTTGAAGGGCTCCACTTGAAGCATCTCCAGATAGTTCTGTAACCACAAGATCAACATTCCCCTCCTCAGTATTGGCATAGGCCTTTAGCCGGGCAAGCTGTCCTATAACATTCAAATGTAGTCAGGGGCGGTCCTACCCTTTTTGGTGCCCTGGGCGAACACCTTATCTGTGCCCCTTATATATATATATATATATATATATAACATTAAAATGATGCAGCACGCCTCATCATACTATCATGGCCTTGAACAAGATAAAAATAACAAACCAAATGTATTGCTGCTAATTTCCATTTTTTCTATTTTTTGCTAAATTGTTATGGTACTTATGGTAGCTATTAGTTTCTCTCTGCATGTCTAGCTGCTACAGCAAAGGAAAAGATCTGAACCCCAAACCCCTCCCCTTTCTTGTGTGTGAGACTTCAGCACTGAAGTCTGAAAGCAGGCAAACCTTTAGGGATTTGGGGTGCTCACTTTCTGCAAATGGGTGATAGACAACTCTTCTGTTCAAATTATACCATAATGTGTAGTGATTTTGTTTTTGTTTAGTTTTATTTTTGAACTTTTGGTTATTGGATGGAACTTTCCCTTGTCAAAATGCGAGTCATCTTTACACTGAAATTGAACCCCCTTATTTTCAAGCAAGTACATTAGAAGTGGTACCAATGCATGCATCTGGTTGTCTACTTTAATTTGATACCAAATACCTCCATTGTAGGCGCAGATATATCCATAATAAAGCTTCCAAAAGACAATGAAGCAAAACCGCTTCACCCGCGGCTGTATTTTTCGGCGCTCGCGTGCGCAAAAAAAAAAAAAAAACTTCGGGTCCACGATTCCGCCCCCACGACGATGCCGCCCTGGGCGACCGCCCATATGGCCTATGCCAGAAACCGCTCCTGAATGTAGTCTGGAATCGATAGACCAAACTCAAACATGGGCGGAACAAGGCAGTTATCTTACAAACTGCTTCTGCTTGCAAAGGGATAGGCTACGACCAATCAAGAGTAGTGTACTAGAGACCAATGTCCTCAAAATGCGAGGGTGGAGCAGTGGGGGATGACAGAGGCCAAATTAACATTATGGTGAAAGGACAAGGTAGAGAAAGTTGCTTATCAATAATAGATATCGCTTAGTAAAATTGAATAAAGTCCATATCAGATGTTTTGTCTAAGTATGACCTGTTTGTCTGCTTAGGTGTAGACTAAAATAAATCTTCCATGGTTTCATTAAAACTGACAGAGCTGCAACACACTGTCATAAGCTGTCTGCTCTTGTCATAAGTGAAGCAACTTTCAATCATAAGTCTGATTAGCTCAGTTTGGCAAGCTAAAGTTAGCTATTTACTGTGGTGAAGAATGAAGTTGGCTAGTTAGCAAGCTAATGAAGCTAACAAGCATCAAATAGCCTAAATTGTTCTCAGTATCGCATTTGGAGAGGTATCAAGTTCAGAATTCACATCGGACCATTTGAACATCATTACTACCTTAAGGCATTGCCCTCAAAAATGTGTCAAGTTCCTTGTAGATGGTGCTCAGTGTAACTTGTAGCTTAGCATCTCATTGACTTCCCCTCTGTGTGAGCCTGTTTTTCCCCCATGGGGGAATATTTTTCACTATTTTCCCCAGCTATATTTGTGGGCGTGGTCAGACTTGACATCTGTATCTATTGTTTTCAGCCAAACGCACCCCAAACACATAAAGTGTTGTGATTAGTGAACACCAAAGGTGTCCAACCAATCGAATTCCCTATGGCTTAATACTAGACGTGCTAACTGAGCAAATTAATTTCTAGATTTATTTATGTCTAGATTTCTAGGCGGCTAATAGGCCTGTACTTTTTTACTCAAAATCACAGGTTTAACAATCATTTCTGACCCCATCTGTCATTTCAAGTTGTGTCACTCATTAGGAACTGAATAAGATTGCACAACCGGTCTGTTTGTTCATGTTTCACATGGTCACATATGACAAATGACAAGTGATGACTTAAATAGATAAAAATGCACACATTATCCACAACTGCAGCAGAATGGGAAAACATGTTAAGCACGAAACATTAAACATAATGGTACAAAAATAATAAATAAAGAGCAAATAAATAACAATGGCTTACTGGAATTCCATGGCCATAGACGACTATCTCCAGGACTGAATTTCTCTCATAGGAGTCCAGTGAGGTCAGGTCATAGAGAGAGGAACTGACAGGCCCATAGGTCCACTCAGGGAACTTTCTAGACAGATGTTTCCTTTCGCTCTCATTGAACTCACGGTGTAGCATGTGTTTAAGTAGCTTCAGACAAAAACAAACATACAAACAAAATGCGCTATGCATATACAAAAGAGCAAAACAGGAAGAGACATGACAATGTAATGCTATTATGCACATTAATGAGGTACTCTCTGCAAATTGCAAATCACTTCTCTATTTAGATTGCACTCTTTAACACATTTATGTCTGTACATAATGTAAATATGCCAGGTGTGATGATGCTCATGATAAATCACACAGATCTCTAGCAAGGCCTGATATACTGTATATGTGTGTAATGTGTATGTCAAGGCACAAGTCAACTAATAGACAAATGGACTGGCATTCTAGTAATAATAGTTCAGTTTACGTGTCAGGGGCTGAAACTGACACGTTTTGCAAGAGCTGAAAGATCCAGTGATTCTGTTCCATACATTCCATAGGATATACACTTTTTTTTTTTTTTGTCACAGTAAAAAAAAAAAAAAATCATAACAGCTTATGTGTGAGAGAACATGTTTCTTTGGATTTCAACAAATTCTTAATAACAATTTAATGGGTGAATGGTCTCAGCATGTTACTTGAGAGCCCTTTCCTCACCTCAATCTTGCCTGTCTTGGCAGCAAGTTTGATAGGAGTGAGACCCTGTTTATTTTCGATCTCCTCCATCTTCAACTCTGGCTTAAGCTGGGCGACTTTGCTCAGGATGTGATCATACATCTTAAGCACAAACTCTTTTGTTCTCAGCGCTGTTATCTGCTAGCACCACCAGAGCGTGGAGCACCGTGTTGCCCTGTGAGTCAGTCTCACACGCGTCTGCCTTCTGGTGCTGGTTTGTCAAGAGGAAGTCTACCATCTCTGTCTGGTTAGTGCAGGCGGCCAAGGACAGAGGCAGCTCTCCTGTCAACACAAATAACAGTTGTTGAGTTACAGTGAGTAAGATAAGAGTGACGTGGCAAAAATGAATTGATTTTCTTGTTTATTATCAATTACGGTGTAAGGCTGAATTGTTAAACTAAGGAAACATTGAAGGGGCTGTTTATACAGTATGTCTAAATGTTGTGATGTGATGTCTGTCTTGTCATGTTTCTTTTTTTAATCTATTTATTCTGTATGTACATTTTATGAGATATGGGCCCTGGTACTGGTGTCTGGAATAAAGAATTGATAAATAGATTGATTGACATCAGTTTGGAGGGTCTGGGTTTATCACCAAAATAGAAGCTGTTCTTGTGATGTTGTTGGAAGCATGTCCCACTGGCCTTGGCATGGACATCAGCACCTTTCTCAACCAGTAGCTGTGTAAAGGATAGACTCCCTCTCTCAATGGCTATGTGAAGGGCCGTCTGGCCTACAAGGAGCAAGGAATATATTACAACATTGGTTCTCAAACTGTCAGCAGCACATTGCTAGTGTGCATCCAGCATCCAGAAACTATGTTGATATTATCTAGGGTGACCAGATATGAGTTTGTGAAAAAGAGTACACATTAAAGTCCTAAAAAAATGTAATTTTTTGTACCTATAAAACAATTACGTAACAAAACCTTCAAAAATGTAAAATAAAACAATTATTTGTATGGGCACGAATAAAAACATTTCAGAAAAGCAGTAGGCGACAGTGGCCTATGACCTCTCCGTCCTCCTCACATTAGGCGTATTTTTCATATGACTAAATTTTTCCTGGCAATTTTCTATTACCGATTACATTGGAATGGAAATCTTTGCAGGACATGTTCTTGAAATTGTACCGTGTGCACTAAGATGAAAGCACGGAAATTTCTTTTCAGTTCATCCGTGAACTTGCACTTGCATCTCGCTATAGCTGCAGAGGTGCCGGGTAGGCCTACATGTGCTCTTTAGGATAAATATTGAAGCTTGCGTTACTGAGGTACAGACTGATTGGCACACAGAAAATGTTTTCAATGGTTGCTCTCCAGTCAGACCGTACGTACACCCATGCGTAGGGTACACCATGCTCACAGACACACACCACTGCAGAAATATACTGAGCGACACAGAGAAAATCTGAACAGACTCAGTAGCATGTTTGAGAACAAAAACCCTGACAATTTTGAAAATCCCCCTGACATTTTTTTAGGTCTCAAAAAGAGTACATGTCAGGAGAAAAGAGTACATCTGGTCACCCTATATTATCAGGGGGTCATTGACCCAATAAAGTTTGGGAATCTTTGAATCAGAAAGTCATTCTAGTATATCTAAAAGAATAAAACCAAGTTCATATCAATGCCAAAATTAACAAATGCCAACACTCACCTTTGAATTCAGGGGTCTCGTTCGCTATATTGACAAATGTCTTCAGTTTCCCCCTCTTCTCAGTGATGTTGAGTAGCAGTTCCACTGTGTCATTTCGGCCATTTTTAAGGTTTAGGAGAGCTTTGTGCAAAGCACTCTTGCCATGGGGCTGATCTGCATGTACATATTTATATGTTTAAAACGTTATAGAAAATGCAAATATGATTTTGACATAGGCTTATTATGAGAGGCTTAATTAAAGGTTAAAGAAAGATGGGGGGACGGGGTTAAAAAGATCTGACTTTAAGACTTTATACCACTCTATACCACTTATACCACTCTAACCACTGTCATTTTTGGGGTACACACTCAATTAAACCTGAGAAGCTCCAAATCTATAACTGGTAATGTCAAGCCCTTCAACTGTCCCACTGATGTTTATGATGCTTCACTGAGTCACATGCATCAGATGAGACACAACGGGATCCTGACTCATAAAAATGTGAAGTCTCTCAGCAGATCTCTCCATTCCCCAACTGTCCTTGAGTAGCTTGAGCAATAGAGCTCTTGTTGAAATTGAATGAAGTTGCCCTTTAACAAACATTTAGACCTCTCAGTCCATTTTACCCTCTCTGGTACAAAATTATTTGTAGACGCAAGACATTTTAGCCCAACCATATAGGTTTCCTTGAAAAGAGAATTAGCACTGACAATTAACCCATGGGGGCAGAATTTTTAACTGTGTTTTGTAACATGTTAACATGCTCCAAATTTCATCTCAAATGCTATGTAACATCTTCAGACACATTACAAAAATGACTAAAAATGACTAAATAAGTGGTTAAAACAGTGGTTAAAACATGACTGATTACATAAACACACAGTTTTAACCTCTTTTTTAGACATTTGTATTAATCTATGTTGAGCTCTCCATGCTCCAATGTTCTCCACTGGTGGAATCAAACTAAGGGGAACGTCGCTCATGTTCTTTACTCACTTTGTTTGACTGGATAGAGTGTCACAACGTTACATACAACTACAATATACTGGGTTTGTGAGTTACTGTATTGTGAATGCCATATGCAGACTTACATTCTTTATTGGACAGGTATTTTCCAGAGCTATGCAGATACTCCTCCAGGCCTTGGAGTCCCCCAACATCTCCTCTGGAAACTGCTGTGAAGAGTCTTTCAACGTCAAATTTGTTCTTATCATCTTCAGTGTCAGCTGTTCCTCTCATGTCTCTATATTGGAGAAAAAAACTCATCTTTTAGCATAGAGCATATAGGGGCTATAGACACTATAAAAAGTTATCACAACTCTATAGTCCAGACAAAGTGTTGTTTTTGAATTCTGCGTTGTATGAGAGAAATGGCATGAAAGAGAAACAGGACACTTTCACCCAGCAGAGCGCATAACAATAACAAAAACAACAACAAAAATTATATAATGGAAGCTCTTTTTAACATGAAGCAAATGTTTGTAAATGATGATGAGCCAAACTGAACCAACTCACCTGATAAAGTTGCTGTTTATTGTGATCACATCCATCAGAGGGATCTGCTGGTCCACTTGATATGGAGAGTCCATAATCTTGGTGTTCACCTGTTCGTTACACTGAGCGCTCCCACCCGCAGGTTTCTCAGTCCACTCCAGACTGAAGCGCCTCTCTTGGGTACCCATTTTGTTGTCTGGCTATCTTGATGCCTAAACATGGACACCACTATATTTCAGTTTCTGAGTATACTCCATATGTAGTTCTTTTTTCAGACAGATACATGCTCAAGGCTTAGCAAGGTATTTACATACAATCTCAACACAAGCCTGTCAGTAAACAATGGAGGGCTTGACCTGTGGTTCAAATATGCCTTTCCCATGATGAGGACAGATTTGTCTGTGTCTATCACACAGACTAGCCAATAGGCCTACCATCAGGGCCGGTCCTAGCCTTTTATCAGCCCTAGTCCAGGTTTAAATCTATTTGTGATGCCTCCCTGATATTTGGTGCCCTAGGCGATCACAGGTTCGTCTGTGCCTAGAACCTGCCCTGTCTATCCAACTAAAGTGTACTGTATGCCTACCATTGTGAAAAAGGGTCTGTATGAATTTAAGAAGAGACATGCATGTGTACCCACTCAACCCACATTTAGATTTTTCAGAGATCAGCACATAAAGAACAGAAACTCTTGCAGCACCAATTGAGGAAATGTGTAATTACAGAACTGAAACCAAGACTGCAGAATAGTTTGGTCAACTGGACTACACTGATAACTAAACACAGCTGTCTTTTTATGTGGTTACTGTTTTTTGAGTTCCAAGTTTTCCGCGTCACAAAACATTTAACAGCACATCATGAGAAACTATTCCGGTGAATAGGCTAGCTGTTAAACATGCCTAAATTTCCTGTCCTGCCATTTGTTGATGTGCATTATTGATCATTAGATCATTTTATTTTCTCCATTATGGAGAAGTGGATAGGGTTTTTGGACCTGCAGTAGGCCTATATTAGAAGTTGCAATTATCTACATCTATCCCAAAATACTTGCGATAAATGAATGAATGACAGAAATGTACTACAAGTCTCAAGACTCAAAACTATCATTATGCACTGTGTTCAAAGGCCTCTGCAAAGTGTTCTGTGAATGATGCAATAGATAAAATAGAAGGTGCATAGATAGTTAGATGAAATAGCCTATAAAAATGTCAAAGTGTAGAGACTGCTGTTTTTTAAAAAACACAACAAGATAAAAAACAGCTATATACAGCTATCTAATCATCTAACAAAACAAAAGCACGGTGTAGGCCTACATGCTACCATTGAAACGTATCTCAGATTCAAACCTGAAGATGCTGGACCTGCTTCCAGTGGAGTCCCTGTTGCAGTAGTGAGTCGCCCTTCACCACTCGGGTCTTGCTCTTGGATGTGATCTCTATAGCCGTGTGTTGCTCTAGCCCTCTGCTGATCTCTATAGACCTGTTCTGATCTATAGGCTATTGCTCTGTGCCTATCTCTACAGCTCCACACTCCTTAAGCTTTCTGTGGGGTGTTTAGTTAATCCCTTCAGGATGCACTGTGCTGATGTCATGCTGAGTCATGGCTGTGTGTGTATGTCATGTGGAACTGAGAGTAGCACCTCCCATGCCACTCAACAAGCACAAATAGGGCTTTCCTGATCAAACATAATCTTATTGAATAGTCAGATTTGCTAATTATTCAGTTGAAGTGTTGGCTCGCTGAGCATGACTGTACCACTTGTGGAGGTATTAAACGACCTCAGGTAGCATTCAGACATCAGCTATAACCAAGTGAGCCACACAACATAGTCAAAATAGAGTCTTCAGTCAAAAGGTTTGGCAGTGGTTCAGTTTTGGTTTGCAAACACTGCTGTTTCAGTTCTCATTTTTCTTAGTAATTCAATCTTAGATGGATCAATATATCCTATGAAAAATAAGCACTTAACCAAACTTAACATTAACATATGAAATGGGTCATTTGAAGACGCCGTCCAAGCTAGCTGCAGGATGCTAATTTTGGCATCTCAAGTAAAACTAAGCACAGAGGGGAGTTTAAACTTACTGACATTAGAGAATCATATACTGCATGACACTATAGATTATGATTTCATCATTACCAACATTTCCGAGGACATGTCCTTTTTTCCAGGAGTTTGACTTTAGACAACATGTGATGCATTTTGTATTCACTTATGTTACTAACCTACTTCAACTACTACTCTGAGCATATCTTGAAAGAATAAAATTGACAACTCACCTTTTCTAAAGGATCAGAATCAAAATGAATCCCCACTGAAACACAAGCTGTTGTCAGCCGTACGAGCGCATAATCAAATGTGTTGAGTGCAAGACTGACTGCCTGTGTACTCCATCAAAGATAGAGTTGGTTATTTTGTAAAAAATACTGAATACATAAAGTATGAAATTCAACACATGCAAGAAAAATAGAAAAGGACAAAAGATAAATATTTAAATATGAAAATTCAAACTCAAAAGGCAAGACAGATGAAAAAAACCAAAGGAACCGATCTCAACATCTTCAGTTCTATAATGAGACTTTAGACTGATGTTTGCAAGATCAACCACAATATCCTGAATTCAAAGGACCAGACACAATGCAAGCAGGTTTCGCTCTCTCTCGCTGGCTCTCTCTCTCTCTCTCTCTCTCTCTCTCTCTCTCTCTCTGACAGGATGTCACTTTTCAGTAAACAGCTAGGCATTTTAACAAACTTGATATAGCCTAATGATTACAAAGTACATGAGCATATTCTTATTGGGTTAAAACATATAATCACACTTGATTATATGAATCTGACAACTAAAACATAATAATCTCATACTTGGTTAAATGGATATGACACATGATATTGTAAGATAAATAGATGTCAATAATGCATTTTGATAATGGGTAGTATCAATACAATCTTTAACATCAAAAGCCATGCACATGAGAATTAAGGTTATGTCATAGTCTACTAGATTTCCCAGGTTGTTCCAACCACTAGCTTTTCAACTAGTTTGGAACCTGTGACTCAGGGATTAATCTAAAGCATAGTTCTTTAAGTGCAGCCCGGGGGTCAATAGCGGCCAGCGGAAACATTTATGGCGGCCCGCGGCAACATCTGATAATCTGCAAAACTATTGAAACTGTACATGGCTTTGGAGGAATGAATCTCCATTTAGTGGTGTTAAGCAGCATCTATAGGCATTTATTTATTAAGATAAATGTAATCTGTAGAGATGCAACATGGTCATTTAGGTGATATACAAATGGGATTTTCTTTTTCCAGTTTTTTTTCTTATTATTTTTCTCCCACCACCCCTTTGACAGCCCTCAGTTCAACGTTGGGTCCCTAAATTGGCCCTCACCTATCAAAACTTTGAGAACACCTGATCTAAAGGTTACTGATGGTCTTCCATAAGGCTCACACAATGGGCTGGCCTCACGGCCTCCCAGAATGGTGCTTCTGGTATCAAGCTTTTCTGTCGCGAACCAATCTGTGAAGTAGGCTAAGTTCAGAAAGGCCTATTCATGAGGTGCCGATTGTCAGAAACAGCGATTTAAAACAACAATCAGACATTGGATTGATCAATGGTATAGTCAGTCTTAGTAGCTATAGCTAACAGGTAGTGTTTTGGCATTGCTTGTTCTGTGTAGAGAGAAGCCCCTTAAGCTATAGCTGTGGTTAACAGATGCAAGTCTTTTTTGTTGGTTGCATGAGTCTGTTGGGTAAAGACACTTAGAGGGCTGGGGTCTGCCACTTCCTCTACAGCAGGCCAGCCAGTAATAGCAAACACTGTGACTGTGCAGGCTGTGATAGGTAGCCCAGCAGATGCATGTGTTTGGTGCAAAACAAGGTACGTCAACACCATGGTGATCACCTGTGCCAGTACAAGTGACACCAGAGCAAGTTTACAGTAACAAACTGACTTCTATGGCATGTTTCAGACCTAGGATTATATGTCTTGCAAAACATATTTCGGAAATATTATCATATTGTGTATGGTAAGTCTAGTAATGATTAAAATGTATCGGATCGTATGGATAGCAGATATTAAAGTAGTATATGTAAATGCACCTTGATATAAGTGTTGACTGTCCTAATAAATATAATTTAATTGTCCTGTTCCTTCCCCCTGTCACATGGGAATCATTAAGAGGCATTAACAGTGTGTGAGACCAGTGAGACCACCTTCTTTTTTAAAAAAAAAAAAAATAAATAAATTGTGCAGCATATTGACAACCTAAATAATATAGGCTATAGCTTAATATACCTACCATTATCATGCCATATCTTGCCATTAACATGCTGAAAATTGTGTGTTCTGTTTATTCCACACAGTCAATTAAGTCAGACTCAGTGCTAGGAGAACAAGCCATGACGATTACAGGTGGGGACAAATAGACAATTTTATAGTTAGGCTACAACATAAGAAAATCACAGGCTGAACAAAATTCATAGGTTTATTAGTGAAATCATATTAGGACATGTAATTACAAAATATGGATGAAGACATTATTGTTAAGACAGGTTGTTAGTGCAGATTATGATCATTTGCAACTAATTTTTATACACCAGTTATTAATTGCACAAATTGATATAGCTGTTGAGTGGCCTGTTTAGGCCTGTACTGAAAATGGCTAGTTGTGGTCTAGCGCAACATAATGATAATAATAATGGTGTTTGTCAAACTGACATAACATAATCAAAAAAATATAAATATTCCCCTGTATTGCGGCACTTACTTATTCCCAAATGCATACAATTCTATTACTTTCATTTAAACAGATCAGATGTTAATATTCATAAACTCATAGATGCTTTTTATTCTCAATAATGTCTGTTTGCCTATAGTGACATGTAGTGGTCAGATTTTATATTTCTGTGAAATGTGTAAACATGGCTGGTATTTGTTAAAGAAACATGACATCATTAAAAATAAAAATAGAGGTAGTATATTGAATGGATATACATTTTATATATGTGAATTTAAGGGGGTTGGGCCGGTGGTGGGCTGGTGGGCCGGTCCGGTCAAAATATTCCCGGTGGCTTTTAGTGTCCCACTCCAACCCTGTGCACAGATACATACAAACAAGAAAAACAAGTTGTGTCAAAGGGAGGAGTTGTGCTATGCTCACTACTGCAAGAAATCTCCCTTAGGCCCTCACTGGTAAGATCTTCAGAGCTGTTTGATAATAGCCAAGATAAAAATACGGAAACACTCTCTCACTGAAAGTGTGTGTGTAAGTGTGTATGTGTGTGTTGTTATCAGGGTCAGAGAATGAGAGTTTTCCTCTGTCCCAGTCCAGCTGCACTCTGATCCTCTGGGGTTTCTGCTTCACTGGGACAGTAAAGTGAAAATCTTGAGATAGGGTATAATAGGGGCCAGCCCAATATTGCAGTGACCAGATTCCAGGGTCGCCAAATAAGTCTCCCTTTCTCTGTACGGACTCTTCCATCACACCCAAAGCCCAGAATATGCCCTCGCTGACATCCACATCCCAGCAGGGAGTCCCTGAGTTAAAGCCCTCAGAGCCCAGGACACTGTTATGTTTATCAAATCTCCATGGGCTATCAGGAAGCGTCAACCCCAGACCATCAAGTCTCACACTGGTCAGATCCTTAGAAAGGATGAGGGATGAGTGCGCAGTCTTGGGATCCAGAGTCACAGGAGCTGAGATACAAAAAATACTAAAAATGAACGGTCATTCTCTCTCTCTCTCTCTCTCTCTCTCTCTCTCTCTCTCTCTCTCTCTCTCACACACACACACACACACACACACACACACACACACACACACACACACACACACACTCACACTTGCCTTTCTCATTGCTTTTGTATATTGTTTTTGATAGCTTTATATTCTTGTAAAAAATAGTAACTCACTCTGGTGAACAGTTTCATTTAGCTTCCAGTCTGTAAATGTCAAGTAGTCTGTGTGTTTCCCAACATCAATCATAGCTCCTGAAACCTTCTCTGGATCCTGCAGTGTGCACTGGGCTCTGGAATAACATTCAGGAGTCAGAGAGAGACAGACCCAACTTAAAATACAAAATACAGTACATATTGGAAGAAAAAGCTGTGGTTTAAATCACAATATGTCTCAGAGTGCCATAAAACAAACACACTCTGAGGGGCACCCATACACTTTTGTTTGCCTATTGCCAAGTGTCTGTGTGTGTGTGTGTGTGTGTGTGTGTGTGTGTGTGTGTGTGTGTGTGTGTGTGTGTGTGTGTGTGTGTGTGTGTTTGCGTATGTGTGTATGTATGTGTGTTTACAGGTCATACATGAATCTTATTTTCACTTATTTTATTTAAAGGGTAGCTCCGGAGTAAGTTTAAGCATAGCCCTGCTGCACGAGCCTTCTAACAGCAATATATTTTACATGGAATGAAAGAATTTCGAAAAGCAAAGACCTAACACGAACACGAAACACTTTACATTGAGTCAAAGGCACCTCAGATCTTACTTTCGGTTTTGAATAATGAGGATCCATTAGTTCAGTGTATAGTGCTTGTTCGTTCGTTTCTGCGTTCGCGCTCGGTCTATGCTGTTCCAAATTATTTTGTTCCACTCGCTAACTGGTGCGTTTAGCAGGCTCGTTCGGCAGGGCTATGCTGAATTCACTCCGGATTTTTCTTTTAATATATAACCTCTACAACCTACTCCATGTTGCATAAATCTTCCTATCTCTACTTCTGTGTATTACACACACAGCTTTGGCAATATTGTAACTTTTACATTCATGCCAATAAAGCTCCTTGAATTTAATTGAAATTGAATTGAGAGAGAGAGAGAGTGTAACTCACTTTTTCGCTGTCCTCTTGTAATTCTGTAAGGATGATAAAGAAGTTTTTAAGCAGTTTGGTGAGGTTTGAAATACAATTGAAACTTTAAAGTGGAGGTTTTTAGCATGTTTAGCCCATTTTCTAAAGTGTCTAGGATGAAATAGAATCATCAACACTAAATTGCTCCTGTCTTGGAAATTTGGTTCATTTAGAATCCCCCCTGTCTGCTTCAGAATGTATATCCCTAAATGGGTATAATGAGGTTAGCACACAAAACTACCACCAATGCAATGCTCACCTGTATTCAAACCCAGGCCTGGGAAAACTAAGGCCACATGCCCTTGGAGCCTTCCCAAAATATAATAATTTCTCTTTTACCCAAGGAGACTCATGGCCTAGAATCAGACACTAGTAATGGTTAGTCCAAGCATGGCTCTTACCTGCAGGAATGTGAGATCATCAGCTTCCATCTGCTGTTCTATGACTCTGATTGTGTCGGAGAGATATAAGATCTCTTTGCTTATCTCCATAATCTTCATCCTCATCATCTGACTCTTCTGCTCCTCTTCCTCCCTCAGTGCAACTATCCTGGCTGTCTCTTCATCTCGTAGAAACTGGTGACGCTTCTCAAACTCCTTCTTGATCTGCTTCTCTGTGTGCTGAGCCTGAGTCTGTTAATAGGGTTTGAAACAATATTTCAGCATGTCTCATTCATATCATTCTCAACATCATTGATTTCTACAAAGTAAAAAAAAAATGCAGACCTTAATGTAGTCAGCTCTTTTATCACAGGTGAGTTTTTCTTTTTTAAAAGCCTGCAACTTTTCCTTTAAGGGATCTAATTTGATTTTGAGCTGAAATAGAAAAGGGGAAATGCGGAGAGAGAGAGAGAGAGAGAGAGAGAGAGAGAGAGAGAGAGAGAGAGAGAGAGACTTTTATTAATCATTTCCTCACTATCCCAACAGTGAAATACACAGACATGGCATTCATTATTACAATGACAATGGTAAAGCATACTTCATGACAATGGCAGTGACAAGGCACACCTCATGACAATGGCAATGACAGACACAGTTTGGGGGGTAGGATAGCGAGAGACCACTATGCGGTGGCGTGCCGCCTTTACTTTGGCTGAAAAAGTTGAAAAAGAATCACAAGAGGTGAGATGAGGGAAAAAACTACAAATCCCTACAATCCCTAGACTGTGCTCCAAAGGGGGGGGGGGGGGGTGTTCTGCACCACCTGGTACCAGATCGGAATGTTCTCAGTCTGCAGACGCTCTATGCAATAACACAGCGAGAGAGAGAGAGAGAGAGAGAGAGAGAGAGAGAGAGAGAGAGAGAGAGATGCATTGTATCTCAGCCAAAACATAGGTTGCTCGGTATAACTGTTTGGTGGTAATCTTGATAGGCCTATCAAATTAATTCAAATTTGCTCAGAATCATGGACTAAACATACATTTTTTTTGGTTTACTGTAATTAGTATCTAGCACAACTGATTAGCAAACTTACCCTCAAGGCATATGCTGCTTCACCTATAGGACTGAACTTGTGATTCCTGTGGACTCGGGAGTCGCGACACACCATACACACAAGCTGCTGATCGTCATGACAATACAGCTTGAGTTTATCTCCATGGAGTTTGCAGACTGTTGGTCTCTGACTTCTCTCCTGAACAAATTTCTCACACAAGTTTTTCAGCACAAGGTTGAGGGGAGGATCCTCCATAGGTGATCTCCTCCTACACAATGGGCATTCTCTGGATGGTTTAGTTTCCCAGGACTTCTTCAGACAGGCTCTACAGATACTGTGAGTGCAGGTCAGGAACTACAGGATCCTTGTAGATGTCAGTACACACAGGACAGCAGAGATCCTCCTCTAGCAAAGAAGTCATCTTCCAAGAACACGGTGCCCTTTCTGAATCCCTTTTACTATCCTAGCTTAATCCTGCAAGCACGATAACTGTCCAAGTCCTGTTTGGACACTACAATGTGTGCAGTTTGTCTGTTGGAACATCAGCTTACTGATAGTGATGCTCACTTCCCTCCTCAGGGAATGAAGAGTCAGAAAGCGGGAGATAGCTCTTCCCTGATTGGTCAGTGGGCTATCATCTTACAGAGGCACTTAAAGGGGAAGCTGACTTTTTTTTAAGCATGTTTAGCCTTTTCTGGAGTGTCTAGGATGAAATAGAATCATTGACAACAAAATTTTGACGATTGGTTCCGTCTCAGATGTTTGGCTCATTTAGAATGCCCACTTTTCTGCTTCAGAATGGCTTGCTTTGTGCATGTCCGATAATGTCTTAAACCTTAATTTTAAAACATGCTCAGCTCACAATTATCGCAGCGAAATACAGTTCCTATCCAGCTTTATTTGCCTTTAATTGTTGAATGATGTATGAATTAATTGACAGGAGGTGTGTGTCTGTGAATTGTAGGAGTGGCACGTTCCCTTCAGCAGATGAAGTAAGTTTGTCCTGTGGAAAGAGCGCACAAAAGGGCTTTCCTGATCAAACATAATCTTACTGAATAGTCAGGTTTTGTAATATATTCAGTTGAAGTGTTGGCTTGTTGAGTGTACAATTGTTACCTTGATTAATATAGGTAAAAAATATACAGTATGTAAAAATAGCAAATCAGTCAAGTGAACTCCTTTAGCTTCTTCCAGGCATATATCAAGTAGTCTGTGTGTTTCCCAATATCAATCAGAGCTCCTGAAATGGATGTCAGATCAGCGGCCGATATTAGCAAAAAATGCATGTTGTTATTAGATTGGTCTGTGTGGGCATCAATACCAAATTGAATCAAACTGAATCCATTCCACATTTATTATTATTGTTTGTTTTTCCAAAATCCAGTCCACCTTCCAGTGGCCTGCTTACTTGTGAGAAACTCTCGTTTGGCTGTGCAGCTCATACAGTCATCCCAAGTAGTATAGGCTAGCAACCCGGTCTCGAGTTGACGGTTTTTAGATTTGGGAAGATTATGTCTATTACTAGACATAATTTTGTTGTGAACTCATTCAAATTGTTACAGTAGGCTATATTCTGATGTGATGGCAAGCTAATATCAGCCTATTAAATGTGTTAGCTTATCATACTCACCTTGGTCTCTTGGTGTTCCAGCACAGGCTCTACAGATGCTGTGAGTGCAGGTCAGTATTCTTGTACTGTAGATGTCTAAAACTATTATCATAGCAAAATTCATTTCCTGTCTAGTTTTATTTGCCTTTTGTTGTGCCAGTTGGTATAACTTTGGCAAAAAATTGCTCCAGAATGTTCAAAATATCATGAATGAATGAAATTTCGCTATGATAATCGTTTTGGAACATCGTCGGACACCACTCACCACCACAAGCAGTATGTTTTAAAATAAAAGTTTAAGGACATTATCGGACATGCACATATATCAAGCCATTTTGAAGCAGATGGTGAGATGCTAAATCCAAGTATCTGCGACAGGACCGATGGCAAAATTTTGGTGTTGATGATTCTATTTCATACTAGACACTCCACAAATGGGGCTAAACATGCAAAAAACGGAACTTTAAATTAAAGTACCAGTTACTTTTCTTTGGGAGCAGTTACTTTTTCTTTGTCCATGAAATCACAACAGATAAGAGTTGAGTACTGTTTCTATTCTTCATTTATTGACATATTTTAACCCTTCATCTAAATTCCATATCTGTGGTGTGGATCTATACCTGTCATCTATTTGGTCAGTAGTCATCTCACAGAAAAGGAATGTTCATGTTCAAATAACAGGGTGAGGGAGCAGTTATTCACAACAAATTTTGTCCAGGACAACAACAACAAAATGACAACAACAGTGTTGATTACAGTTTTTATACTTTTTATTGAAGTCTTGGACATTTCCAATTTAATGTAAACCCAACCTTTCACAACCAAACTCCATAATAAATTCAGAGACGAGTACAAACACATTCTCAGTTGTTTTTTTTTATAGCTTTTTATTTATTTTTTATTTATGAGGCATTCATTCATTTCTCCTTTTATTGTCTAAGCAACATCAATCAATGGTAAAACCCCTCACATTATACATCTACTTGTTATTTTACTCAGCTTTCAGGTTTTCTTCCACAGATTCATCTCCTTATGCAGACCAGTCCTAAAACACATCAGTGCTGAAACAGAACTTGCACTTCAAAGATCCACAGAGGAAAAAACTGGACCAAAAAATTAAAAAACAAAATACTCTGTGTGAGTGTGTGGGTGTGTTTAGGAATAAGATAAAATAAATCAAGCATCAAGCGAGCTTAATCTCCAACACTCTTTTCACAGCAGAAGACAGGAAGTGGCCAGTCCAACAGGTAAAGCAAGAATACGGTATAAAATAAACAAACTTTACATCATCTCAGCTAAATCTGAAACTAGATCATTTAGACAGAACCATTATAAAATAATTCTGAATAACTATGCAGTATGCACAGACACATTTTCAACATTGAAACAAGTTTCTGTCTACGTCAAAGCGAAGAGTTGCATGGTGCTAACTATACAGCAGAGATCTTCACTGGTAAGAACTTCTAAGCAGTGCTTATTTGACCTGTTCTATACAGTTGTTTTAAGTGCTTATTTGAACTGTATAGTGTAAGTGTTTGATCTGCTTAAGTTGTTATGACTGGTCTGGGGAAGAGTTGTGCTGCTCTAACAATATGGTGGAGGTGTTCTTGACGCCTTCATTGGTATAAGATCTTCAGAGTAGAGTCAGCACTAAGATGAAAGTATGGAAATACTCTCTCAGTGAACATGTGAGAGAAAGTGTGTAGGTGTGAGTAATTAGGGGGCAAATCGGGGTCAAAGAATGAGAGCTTTCCTCTGTCCCAGTCCAGCTGCACTCTGATCCTTTGGGGTTGCATCACTTTGAGAGGAGCCGAGCGCTCTTGTGCAAAATGTGCAGTAAGGCGATCATGGCAATAATGCACATACCACATTCCCGTCCCACCATAGTCTCCCTTCCTCTTGGCAGACTCTGCCATCACACCCAATTTCCACATTGAGCAGCGATCTACATCCACTTCCCAGCAGTGAGCACCTGAGTTAAAGCCCTTAGAGCCGAGGACACTGCCGTAGTTATCTGGGATTTTAAGATAATGGCGATTCCTGTAATGATATCTGACACTGGTCAGATCCTCAGATAAAATGAGATCTGGGCATGCAGTTTTGGGATCCAGAGTCACAGGAGCTAAGATCAAGAATACAGAAAATAAATGTGTTAAATCTCTCTCTCTCTCTCTCTCTCTCTGTCTCTCGCACACACACACACACACACACACACACACACACACACACACACACACACAGAAACACACAGGCTGTGTCCTAATTCATGTAAAAGCGCATTTTGGGCAATTTTGAGGGCTCATAGCCCTAAAATATCCCAATTTTTGATACGTTCTGAAAATGTGTGTTTAGCGCACCCACCACAAAACAAACAAAACATAAGGAAGAAGTTGGTTGTATGATAAACTAGAAAAGCACTCAGAGAGCGCAGACCGTGGTGAGCCGTCTGCAAGATATGGCCCTCTATGTTTTGTTTGGCCGTCAATGCCTAGTTTTCTGTTCTTTTTGTTTTGCAAATAAATCTTCTGAACTCTAGTCTGTGCTCAAGTCCAACATGCTCAATCCTGAAAATAGATGAGTGTATTACAGTGTTTTGGTAAAAACTCACTGTGGTGAACAATCTTCTTCAGATCCTTCCAGATAGTAAATGCCAGGTAGTCCGTGTTCTTTGCCACATTGATCAGAGCTCCTGAAACCCTCTCTGGATCCTGCAGTGTGCACTGGGCTCTGAAATAACATTCAGGAGTCAGTGCTGCTGTGGGTTTGGGTTCAGAACCACAGAGAAGAGAGAGAGACAGGAGGCAGAGACTGAAAAGAGGTTAACTCACCTTTTCATTGTGTTCTTGTAGCTCTGAAAGGATGGTAAAGAGGTATTTAAATATTCAGGTGATCCTTGAAAATGCAACTACTGAAATTCATTTTACATTAAAAATGAATCAAATCAATGCTAATGAGACAGGGGCATAGTTTTTCGCTGCCATCCTAACTCACTTAAAACAGCTGTGTGTCACATTGTAGACACTAGTCTACCTTCCAGGTTTGCCGCTGCTTACAACTAAACTTCACATGACAGCTCGGGAAAAGCACAGCCAATCACACAAACTATGTGTTTACCAAGGTAA
>JAODXP020000016.1:9079644-9113972 GCA_027497455.2 Sardinella longiceps | reverse complement strand
TTAATAGTGGTGTTACCAAGTGTAATGGCAGAGAGATGTAGGGACAGTGAAATACTCTTTAGTCATCAGTATGAAGGGATCCCAGCTGTGCAGGAGTTTACTCACAGGAGGGGGGAGGGGGTGTTAGTGGAATGATGGTGGAGTAACACTTCTGAAGATTCTCACTGCTTACCATCACTTGTTTACCATGTCTATATCTATCACTCTCTCCAGATTTGCACTCCATCTCCACAGCAATCCATCCAATGTGTGAGTGTGTGTGTGTGTAGAGGTAATTTCCCTTGGCCTCTATTTGCTAGTGCTTATGTATCCTATGACAAGTGTGTGCTTATGTATCCTATGACGTGTGTGTGTGTGCAAATGTCAATATATGTATGATTATTATATGAATATACTGTACGATGTATGTGTGTTTGAGTGTGCGTGTGTGTGTGTGTGCAAGTCTGAAAGTGTGTGTAGTTATGATCTATACATGTAGCACATTCTCGCCAGTGTGAAGCACAAGTGTGGCTATTTTAATTGTAATGCACTTTTACAGACTGGACTGGTCAGGTTTGATCCCATTGAAACATATTATGCTGTGCCATCTTCAGTATTCCATGATCTTTGATGTCATTTGCTATTTACACAATGTGCAACTTTGGCAGATAAATTAATCACCTGAAAATAGCAAATACAGCTTGCACCATCCGTGAAAGCACATTAAACCTATGCATGATAGGGCCCTTTCTTTGAATGTGTGTGTGTGTAGTGTAAGTGTGTGTGTGTGTGTGGGGGGGGGGGGGGGTTAATTGTGTAAGAAACTCATCACATTTAGAATCTGTTCATTTTATTACCACTGTGTTGTAATTGTTCATTGTTTCAAAGTTACTGTGTTTGTGTTTTTGTGTCTCTCTGTGGCATGTACCGTATCAACTCTATGTGTTTAGTATTTGTGCATAATTCCATATATTTGGCCAAACACTATTAAGGAATGTTATTGTGTTTACACTCACTGTACTGAACAATCTGCTGCATTTTCTCCCAGACTCTGAACTTCAGGTTGCCCAGGTGCTTTGCCACATTGATCAGAGCTCCTGAAACCCTCTCTGGATCCTGCAGTGTGCACTGGGCTCTGGAATTTGAATAACATTCAGGAGTCAGTGCTGCTGTGGGTTTGGGTTCAGAACCACAGAGAAGAGACACAGGAGGCAGATCACTCACCTTTCCACTGTGCTCTTGTAGTTCTAGAATAAAAAGTAGAAAATGTTAAAAAAAAGCTACTATTTTCCTTAGATGCCCAGACAAACATGCACACACACGCACACCGTGCCAGCAGATCGGCTTCGTAAATTGTGTGATGGTCCGCTGGCCCTGTCTGCATTGTGACTTCATAGCTGTGGTCACAGCCCAACATAATTTTTGCAAACTTTTGCGCCACACTCCTAGCCTGATGCCATCCACTTTCAAAGCTCTACGAGAGTGCGTGCCAGGCTACCACACTCCTCTTGTTTTATTTAGTTTGTCTGTGATTGTTAATTTCATTAACACAATAAATTACATATTATTTTGACTTTACACCTTTGCTTTGCCACTGTGTGTGGCTGTAAAACCCAATCCTCTGCATATCTTGCCATAAGTGGGGAAAGTACTGTAGAGCTGGATCAGGCTGCAACACACACACACACACACACACACACACACACACACACACACACACACACACACACACACACACACACATCCAAACTGTATAGTTCTCACCTGCAGGAATGTGACATCATCAGCTCCCATCTGCTCTTCAATGTCTCTGATTATGTCTGAAAGAGATGAGATCTCTCTGTTCATCTTCTCAATCTTCTCCTTCATCATCTGACTTTTCTGCTCCTCTTCCTCTCTCAGTGCAGCTATCCTGGCTGCCTCTTCATCTCGTAGAAACTGGTGAAGCTTCTCAAACTCTTCCTTGATCTGCCTCTCTGTGTGCTGTGCCTGAGTCTGGAATAAGGTCAGCAAGGACAAGGGTTTAGAGTTATGTTTAAGTTCAAGAACAATCACTTTAGAATTAGTCTGAATTGAAATCTGCAGCATCTTTATTTGTGATTGACACAAGTCAAGATTCCCACCTTAATGTATGTGGCTGATTCATCACAGATGAGTTTCACTTTTTCAAAAGACTCCAACTTCTCCTTTAAGGGGTCTAGTTTGATTCTGATCTCTTCCTGAATCCCAGGAAAAGGAGGGAGAGAGAGAGACAGAGAGAATTATGGACTACCAGTACCACCAAAGCATATCCATCCCAGGAATATTGTAAATCCACTTTATTTAGTATCTCAACTTTTCTGAGAATTGGTAAATGGGCAATTCCGTGTCAAATCAACACCAAAATCTTGATTTCGAAACCATGGTCCTCAAATTAGTCTGATTTTTGTTGTAATATTTTTCTATGGCTTAATGATAAAACCAAAATATCAACATGGGTAGTAGCAGCCTTATAACATGCTGAACATCCCATTACATTTTTAAACCCCTCTCCTCCTCTAATGTAACAACATCCATTCCAAAAAAAATGAATACTGTGGCAGTACCCCATCTAGCTGTCTAATATCACATTAAAATTGCAGTCCTTCCCACCATTGAAGACCATTCCATTCATGGAAACAAACCAAGATTGTTTTTCTGAATCATTGTTTTTCTGTTCTCATATCATGAATGTGCTAAACTCACATTTTTAGAACTTTAGTCATTTCAATGTGGTATTAAACAACTAGCAGGGTACTGCCCCAGTGTTCAATTCTTTAGAGGGCTTTTAAAAAATGTAGTGCTTATGAAAAAGTTGGACTTTTCAACATTTTGTAAGGCTGTGTTTGGATCCATTTTTGAAGAGCCATATCTCAGAAACTATACAATATATCAAGCTGGAAAATCGTTTTTTTATAGAAGATTTTTAAGAATATTTGACAGAAAATCAGAAGAATTTGAGGACCAGGGTGATGGGACCGTTTCCACTGATATGAAATTGCCCAAATGGAAACAGAGCAAACATTGTTGAATCTCCTGATCAAAATCTAATATAATGAGCTATGTTTTTGACATGGTTCACTACCAAGAAACAAGATTGCTGCAGTATTTAGTCACAGAAATGGCAACATTTGACGTGCAGAACAATATATTTATTCTATATAAAATTCCTTCACTATTTTTCAAATCTAACTTTCTATCAGCTGCTGCTTCATCAACAGGACTGAACTGGTGATTCCTGTGGACTCTGGAGTCTCGACACGAGTAACACACAAGCTGCTGATCATCATTGCAAAACAGTCTGAGTTTATCATCATGAACACTGCACTGTGCTCCTCTCTGACTTCTCTCCTGTAAGTACACTTCACACAAGTTTCTTAATGCCAGATTGGTCAGGGGTTGCTCCTTTGATGATCTCCTCCTGCAGACGGGACATTCTCTGGATCCTTTGGTTTCCCAGAACTTCTTCAGACAGAGTTTACAGATACTATGAGTGCAGGTCAGAACTACAGGATCCTTGTAGATGTCAGTGCACACAGGACAGGTGATCTCCTCTTCTAGCTTTGAAGCCATAATCCAAGACAGTGACTTTAGTTCAAGCACCCCTGGCTGTAATCACCTCAAAGACTGTACTTTCACTTTCTGTGTTCAGAAAATCACATGACCTGCAAAATCCTTTGGGTTTCTCATAGATTAGAAACCATTGCCACTTTCTTACCCTTTTTGAAAATAATTAGGTTCTTTTTGATATGTTTTCTACTTTCCCCTAACCTGCTGCAGTAGTTCCTGTTGAGGAGAACCAGCAAAGATCATGGAATACTCCGCTTTAACCCTCTCTGGAACTGGAGACCAAAGTTGCTGTCTGTTACTGAGCTTCACTTCACTTCCTCATTCAGGGCAGTTGAGTCAGAGGGAGGGATTTCATTTGCAGAAGTTTGATTGGTCAGAGTCACATTCTGTCAAAGAATCAGTTGTTCTGTCCCTTTTGTCAGTGCGCTTTGAGGGCATAAACTCTCAATGTCAATGTTTATTTTCTCTCTGCTTTTGCAAATCCACTCCTGTTGAAGTCATGTTCACTCCCACAGAGCTGAGAGTGCTGTGAGTGACACTGTATGTACAATAGGACCAAAGCATGCAAACTCTAGCCTGACATAGCCCGTCCATAATGCAAATGTTCATCCGTATCCATGGTCTGGGGACGGTCTTCTTGGGTGTGTTTACATCGGTAGAGAGACTACCGGCCTCAGGGAATATGATTCCACAGTTTATCGTTGAGGGGGCTTTCAGTAGCGCATAGCAGTATAAAACAGCAGGGCTAGGTGTTGATTCACACCGGATTATAGCTTTAAGCAGGGAATATGATTCCACAGTTTAATAGGACATTCCTATATTCATCACTGGAGAAAAAACAATCCTGCTTATGAAATGTTTATTTTTCACACTGGACACACAGTAGTGCTGCAATCATTACAGTGAAGCCTAATAATAATAATCATTTATGTAACATGAATTAAAAAAGACACAGAATGGCTGTCATGAGTTTGACATTCTTGTTAAAATCACCTCCCCTTCCTAAATCTCTTTCCTTGTTTGGAGACTCACAGTTCTAGATGGGGTGATGATATTTAATGAGTGCATAATTCTGAATGTTTTCTTTCTCATTCTCATGTTTAGTAAACACACTCATTCACACACATTTACTTTGATAACATTTGTACAGTACTGTACATCTGGAAATATGCTAGTTATTAATACAATTGCACTTTTCACTGAATATTATGAAAGACATTTATTAGCCTACATTATTTTATTTTCTTTCTGAAATCAAGACAAAAAATTGACAACCACAGCATCAGAGACTGGTGACAATCAGAGCATCATTAACTCAGAACAGATGAAGTCAGTGTGCTCCAGGTTCATCTCCCCCTGCTGACAAGTCCTGATTCTTTCATCAGTGTGGACAGAGGAAACACACATCAGTTTTGGTCATAATATAATAGGCCTACATATCTTTGGGGATACAATGACAACATGTGTTGTGACAAGGTGTGTGTGTGTGTGTGTCTTGTGTGTGTGTGTGTGTAGTGCTACATGATCTTCATCTCTGTCTCTCTGGTTCAGTGCTGGTCCAGACAGAGACTCCATTAGCTGGGCTGCTCTAGTGTGACTGACACCTTCACTGGTAAGATCCTCATAGGACTCACCTCATCAACATTCAGGTATGGAAACACTCTCTCAGTGAAAGTGTGTGTGAGCGTGTGTAGGTGTGTGTTATTATCAGGGTCAGAGAATGAGAGTTTCCCTCTGTCCCAGTCCAGTTGCACTCTGATCCTCTGGAGTTTCTGCTTCACTGTGAGGAGAGTGGAGGGCTGTGGTGGAGCAACTGCTGTATATTCACCATCTTTATACGTCACTCTCAAATCTCCATACTCAGCAGCACCATACTGTCCCTTCCTCTGGCCAGACTCTGTCTTCACACCCACACACCACCATGTGTTCTCTCCAACCTCCACATCCCAGCAGTGAGTCCCTGAGTTAAAGCCCTCAGAGCCCAGGACACTGGCATAGTAATCAAATCTCTCTGGGTTATCAGGAAGCTGCTGCTCCTCATCACCACATCTCACACTGGTCAGATCCTCAGACAGGATGAGATTATCAGCTGCAGTGTTGGGATCCAGAATGACAGGAGCTGCAGAGAGAAAGAACACACACATGAGCTGAACACTGAGTGATGTGTGATGAGGATGTGAATGATGGTCATTATTAATAGTGGTGTTACCAAGTGTAATGGCAGGAGAAGTAGGAGCAGTGAAATGCTCTTTAGTCATCAGTATGAAGGGATCCCAGCTGTGCAGGAGTTTACTCACAGGAGAGGGGGGTGTTAGTGGAATGATGGGGGAGTAGCATTGCTGCAGATTCTCATTCGCTCACTCACACAGTCACTCGTTTACCATGTTCATCTCTATCACTCTCTCCAGCTTTTCACTTCATCTCCACAGCAATCCATCCAATGTGTGAGTATGTGTGTGTATAGAGGTCATTTCCCTTGGCCTCTTGCTAGTGCTTATGTATCGTATGACAATATTGTGTGTGGTGTGTGTGTGTGTGTGTGTGTGTGTGTGTGTGTGTGTGTGTGTGTGTGTGTGTGAAATGTCAATATATGACCTGACCTGAAAATAGCAAAGACAGCTTGCACCATTCGTGAAGGCACATTGCACCTGTGCACGATAGGGCCCTTTCTTTGTGTGTGTGTGTGATGTGTACTGTAAGTGTGTGAGAGGGTCTCTGAGATAAAGTGTGTGTGAGATGAGGACCTGGGTTCGATTCCTCTCTCCCACTCATTTCCTGTCTCTCTACACTGTCCGTACAACTCATCACATTTGGAACCTGTTCATTTTATTACCACTGTGCTGGTGTTTGTATGCTATTTTTGTAGATTGTATTGTTCAGTGCGTACATTGTTTCACAGTTACTGTGTGTTTGTGTTTCCGTGTCTCTCTGTGGCATGTACCATATCAACTCTGTGTGTTTGGTATTTGTGCATAATTCCATATATTTGGCCAAATACTATTAAGGAATGTTATTGTGTATACTCACTGTATTGAACAATTTCCTGCATCTCCTCCCAGACTCTGAACTTGAGGTTGCCCAGGTGCTTAGCCACATTGATCAGAGCTCCTGAAACCCTCTCTGGATCCTGCAGTGTGCACTGGGCTCTGGAATAACATTCAGGAGTCAGTGCTGCTGTGGGTTTGGGTTCAGAACCACAGAGAAGAGAGAGACAGGAGGCAGATCACTCACCTTTCCACTGTGCTCTTGTAGTTCTAGAAAAGAAAAAAGTAGAAAATGTTAAAAAAGCTACTATTTTCCTTAGATGCCCAGACAAACATGCACACACACACACACCGTGCCAGCAGATCGGCTTTGTAAATTGTGTGATGGTCTGCTGGCCCTGTCTGCATTGTGACTTCATAGCTGTGGTCACAGCCCAACAAAATTTTTGCAAACTCCTGGCCCTGATGTCCAGTAAAAGTGGTTCCCCCCTCTCCCCCTCTGGGGCGCCACACTCCTAGCCTGATTGCCATCGACTTTCAAAGCTCTATGAGAGTGTTACATCACTGCGAGGGCGTGCCAGGCTACTTTGCCACTGTGTGTGGCTTTAAAACCCAATCCTCTGCATATCTTGCCATAAGTGGGGAAAGTACTGTACTGTAGAGCTGGATCAGGCAACAACACACACTCAGACACACACACACACACACACACACACACACACACACACACACACACACACACACACACACACACATCCAAACTGTATAGTTCTCACCTGCAGGAATGTGACATCATCAGCTCCCATCTGCTCTTCAATGTCTCTGATTATGTCTGAAAGAGATGAGATCTCTCTGTTCATCTTCTCAATCTTCTCCTTCATCATCTGACTTTTCTGCTCCTCTTCCTCCCTTAGTGCAGCTATCCTGGCTGCCTCTTCATCTCGTAGAAACTGGTGAAGCTTCTCAAACTCTTCCTTGATCTGCCTCTCTGTGTGCTGTGTCTGAGTCTGGAATAAGGTCAGCAAGGACAAGGGTTTAGAGTTATGTTTAAGTTCAAGAACAATCACTTTAGAATTAGTCTGAATTGAAATCTGCAGCATCTTTATTTGTGATTGACACAAGTCAAGATTCCCACCTTAATGTATGTGGCTGATTTATCACAGGTGAGTTTCACTTTTTCAAAAGACTCCAACTTCTCCTTTAAGGGGTCTAGTTTGATTCTGAGCTCTTCCTGAATCCCAGGAAAGGGAGGGAGAGAGAGAGAGAGAGAGAGAGAGAGAGAGAGAGAGAGAGAGAGAGAGAGAGAGAGAGAGAGAGAAAAGAGCATAACACAGAGAGACAGAGCGAATAATGACTACCAGTACCAGTACCACCAAAGCACATCCATCCCAGGAATATTGTAAATCCATCTTATTTAATATCTGAACTTTTCTGAGAATTGGTAAATTCCGTGTCAAATCAACACCAAAATCTTGATTTCGACACCATGGTCCTCAAATTAGTCTGATTTTTGTTCTAATATTTTTCTGTGTCTTAATGATAAAACCAAAATATCAGAGATATGGCTCTTCAAACATGGGTAGTAGCAGCCTTATAACATGCTGAACATCCCATTTTCATGAGCACTACATTTTTAAACCACTCTCCTCCTCTAATGTAACAACATCCATTCCAAAAAAACAATTGAATACTGTGGCAGTACCCCATCTAGCTGTCTAATATCACATTAAAATTACAGTCCTTCCCACCATTGAAGACCATTCCATTCATGGAAACAAACCAAGATTATTTTTCTGAAGCAACAACAACAAAAAAGTTTTTGTTCTCATATCATGAATGTGCTAAACTCACATTTTTAGAACTTTAGTCATTTCAATGTGGTATTAGACAACTAGCAGGGTACTGCCCCAGAGGGCTTTTAAAAAAATATACTGCTTATGAAAAAGTTAGATGGATGGGACTGTTTCAATTGATATGTAATTGCCCAAATGGAAACAGAGCAAAAATTGTTGAATCTCCTGATCAAAATGTAATATTATGTGCTGTTTTTGACATGGTTCACTGCCAAGAAACAAGATTGCTGCAGTATTTTGTCACAGAAATGGCAACAGTTGACGTGCAGAATAATATACTTATTCTATAGAAAATTTCTTCACTATTTTTCAAATCTAACTTTCTATCAACTGCTGCTTCATCAACAGGACTGAACTGGTGATTCCTGTGGAGTTTGGAGTCTCGACACGAGTAACACACAAGCTGCTGATCATCATGACAAAACAGTCTGAGTGTGTCTTTGTGGAGACTGCACTGCGCTCCTCTCTGACTTCTCTCCTGTAAATACACTTCACACAAGTTTCTCAGTGCCAGATTGGTCAGTGGCTCCTTCTTTGATGATCTCTTCCTGCAGACTGGACATTCTGTGCATCCTTTAGTTTCCCAGAACTGCTTCAGACAGGCTCTACAAATACTATGACTGCAGAACAGGACAACAGGATCCTTGTAGATGTCAGTGCACACAGGACAGGTGATCTCCTCTTCAAGCTTTGAAGCCATAGTCCACGACAGTAACTTTAGTTCAAGCACCCCTGGCTGTAGTCACCTCACAGACTGTACTTTCACTTTCTGTTTTCACACATGACTTGCAAAATCCTTTGGGTTTCTCTTAGATTAGAAACCATTGCCACTTTCTTGCCCTTTTTTTGAAGGTTCTTTTTCATATGTTCACTTTCCCCTAACCTGCTGCAGGAGTTCCTGTTGAGGAGAACCAGCAAAGATCATGGAATACTCCGCTTTAACCCTCTTTGGAACTAGAGACCAAAGTTGCTGTCTGTTACTGAGCTTCACTTCCTCGTTCAGGACAAGTGAGTCTGAGGGAGGGATTTCATTTGCAGAAGTTTGATTGGTCAGAGTCACATTCTGTCAAAGAATCAGTTGTTCTGTCCCTTTTGTCAGTGCGCTTTGAGGGCATAAACTCTCAATGTCCATGTTTATTTTCTCTCTGCTTTTGCAAACCCATTCCTGTTGAAGTCATGTTCACTCCCACAGAGCTGAGAGTGCTGTGAGTGACACCCATATGCACGCTGTGGACTTCAGTTATTTATCAGCTTGTATGTAAAATATGACCAAAGCATGCAAACTCTAGCCTGACATAGCCCGCCCATAATACGAATGTTCATCCGTATCTATGGTCTGGGGACGGTCTTCATGGGCGTGAGAGACTACCGGCCAATAAGCGAAGCTGATTAGACGAGCTGTCCAATCGTTTCAAACCAGAAGTGAATGCCCTCCCCCCCCCCCCCCGCAGTATAATCGCGTCAGGTTAAAGAACCTCCAGACCATGAATACGGATGAATAGCAGTATTATGGTCGGGATATGTCAGGCTATGCAAATTCACCCAGCCATGAATAGACATCCGTATGGTACCACACTCACCAGAAGATAGAACTCAAGAAGACAAACACTCAGCATTTGGACTTTGATTTTATTATTCATCACTGCCTGCCTGGGGAGGAAACTACATAAGACAGAAGTGTGTGTTTCAAATCTCATTTTATTGACATATATTATTATTATTGTCTGGTAGCAGCATGTCCACAGATACTGGTAAGGACTTGCCCATGAACTTAGTGTTGATCTCTGTTCTAGTTTGGGGGAAATTTCTTCAGGGGTGGGATAAAGAAGATTATCAGGCCCTTGTACTGACAAGGAGTGTCAGAGAATATGTTAACATAATCAATATATAAAATTCCACAGTACTCAACTTTATCCAGCAATGCATTCTTGGTTGAAAACCATGAATTACACTGCATTTATGCATTTAGCAGACGCTTTTATCCAAAGCGACTTACAAAGTAAATGCCTACTGGGAGTGTCATTTGCTAATAGGAGAATTGTCCAGAATAGACAATGAAATGGCAATATGAAAGGTGATGAATTATTTTACCAGAGAAACATCCCAGATAACAGGACACCCTCTCAGCCAATCAGAAAACAGTATTTGTGAGAAATTGGGGATAATCCACCAGCCAATGAAAAAAAAAGTCATGACAAGGCAAATAGGATTCTGATGTGAAAAGCCTTTTTCTCCCGTGTTGAAATAGTCTGGCTATCGCCTGTCTAAATAATCACAAGTGATATTTAGTTTGGAGACTCACCTATACATTTTCTTGTAGAGGAAGCATCATTTAAGACTGTCCAGAGCCGTTTATTGGGCACTATGAATATCTATCACATCATCTGTACATAGCTCAGCTGTACATAGATCAATGCCACCATGATATCTTGGTGTAGCCTAATAATAATATAGCACCATAAAAATTAGAACACAGAATGGCTGTCAAGAGTTCTGATACTACTGAGTAACGTCACCACCTCCTCCTCCTCCTAAATCTCTTTCCTTGTTTGGAGACTCCCAGCAGGCTTAGCTGGGCTGATGCTGATGCCATTTGTTGTGATCATTCTGAATGTGTTTTTCATTCACTGCAGAGCAATGCTGATCTCTCAGTGCTGACACTCATGTTCTGTAGGCTAAACACACTTACTCACACAAATATTCATACTCATTTATTTGGATACAGAATAAAATTGACTGACCACACATTTGTACAGTATAAATGGAAATGGACAGACTCCATCAGCTGAGCTGCTCTAGTGTAACTGACACCTTCACTGGTAAGATCCTCATAGGACACACAAGCTGTCAGTGCATTACACTGCAAGCAACTGCACGCATTCATCTGAAACTGGATTTCAGGATGAAAAGAAAAAGACAATCTAATCAGGACCGCTATTCTGTTTTGGTTTCTGGCCGGTTTTCCCTGCGTAGTTCTCAACCAGCGTCATCAGTTGGTTGCAATGTGAGGGATTTAATAAACACGTCAATAAAGATGACGGAGAAGTCGTTTATCCAATCATATGCAAGTCTCTCCAATGGATCAGTTTCAGGTGGATGTGTGCAGTGTAAAACATCATCTGACGTGAGTGAGGTGAGGGTGACGTCGTCACCACCTCCTCCACTAAATCTCTCTGTTTGAAGACTCCCAGGTCTAGCCGGGCTGATATTTGCTGTGATTATAATTTTACTGTACACGTGTTTAATACCACATGTGGTTTTTCATTCACAGCAGAGCTAATCTGTCAGTGCTGACCGTCATGTTCAGTAAATACACTCATTAACAAACATTTATTTGGATAACATATATGACTCACTGACCACATATTTGTACAGCAGAATACATTTTGGAATGTTAATTATGAATAAAATCCACTTTTAACTGAACACCTCATGATTTAAAATCTCTTTTCACCTCACCTTGTTGTGAAACTCACAGCAACAACAACAAAAAAAAGCATCAGAGACACAGAGATCACAATCAGAGCATCATTAATTAAAACTCATCAGGGTTGATCATAATATAATACAATATCTCTGGTGACATATGACAACATGAACACCCACATGCACACCCACAAAACTTGGACCATATCAGTGTGTTCAGTGCTTCATGAATGACCCTCATCTCTCTCTCTCTCTCTCTCTGGTTCAGTGCTGGTCCAGACAGAGACTCCATCAGCTGGGCTGCTCTAGTGTGACTGACACCTTCACTGGTAAGATCCTCAGAGGACACCCCTTATCAACACTCAGGTATGGAAACACTCTCTCAGTGAAAGTGTGTGTGAGTGTGTGTAGGTGTGTGTTATTATCAGGGTCAGAGAATGAGAGTTTTCCTCTGTCCCAGTCCAGCTGCACTCTGATCCTCTGGAGTTTCTGCTTCACTGTCAGGAGGGTGGAGGGCTGTGGTGGAGCAAGTGCTCTATATTTACCATCTTTATATTGCACTTTCAACTCTCCACTCACAGCAGCACCATAATCTCCCTTCCTCTGACCAGACTCTGTCTTCACACCCACTCTCCACCATGCGCTCTCTCCAACCTCCACATCCCAGCAGTGAGTCCCTGAGTTAAAGCCCTCAGAGCCCAGGACACTGGCATACTTATCAAATCTCTCTGGGTTATCAGGAAGCTGCTGTCTCTCATCACCCCATCTCACACTGGTCAGATCCTCAGACAGGATGTGCCATGGGTTTGCAGTGTTGGGATCCAGAGTGACAGGAGCTGCAGAGAGAAAGAACACACACATGAGCTGAACACTGAGTGATGTGTGATGAGGATGTGAATGATGGTCATTATTAATAGTGGTGTTACCAGAGGTATGTCAAATTCGCCTAACATAGCGAACGTTCGCTAACATAAGCGGACAGTTTGCGAATCCTTGAAGTTCTTGGCTAACGTTAGCGAACACAGACGAACGGTCTGAAAAGGTAGTGCTCCGCTAACAGTCCTGTATGTTGGATGGCAAAAGAGGTGTGTCCCGATTGCAAATATATCCCAAAGAGCTTTAAATGTTGTCAGCATGTCTCACAACAACTTTGTCTCTCATTAATAGCCCCCTCGGAGTAATTTATACTCAGTTTGCCATTAGTGTTTACAGTTCAAAACGAACACTCTGCAAAATCGTTCAAATTCCACTGATTAATGCAAACATGTTTGCAACGAGCGTTCAGCTATTTTAGATTAATCTGAACGCACCTCAAGTGTAATGGCAGGAAAAGCAGTTACAGTGAAATGCTCTTTAGTCATCAGTATGAAGGGATCCCAGCTGTGCAGGAGTTTACCCACAGGAGAGGAGGTGTTAGTGGAATGATGGGGGAGTAGCACTACTGCAGATTCTCTCTTGCTTACCATGTCCATCTGTCAGGGTTTTAGTTTAGAGCGGACATAAAATAAAGAAGCAGGACAGGAGCAAAGGATTTCCGCAAACTGAACATTTACTTCACAAGAAAACACTCAGGAGATATAAGCTTGGACTTACACACATCAAACGGTTGACAAACAATGACTGACAAAGACTCAGCAGAAGCAGGGGCTTAAATACAAAGGGCTAGACAAGGGAACAAGAAACAACTGAACCAAGGCAGGGAATAATGAGACTGATAACAAGGTAACAAGACTACTGTAGGAACAGGTGAGGGGCGGACCTAAGAACACAAGGCAGGGATAAACAAAGGAGCAGATAGAGGACCAGGAAGCAAACAACAGGAAGTGACACAGGAACACATGACAAGGAACTACGAAATAACACAAGGTCCAAGACTAGAAAACTAAATACAAGCAAAACAGAACAGAATGCGTGACACCATCTCTATCACTCTCCCAGCTCTTCACTCCATCTCAACAGCAATCCATCCAATGTGTGAGTGTGTGTGCGTATAGAGGCCAAGTGAAACCTTTACACACACACATACTCACATATTGGATGGATGTGTGTATATTCATGATCTATAGCACATTCTCACCAGTGTGAAGCATAAGTGTGGCTATTTTACTGTAATGCACTTATGCAGACTGTGACTGGTCAGGTTTGATCCCATTGAAACATGTTATGCTGCACTATCCTCAGTATTCCATGATGTGTGATGCCTTTTGCTATTTAGACAATGTTTCCTGGTGAACCAGAAGCTATGTGTTGACGCCCAGGGCCTGGGCTACACAAACCTTCTGGTACACCAGTGATTCGCTCTCCTCCTCCGTTTTCGAAATAACCGGGGCAGCACGACGAATCAGGATCGTAGGGAGGGATTTCAGTGGGTATGACGTTTCTGTTTTGGTTCCCGACCTGGCGGCGCTTACGTGACGACACGTCCTACGTCACAAAGCTTCAACGTGAGTGGTCGAAGTGTCATGTCATTCATATGAGGTTGCTCCAACCACGTGCAAGCATCTTTTGACTAAACCACGCCTGCGGAGAGGCGTGAAAGGGCAGTGTGCCAGTAGCCTGTTACTTACAGGCTACTGGTTCACCAGGAAATAGACAATGTGCAGCTCTGGCAGAAAAATTAATCATGTGCTCTCCTGGAAATAGCAAAGACAGCTTGCACCATTCATGGAGGCACATTGCACCTGTGCACGATAGGGCCCTTTCTTGAGTGTGTGTGTGTGTGTGTGTGTGTGTGTGTGTGTGTGTGTGTGTGTGTGTGTGTGTGTGTGTGTATGGTGTAAGTGTGTGTGTGAGAGAGGGTCTCTGAGATAATGTGTGTGTGAGTGTGTGCAATGTGTTTGTGTGTGGGTGTGGGTGGGGGGTGGGGAGTTGTTGAATGTGTGTATTTGTGCAAGAAACACTGTGTTGTAATTGTGCATTGCATACATTGTTTCAAAGTTACTATGTTTGTGTTTTTGTCTCTCTGTGGCATGTACTGTATCAACTGTGTGTTTGGTATTTGTGCTTATGTTCATATATTTGGCTAAACACTATTAAGGAATGTTTTTGTGTTTACACTCACTGTACTGAACAATCTCCTGCATCTTCTCCCAGACTCTGAACTTCAGGTTGCCCAGGTGCTTTGCCACATTGATCAGAGCTCCTGAAACCCTCTCAGGATCCTGCAGTGTGCACTGGGCTCTGGAATAACATTCAGGAGTCAGTGCTGCTGTGGGTTTGGGTTCAGAACCACAGAGAAGAGAGAGACAGGAGGCAGATCACTCACCTTTCCACTGTGCTCTTGTAGTTCTAGAAAAGAAGAAAGTAGAAAATGTAAAAAAAAAAAAAAAAAAGCTACTATTTTCCTTAGATGCCCAGACAAACATGCACACACACACACCGTGCCAGCAGATCGGCTTCGTAAATTGTGTGATGGTCCGCTGGCCCTGTCTGCATTGTGACTTCATAGCTGTGGTCACAGCCCAACATAATTTTTGCAAGCTCCTGGCCCTGATGTCTCCATGTTGCTCCAGTAAAAGCAGTTCCCCCCTCTCCCCCTCTGGGGCGCCACACTCCTAGCCTGATTGCCATCCACTTTCAAAGCTCTACGAGACTTTGGTCTGACCAAGAGCCCGTATAACAAAGTTTCTCAAAGCGCATGGTTGACCCACCTCCCTCAAATGCCTCGGTTTGCTACTGGTCGATGTTAGAAAATGCTGTGCCGAAGCAAAACCAATCACACCACTCTTTCCTCTGACGTATGTGACGCGAAGGGAATTGCTTGAACAGGACTGAGAGCCGTTGGAGCTGCTCAAAGTTGATTGGTTCTCGATCAAGGGGGGGCAGTTCCCCCGTTTTGGGGAATTCAGAAGTCCTGCCCGATCAGCAGCTGGCCAGACCAGCGACAGCAACGTCGAAGGTGTTACGTCACTGGGAGGGCGTGCCAGGCTACCACACTCCTCTGGTGACAGTCTCCAAGGGTATAATTAAATGAATAAAACTACAATACTCTAATGGGTTAGTGTGGGGGTGGGGGGGTGCTTTGCCACTGTGTGTGGCTGTAAAACCCAATCCTCTGTAGAGCTGGGTCAGGCAGCAACACACACACACACACACACACTGTGACGCCCCTTGCCATGGGCGTGGCTTCTCTCCCGGTCTCTCCCTGTATCTACCGGTCTTTGTGTGTTTCAATACAGGTGTGCTGGAGAATCCAAATTGGCAATTGGCTGGAATTAGGTGCACCGGTGCACAGGTGGCCTGATGCCTTAAATGTGCCTCCAATCCTCCAGTATGCTGTTGGCAGCAAGCATGGAGACACTGGTCTCGTTCACGACCCTGGGCGCTTGCCTTAGCCTTTGCTGAGGCCTTAAGCCCAACCGCTGTCTATCTGTTTTGTCTACTTTCTTTATTTTGTGTTTGTAAATAAACCGCTTATTGTTTAATATATACTCCGTGTCCTCTTACATGTTGCGTTCCTGTTTTGGGGCGTAACATACTTGGGGGCTCGTCAAACCTAGACATTTTTGGAGCTGAATTTGGTTCGTTTTCGTCTGTGCCGCGACTTTGGCTCATTGATTGGCACCAGCTGGTGAGTGCGTAATTGCGCTTTGTTTGAAGGGGGACGGAGTATGTGCAACTTCGGTTGACAAGCGGTAACATTTTCTTTCATCTTTGTTAAACATTTTGTAGTTTGTTTTATTTAAAACCGTCGATTTTTCTGAACAGCAGATATTTTTTCATTACTGTTAATTGCGTTTTTGTAACTTCGCTGAAGTTTGTTCAATTGAAATTGGTTGGTTTCCCCGCCCATTGTAGGCAAAGTGCGCATCTTGGGGTGTGCAGTTTGTTGTTTTGTTTGTTGTTTTTGGACAGTACGGGGCTTAGTAGCAGTTGTCTCGGGAGCACTTCCGAGGCCTGCGGAGTTGCTCATTAATTGGCGGCTCTTTCAGGCTTCCGGGCTTTGGGTGCTTAAATTCCCGGCCTCACGCTGTCTGAAGTCTAGGGTCCACGGTTTAGTGGGTTTCGGGGTTTAGCTGGGCGTTTGGAAACTGATTAATTTTGGTTGTTTCATTTCAGCGTTTTTTTCTTTGTTTAATACACACGCTGTTTCGTAATGTCTGCGCCGTCATCATCGAAGCAGTCCATGACTAGTCTGTCGTTTGAAGAGCAGAAGGCTCTATTAGTTTATCAACGCGAAACTGAACTGCAGAAAATGCGTCTTATGAATGAAGCTGAGGCCAGTCGCCAAAACATTGAGAAAAAGCGTCTTGAATTGGAACAACAACGTCTCGATCTCATTCGAGATGGCAAATTGCTCAGCGGAGTCGAAACCTCTCCAACGACAAAACTAAATGTTGCTAAAAGTCTGCGCTTAGTTCCTCCGTTCAATGAATCTGACGTTGACGCGTTTTTCCAGCTTTTTGAGCGGGTGGCAGACGCTCATGCCTGGTCAGACATCGAGCGAACTTTGCTGCTCCAATGTGTGCTCACTGGTCGGGCACAAAGGGCCTATTCGTCTCTAACAATTGCTGACAGTAAAATTTATGACGAAGTTAAGTCTGTCGTGCTAAAAGCGTACGAGTTAGTGCCAGAGGCTTATCGTCATAACTTTCGTTCAATGCGGAAAAAATCTGAACAGTCTCATCTTGAATTTGTGCGAGATTTAACTCTGCAGTTTGGTCGTTGGCGTAAATCTGCAAATGTTGAAAGCTTAGAGCAATTGATCGATCTAATTTTGTTGGAGCAGTTCAAAGATACGCTTCCCGAAAACGTTGCAACTTTCATAATGGAGCGCGATATTCAGACGGCTCATCAAGCGGCCGCGGTGGCTGATGAGTGGGAGCTGACTCACCGCGCCCGCTCTACTGGGAATGGGGGCGAGAGTGGCCTGCGTCCATGGCCTAACATCTCCTCTTCTCCTCGTGATGGCACATGCCGCTTTTGTTTTGGTAGGGGTCACTGGAAATCTGACTGTCCAGTACTTCAATCAAAACGTGGTCTATCACAAAACTCATATGCTGAACCTACGGCCCTGGCTGCTTCAGTGCCAGTGTCCGCTGGTTTGTTGGTCTCTGCGACTACCTCTGCGTGTGTGGCAGACGGCGAGGTGTCGTATGAGCCATTCATATCCAAAGGCTTTGTTTCGCTTGCTGGTAGCGATAATAAAGTCGCCATACGAATTCTAAGGGACACAGGGAGCAATAGTTCTTTCATATTGGGCTCTGTATTGCCGTTTTCGTCCATGTCATACACTGGGAAGTCTCTGCCAGTTCGTGGCATTGGCTTGAACATGTTGTCCGTCCCATTGCATCGAGTGAACCTCGAGTGTGAACTTGTGCATGGCGAAGTCGAACTTGGGGTCCGGCCTGCGCTGCCTGTCGGTAGTATTTCGCTGGTCCTCGGTAACGATTTATGCGGGCAGAAACTTTGGAAGTCACACTCTGAAATTCGACAGCACGTCGTGAAGCATGAGAAAAGCTTCTGTCTGGCAGATTATCCTTGCCCGTTTAATCGCAATGAATTGTCAATTGAACAGAAGAAAGACGATACTTTGCATTCACTGTTTAATCTCGTTAACGTTGAAGTTGAGAATGTGCCCAGTGGCTATTGCGTTAAAGATGGCATATTGCTAAGAAAGTTTTCCCCGCGTGACCGTCGTGTCCCTGGCAATTCAATTCTCCAGGTGGTCGTGCCTGTTAAGTTCCGTTCATCCGTTCTTAAATTGGCTCACGACAAATTGTCTGGTCACGGCGGCTTTAAGAAAACGTTCGACCGCGTTGTGAAATACTTCTATTGGCCATGTATTAAAAGTGACATTGCCCGCTTCTTAAGCTCATGTAAAGCCTGTCACTCAGATTCGGCCTGGCGCGAAAAGTTTCAGCGCAACGTAATGGCGAGGCCTGTGGTGCTGAAGAACAGCTCCGTTGTAAATTCGTCTCGTTCGATGGTGGCAGCATCGTGCAGTGAATTTAGAGCTGCGTTTGATTATGCTCCGGAGAAACGTTCTCCTTCGTGCTAAATTAAAGATTGACAATGAAACATAATGTCTAACACAAGGAATTGTAGTAGCATCGTGGCCAAGGTGCTGTTGTGTTTTCCCATGTGTGTAGATGGTGGGTGAGTGCGTGGTGCGTGCTTGTGAATATGCGTGTGTATGTTGTCTAGTTGATGTGTTTGTTAAATTGTCTAGGCCTAGACGTTTGTGTGTGTGATTGTATCCTAGACGTTCGTGTGTGTGATTGTATGCTAGACTGTGTGTGTGTGTGTGTGTGTGTCTGTGTGTGCTTGATTTGTATGTTACAGACTTGTTTTGTGGTACCTGATTGTATATTTCTAGATTTATGTATGCTCGTGTTTCATATTATTGATTGTGTTTAATGCTGTTCAGGAAACTGGGTTTCCTGTCTTGAAGGGGGAGGGTGTGACGCCCCTTGCCATGGGCGTGGCTTCTCTCCCGGTCTCTCCCTGTATCTACCGGTCTTTGTGTGTTTCAATACAGGTGTGCTGGAGAATCCAAATTGGCAATTGGCTGGAATTAGGTGCACCGGTGCACAGGTGGCCTGATGCCTTAAATGTGCCTCCAATCCTCCAGTATGCTGTTGGCAGCAAGCATGGAGACACTGGTCTCGTTCACGACCTTGGGCGCTTGCCTTAGCCTTTGCTGAGGCCTTAAGCCCAACCGCTGTCTATCTGTTTTGTCTACTTTCTTTATTTTGTGTTTGTAAATAAACCGCTTATTGTTTAATATATACTCCGTGTCCTCTTACATGTTGCGTTCCTGTTTTGGGGCGTAACACACACACACACACACACACACACACACCCCCACACACACACACACGCATCCAAACTGTATAGTTCTCACCTGCAGGAATGTGACATCATCAGCTCCCATCTGCTCTTCAATGACTCTGATTATGTCTGAAAGAGATGAGATCTCTCTGCTCATCTTCTCAATCTTCTCCTTCACCATCTGACTTTTGTGCTCCTCTTCCTCTCTCAGTGCAGCTATCCTGGCTGCCTCTTCATCTCGTAGAAACTGGTGAAGCTTCTCAAACTCTTCCTTGATCTGCCTCTCTGTGTGCTGTGCCTGAGTCTGGAATAAGGTCAGCAAGGACAAGGGTTTAGAGTTATGTTTAAGTTCAAGAACAATCACTTTAGAATTAGTCTGAATTGAAATCTGCAGCATCTTTATTTGTGATTGACACAAGTCAAGATTCCCACCTTAACGTATGTGGCTGATTCATCGCAGATGAATTTCACTTTTTCAAAAGACTCCAACTTCTCCTTTAAGGGGTCTAGTTTGATTCTGATCTCTTCCTGAATCCCAGGAAAGGGGAGGGAGAGAGAGAGACAGAGAGAATGATGACTACCAGTACCACCAAAGCATATCCATCCCAGGAACATTGTAAATCCACTTTATTTAGTATCTCAACTTTTCTGAGAATTGTTAAATGGGCAATTCCGTATCAAATCAACACCAAAATCTTGGTTTCGACACCATGGTCTCAAATTTGTCTGATTTTGGTTCTAATATTTTTCTATGTCTTAATGAAAGCACTACATTTTTAAACCCCTCTCCTCCTCTAATGCCACAACATCCATTCCTAAATATTTGAATGCTGTGGCAGTCGCCCGTCTAGCTGTCTAATATCACATTAAAATTTACAGTCCTTCCCACCATTGAAGACCATTCCATTCATGGAAACAAACCAAGATTATTTTTCTGAAGCAACAATAACAGAAAAGTTTTTGTTCTCATATCATGAATGTGCTAAACTCACATTTTCAGGACTGTAATTTCAATGTGATATTAGACAACTAGACAGGGTACTTCCCCAGTGTTCAATTCTTCAAATTTGGTGCATATGAAAAAGTTTGGAATTTTCAGCATTTTGTAAGGCTGCGTTTGGATCCAACTTTTAAGAGTCATATCTCAGAAACTAAACAAGACATCAAGCTGATAATTTGAAGATTTCGAAGAATATTTGGACAGAAAATCAGAATAATATAAGGACCATGGTGATGGGAACGTTTCGACTGATATGAAATTGCTCAAATGGAAACGGAGCAAACATCGATGCATCTCCTGCTGAAAAGTTATTATGTGCTACATTTTTGGCATGGTTCACTACCAAGAAAAAAGATTGCTGCGTCCAGTGTTGGAGTCACAGAAATAGCAACAGTTGACATGCAGAATAATATACTTATTCTATGTAAAATTTCTTTACTGATATTCAAACCTACCTTTCTATCAGCTGCTGCTTCATCAACAGGACTGAACTGGTGATTCCTGTGGAGTTTGGAGTCTCGACACGAGTAACACACAAGCTGCTGATCATCATGACAAAACAGCCTGAGTGTGTCTTTATGAAGACTGCACTGTGCTCCTCTTTGACTTCTCTCCTGTAAGTACACTTCACACAAGTTTCTCAGTGCAAGGCTGAGAGGAGGCTCCTCCTTTGATGATCTCCTCCTGCAGACTGGACATTCTCTGGATCCTTTGGTTTCCCAGAACTGCTTCAGACAGGCTTTACAAACACTATGAGTGCAGGTCAGAACTACAGGATCCTTGTAGATGTCAGTGCACACAGGACAAGTGATCTCCTCTTCTAGCTTTGAAGCCATAGTCCAAGACAGTGATTTTAGTTCAGGCGCCACTGGCCGTAGTCACCTCACAGACTGTACTTCCACTTTCTGTTTGGAGAAAAACACATGACCTGCAATTTTTTTTTGATATTTTTGATACGTTATCTATTTTACACCAACCTACTGCAGTAGTTCCTGTTGATGAGAACCAGCAAAGATCATGGAATACTCCGCTTTACCCCTCTCTAGAACTAGAGACCAAAGTTGCTGCCTGTTACTGAGCTTCACTTCCTCGTTCAGGACAGGCGAGTCTAAGGGAGGGATTTAATTTGCAGAAGTCTGATTGATCAGAGTCACATTCTGTCAAAGAATCAGTTGTTCTGTCCCCTTTTATCAGTGCGCTTTGAGGGCATAAACTCTCAATGTCCATGTTTATTTTCTCTCTGCTTTTGCAAACCCACTCCTGTTGAAGTCATGTTCACTCCCAGAGAGCTGAGAGTGCTGTGAGTGCCTAGCCTGACACGTCAGACTATATCATAAGAATGTATAGTCTGAAGACCACTGATAGACTGTACCTCAATGGAGGGGCGGGTGATTGCGTTGTCTTTCAAACTGCCTCTCCACGTAATAGGCTAGCGTTCCGGCCAGTGGTACCAGCTGGTATATCAAACTTTTCCCGTAGCCCGTCGGTAACACGGCAAAGACATCTTTTTCAGAACGAAAAACTTCAGTGCACTTTCTTGTTTCACTTTCAAAGAAAATGACAAGTGCAATCCGTCCAAAACTAAAGCCAAAGACGATTCCGCTCTGGTTTGAGCAGGGCTGTCGTCATCGTACAAAGCCTGCCTTACGATTTCCTGTACACATACCGCGCTGTGATTGGTTATCCGCCTCCAGAGGAAGGCTAAAACGGGTTTCTATCAGTGGCCTCTAGACGTACCTCTGTGCAAATTCAAATTTGCTACCACTAGGGGTACGTCTAGAGTCTAGGCTAGTGAGTGCCACCCATATGCACGCTGTGGACTTCAGTTATTTATCAGCTTGTATGTAAAATAGGACCAAAGCATGCAAACTCACCAAGCCTTGACATCCGTATGGTACCACACTCACCAGAAGATAGAACTCAAGAAAACAAAAACTTGGCATTTGGACTGTGATTTTATTATTCATCACTGCCTGGGGAGGAAACTACATAAGACAGAAGTGTGTGTTTCAAATCTCATTTTATTGACATATATTGTTATTATTATTATTGTCTGGTAGCAGCATGTCCACAGATACTGCAAGGACTTGCCCATGAACTTAGTGTTGATCTCTGTTCTAGTTTGGGGAAAATGGGTGGGATAGGGGTGGGATAAAGAAGATTATCAGGCCCTTGTACTGACAAGGAGCCTCAGAGAAAATGTTAACATAATCAATACTTGGGGGGCCGTATAATTATTTTCTATCAAATGGCCCAACATTTCTAATCCAGCTCACATTGGACTAATTCCACAGTACTCAACTTTATCCAGCAATGCATTCTTGGTTGAAAAGCATGAATTACATTACATTTATGCAGTTACCAGACACTTTTATCCAAAGCGTCTTTATAAAGTGAATGCCTACTGGGAGTGTAATTTGCTAATGGGAGAGCAATTGTCCAGAATAGACAATGGAATGGCAATATATGAAAGGTGATTTGATAAACGTCCCAGATAACAGGACACCCTCTCAGCCAATCAGAAAACAGTATTTTATTTGTGAGAAATTGGGGATAATCCACCAGCCAATGAAAAAAAGTCATGACAAGGCAAATAGGATTCTGATGTGAAAAGCCTTTTTCTCCCATATTGACATAGCCTGGCTATCACCAATCTAAATAATCACAAGTGATATTTAGTTTGGAGACTCACCTATATATTTTCTTGTAGAGGAAGCGTCATTTAAGATTGTCCAGAGCCATTTATTGGGCACTATGAATATTTATCATAGCATCTGTACATAGCTCAGCTGTACAGCTGTACATAGCTCAATGCCACCATGATATCTTGGTGTTGCCTAATAATAATATAGCACCATAAAAATTAGAACATAGAATAGCTGTCAAGAGTTCTGGTACTACTGAGTGACGTCACCACCACCTCCTAAGTCTCTTTCCTTGTTTGGAGACTCCCAGCAGGCTTAGCTGGGCTGATGCCAGTTGTTGTGATCATTCTGAATGTGTTTTTCATTCACTGCAGAGCAATGCTGATCTCTCAGTGCTGACACTCATGTTCTGTAGGCTAAACACACTTACTCACACAAATATTCATACTCATTTATTTGGATACAGAATAAGATTGACTGACCACACATTTGTACAGTATAAATGGAAATGCAATTATGAATGAAATCCACTTTTAACTGAATACCTGATGAAAAGCATTTTTCTTTCTTTCACCATAAACCTAAAACGAATTTGACAAACAGCATCAGAAACTGATCACAATTAGGGAATCATATGTCACATGACCAACGTAATGTCTGATCAGAATAAAATCCTTTACTCTGCATGTAAACACGTTTTATTCAGAATAGTTTATTCACAATATACCAATCTGATGAGACATGTAACCGGGGCTAATAACTCAGACAGATGAGTTCAGTGTGCTCCAGATTCATCTCCTGCTGCTGACCAGTCCTGATACTTTCATCAGTGTGGTCAAGAAACACACTCAGGGTTGATCATACAATATCTCTCCGATATAACATAAACATATTGCATATTATGCACACACACACACACACACACACACACACACACACACACACACACACACACAATCCTTGACCACACACATAATCCTTGACCACACACGATCCTTGTGTGTGTGTGTGCTTCATGACTGAACACAATCTCTAGTGGTCTCCATATCTTTCTCTCTGGCTCAGTGCTGGTCCAGACAGAGATTCCATCAGCTGGGCTGCTCCAGTGTGACTGACACCTTCACTGGTAAGATCCTCATAGGACACACCTCATCAATATTCATGTATGGAAACATTCTCTCAGTGAAAGTGTGTCTGATTGTGTGTAAGTGTGTGTTATTATCAGGGTGAGAGAATGAGAGTTTTCCTCTGTCCCAGTCCAGCTGCACTCTGATCCTCTGGAGTTTCTGCTGCACTGTGAAGTGAGTGTCAGGCTGTGATGGAGCACGTGCTCTATATTTACCATCTTTATAATACACTCTCCACTGTCCACTCACATCAACACCATACTCTCCCTTCCTCTGACTAGACTCTGTCTTCACACCCACATTCCACCATGTGTTCTCTCCAACCTCCACATCCCAGCAGTGAGTCCCTGCGTTAAAGCCCTCAGAGCCCTGGACACTGGCATACTCATCAAATCTCTCTGGGTTATTAGGAAGCAGCTGCTCTCATCACCACGTCTCACACTGGTCAGATCCTCAGACAGGATGAGGTATGGGTTTTGCAGTGTTGGGATCCAGAGTGACAGGAGCTGCAGAGAGAAAGAACGCACACATGAGCTGAACACTGGGTGATGTGTGATGAAGATGTGAATGATGGTCATTATTAATAGTGGTGTTACCAAGTGTAATGGCAGGAGAAGTAGGAACAGTGAAATGCTCTTTAGTCATCAGTATGAAGGGATCCCAGCTGTGCAGGAGTTTACTCACAGGAGAGGGGGTGTTGATGGGAGAGGATTGCTGCAGATTCTCATTCGCTTAACATCACTCGTTTACCATGTCTATCTCTATCACTCTCTCTCCAGCAATCCATCCAATGTGTGAGTATGTGTGTGTATAGAGGTAATTTACCTTGGCCTCTCTTTGCTAGTGCTTGTGTGTGTGTGTGTGTGTGTGTGTGTGTGTGTGTGTGCGTCTGTGTGAATGTGAGTGTGTCTGTCTGTGAAGTGTGAGTGAATGTCAATATATGTATGATGATTATATGAATGTACTGTATGATGTATGTGTGTTTGAGTGTGTGTGTGTGTGTGCGTGCAAGTCTGAATGTGCGTATATGATCTATACATGTAGCACAAGTGTGGCTATTTTAATTGTAATGCACTTATGCAGACTGGAACTGGTCAAGTTTGATCCCATTGAAACATATTATGTTATTCTCTCTTCAGTATTCCATGATCTTTGATGTCATTTTCTATATAGCCTAGACAATGTGCATCTTTGGCGGGAAAATTAATCATGCGCTCACCTGAAAGTAGCAGACAGCTTGGACCATTCATGAAGGCACATTGCACCTGTGAATGATAGGGCCCTTTCTCTGTGTGTGTGTGTGTTTGTGTGTGTGTGTGAGAGGGTCTCTGAGAGAATGTGTGTGTGTGTGTGGGGGGGGGGACTGAATGTGTGTATTTGTGTAGGAAACTCATCACATTTGGAATCTGTTCATTTTTTTTACCACTGTGTTGTAATTGTTCATTGTATACATTGTTTCAAAGTTACTGTGTTTGTGTTTTTGTGTCTCTCTGTGGCATGTACTGTATCAACTCTATGTGTTGGTATTTGTGCATATTTCTGTATATTGTCTAAAGACTATTAAGGGATGTTATTGTGTTTGCACTCACTGTACTGAACAATCTCCTGCATCTTCTCCCAGACTCTGAACTTCAGGTTGCCCAGGTGTTTTGCCACATTTATCAGAGCTCCTGAAACCCTCTCTGGATCCTGCAGTGTACACTGGGCTCTGGAATAACATTCAGGAGTCAGTGCTGCTGTGGGTTTGGGTTCAGAACCACAGAGTAGAGAGAGACAGGAGGCAGATCACTCACCTTTCCACTGTGGTGTTGTAGTTCTAGAAAAGAAAAAAAGTAGAAAATGTTAAAAAAGCTACTATTTTCCTTAGATACCCAGTCAAACATGCACACACACACACACACACACACACACACACACACACACACACACACACACACCGTGCCAGCACATCAGCTTCGTAAATTGTGTGATCGTCCGCTGGCCCTGTCTGCATTGTAACTTAGCTGTGGTCACAGCCCAACATAATTTTGCAAACTCCTGGTCCTGATGTCTACCTGTTTTTCCAGTAAAAGCAGTTCCCCCTCTCCTCCTCTGGGGTGCCACACTCCTAGCCTGATTGCCATCGACTTTCAAAGCTCTACGAGAGTGTTACATCACTGGGAGGGCGTGCCAGGCTACCATACTCCTCTTGTTTGATTTAGTTTGTCTGTGACTGTTAATTTCATTAACACAATAAATTACATACTAGTTTGACTTTACACACTGCATCAATCTTTTTGTCTTGGCTCACACCTCAGTTTAGCAATTATATGATAACAGAGTAAACAGGTACGGGAGGCGAGAGAAGATGATCCACCTGTTAACTGATTTAGGAGGGTTTAAAGACAAGACAATGGGGTGGGATCTGGTGCCGGTCTCCAGGATATAATTAAATTAATAAAACTACAATACTGTAAAGGGTTAGTGTGTGTGTGTGTGTGTGTGTGTGCGGGGGGGGGGGGGGCAGGCAGCAGCACACACACACACACACACACACACACACACACACACACACACACATCCAAACTGTATAGTTCTCACCTGCAGGAATGTGACATCATCAGCTCCCATCTGCTCTTCAATGACTCTGATTAAGTCTGAAAGAGATGAGATCTCTCTGTTCATCTTTTCAATCTTCTCCTTCATCATCTGACTTTTCTGCTCCTCTTCCTCTCTCAGTGAAGCTATCCTGGCTGCCTCTTCATCTCGTAGAAACTGGTGAAGCTTCTCAAACTCTTCCTTGATCTGCTTCTCTGTGAGCTGTACCTGAGTCTGGAATAAGGTCAGCAAGGACAAGGGTTTAGAGTTATGTTTAAGTTCAAGAACAATCACTTTAGAATTAGTCTGAATTGAAATCTGCAGCATCTTTGTTTGTGATTGACCCAAGTCAAGATTCCCACCTTAATGTATGTGGCTGATTCATCACAGATGAGTTTCACTTTTTCAAAAGACTCCAACTTCTCCTTTAAGGGGTCTAGTTTGATTCTGAGCTCTTCCTGAATCCCAGGAAAGGGAGGGAGAGAGAGAGAGAGAGAGAGAGAGAGAGAGAGAGAGAGAGAGAGAGAGAGAATAATGACTACCAGTACCACCAAAGCACATCCATCCCAGGAATATTGTAAATCCACTTTATTTAGTATCTCAACTTTTCTGAGAATTGGTAAATGGGCAATTCCGTGTCAAATCAACACCAAAATCTTGATTTCGACACCATGGTCCTCAAATTAGTCTGATTTTTGTTCTAATATTTTTCTGTGTCTTAATGATAAAACCAAAATATCAGAGATATGGCTCTTCAAACATGGGTAGTAGCAGCCTTATAACATGCTGAACATCCCATTTTCATGAGCACTACATTTTTAAACCACTCTCCTCCTCTAATGTAACAACATCCATTCCAAAAAAATTGAATACTGTGGCAATATCACATTAAAATTACAGTCCTTCCCACCATTGAAGACCATTCCATTCATGGAAACAAACCAAGATTATTTTTCTGAAGCAACAACAACAAAAAAGTTTTTGTTCTCATATCATGAATGTGCTAAACTCACATTTTCAGGACTGTAATTTCAATGTGATATTAGACAACTAGACAGGGTACTTCCCCAGTGTTCAATTCAAATTTGGTGCGTATGAAAAAGTTTGGAATTTTCAGCATTTTGTAAGGCCGTGTTTGGATCCAACTTTTAAGAACCATATCTCAGAAACTAAACAAGACATCAAGCTGATAATTTGGTTTTATAGAAGATTTCGAAGAATATTTGGACAGAAAATCAGAATAATATAAGGACCATGGTGATGGGAACGTTTCGACTGATATGAAATTGCTCAAATGGAAACGGAGCAAACATCGATGCATCTCCTGCTGAAAAGTTATTATGTGCTACATTTTTGGCATGGTTCACTACCAAGAAAAAAGATTGCTGCGTCCAGTGTTGAGTCACAGAAATAGCAACAGATGACATGCAGAATAATATACTTATTCTATGTAAAATTTCTTCACTGATATTCAAACCTACCTTTCTATCAGCTGCTGCTTCATCAACAGGACTGAACTGGTGATTCCTGTGGAGTTTGGAGTCTCGACACGAGTAACACAAAAGCTGCTGATCATCATTACAAAACAGCCTGAGTGGGTCTTTGTGAAGACTGCACTGTGCTCCCCTTTGACTTCTCTCCATTAAGTACACTTCACACAAGTTTCTCAGTGCAAGGCTGAGTGGAGGCTCCTCCCTCGATGATCTCCTCCTGCAGACTGGACATTCTCTGGATGGTTTAGTTTCCCAGAACTGCTTCAGACAGGCTCTACAGATGCTGTGAGTGCAGGTCAGAACTACAGGATCCTTGTAGATGTCAGTGCACACAGGACAAGTGATCTCCTCTTCTAGCTTTGAAGCCATAGTCCAAGACAGTGATTTTAGTTCAGGCGCCACTGGCCGTAGTCACCTCACAGACTGTACTTCCACTTTCTGTTTGGAGAAAAACTCACTACCTGCAAAATCCTTTGGGTTTCTCTTACCACTTTCTTACCCTTACAATTAGGTTCCTTTTTATATTTCTTTCTACTCCAAACTACTGCAGTAGTTTCTGTTGAGAAGAATTAGCAAAGATCATGGAATACGCTTTAAACCTCTCTGGAGCTAGAGACCAAAGTTGCTGTCTGTTACTGAGCTTCACTTCCTCCTTCAGGACAGGCAAGCCAGAGGGAGGGGTTTAATTAGCAGAAATCTGGTTGGTCAGAGTCACATTTGGTAAAAAAAAACAGTTGTTCTGTCCTTTTTATGAGGGCATAAAAAGATGCCCCTTGTCCCCTTGTCTGCTATCTGTCTCAGTAGGTTTCGCTTTGTTTACTTCCATGTGTGATGAACATGGCTCTGAAATTGCAGCACTGAATGAACAACTCTCATGCTCCTGCTCTGGGTTGCAGAATGCTGGCACATTGAAAAAACTAAACATAACTACCAAAACTATACTATAGTTTGCAAAATATGCAAATAAATTTTTAACTTTGTCATGTAAAAATAAAATGCTAAATATTGGTATGGACTATTTGTCTTCCCAAAATATTGGTTGTGACATGTCACTATGGTCCATATGCAAATCTACGCCATTGGGTACACTCACCAGAAGATAGAACTCAAGAAGACAAACACTTGGCATTTGGACTGTGATTTTATTATTCATCACTGCCTGGGGAGGAAACTACATAAGACAGAAGTGTGTGTTTCAAATCTCATTTTATTGACATATATTATTATTATTGTCTGGTAGCAGCATGTCCACAGATACTGGTAAGGACTTGCCCATGAACTTAGTGTTGGGGGAAATTTCTTCAAGGGTGGGATAAAGAAGATTATCAGGCCCTTTATCCAAAGCGACTTATAAAGTAAATGCCTACGTGTCATTTGCTAATAGGAGAGCGATTGTCCAGAATAGACAATGGAATGGCAATATGAAAGGTGATGAATTATTTTACCAGATAAACGTCCCAGATAACAGGACACCCTCTCAGCCAATCAGAAAACAGTATTTTATTTGTGAGAAATTGGATAATCCACCAGCCAATGAAAAAAAGTCATGACAAGGCAAATAGGATTCTGTGATGTGATTTCTGATGCGAAAAGCCTTTTTCTCCCATATTGACATAGTCATAGCCTATCTAAATAATCACAAGGGATATTTAGTTTGGAGACTCACCTATACATTTTCTTGTAGAGGAAGAATCATTTAAGATTGTCCAGAGCCATTTATTGGGCACTATGAATATCTATCACATCATCTGTACATAGCTCAGCTGTACATAGATCAATGCCACCATGATATCTTGGTGTAGCCTAATAATAATATAGCACCATAAAAATTAGAACACAGAATGGCTGTCAAAGGCCCAATCTCAATTCTATTTTTCTACCCCTACCCCTACCCCTTACCCCTACCCCTCGGCCTTTCAAACGGAGCTGTAAGGGGTAGGGCTTGAAAATGTACCCCTATGAATTGACCGATCCCAAGCCCCGCCCACTTTCACTATGTAACAATAGGGCCCGCAGCGAACTTCGGACAACCTCGGACAACTTCTCCCTTTCCTGCATAATAGTAGACTATGAAGCTTGCAGCTTTGCCTTGAAAATAAGGTGTAATCTCATATCACAACGGTGGAATATGTGTTTGGGGACCTCTAAGACCAACAGTTTACTTACTATGGATGTGTGGGAAGGTTTTTTTTTTTTTTTTACCCTCGCCAATTCGCTCAGGCCATGCCTACCTGTTAATTCATACAAGAAGCAGCCTCAGCCAGCCTCGGCTCTCTTCAACCTGCTAAGCAAGTTCAAACTTTGCACGGATATGGCTTATCTAATTGTAATACAATAAACAAATAATTAATACGGCGAATAGGCTTACGCAAAGTTGCAGCCACGTAGGTAACAGAGAGATGGAGACGATGGACGCAATCTGCTTTAATGTTAGGCTACAGCATCAGAGATAGTGACGGCAATGTTATTATATGTTTTTACCCTCAACACAAATGCATGTTCTCTCCCAAAGCCTGCGCTTATATTGACACGGTGGTTTAACCTCAATCATGACAATTATTAACGTTAGCTTATCAACCCCGGCCTCCCCCAAGGAGAGCCTACAGTAACGTTAGCTGTGTGCAGTGCGTTTGGTAACGTTAGGTTACGTCTGATCAGACCATTTAAAGGAAGGACTGCCGCTAACTAACGTTAGGTCTAACATCACAAGAAGAATCGAGAGTTAAGGGAAGGCTTTTACACCTTTTACACTCACAGATAAACAGTTTTGTAAGTTTACACAAAGCTAAGTAGGAGTATTCCTTATGTTAGCTTACATTAGCCTACATTCAAAGATGGGCTACATGGGGTGGGCTACGCAGCAGATTCAGGGTAAAACATCAATTTCTTTATAAACACATAAACATACAATGTCATCCCCATTCAGAAAAATTACTTGACACTTTGAGAAAGTTGCTAGGAATGCAATTTTGCTTATATGCTGTGTAGGCATCTAGCAACTTGGGCTGGCTAGGTTAACTTTTCCCCTCTGACCTGTCGAAATCGAAATAATCCGAAATAGGGAAACGGTGAACATTCACAGAGACGAACCCATCACGTTGTCTACTGTTGTTTTTATTGCTGTTCACATTTTCAAACGATAACATTCAGGCTATCTGAACCGAAAGCCATCACAAGTGAACATATTTACACAGGCATTTCCAGCTCCAGGCACGCTGGTTTTGCCAAACTTGTCCGAGGTAGCTATACGTAACAATAGATGGGCGGGGCTTGGGATCGGTCAATTGGGATAACACTTCACAGTCACGTACGTCATAGGTCCACGCCGTTTGGTAACGTAACCAAAAGCGACAGCTTCATCAGCCAGAAATAAACAAACATGCCTGCTGCCGTATTGTAGCGCTGTCCTGGGCGATTCGGATATTTTTACAGATATTTGAATCGAATAGAAGTAATGATGGCAAAGCAAGGCTTCATGAGTTAATGAGGCTTTCCAGCGCAAAGGCTCACCAAAAGGCTCATTACCCGAAAGCTCATGAGATCTTTCTCTCTAGTGTCACCTGCTGTCCAAAGGGAAATATAACAGCCTAAATTAGCCTAGATGTAGGCTCTGGTTTGTGTAAATGTGGTCACGCTTCGCTAACCTTTTCTTGTTCAGCACTTTGGCTTGACAGCAGTTGTTTTTAGATGTTCTGAATGTATACTTAAACCAGTTGAAGCCTAAACCAATGAATGATTATAAAAGTGTGAGAGTGTGTGCATGTGTGTATCTGAAAATAATACTACTTTAATGCTTATCAATGAAATTAAATGAACGCAAGACTTCTTATGAAACTAGTGTAAGTGCATATGGAACAAACTGCAACAGACTAGTATACTAATATAATTTGTACTACTACTACAACAATAATAATAATAATAGCATAATAATAATAATAATAATAATAATAATAATAATAATAATAATAATAATAATATCAGGGTAATTAATCAGCGAACGTGTAGGCCTACATTTGTGTATGTGTGTGGATACATGTGGTTTTCTGTAAATAAGAAATAAAGAATGTTTAATACTGTGTTGTGAAATAATCTGTTCATAATAAACACTGTAAACCTATGAATCAATCAAATAGATACATCTGTATGTACATAATTAGTAAATATCTTAGCCTACTTACACATACAGCATTAACAATAGTGATAAATTGCTGTTCAAAGCACTAAATAACACTGAGAACCTTCTGTAATGCTCTGCTATTGAGACAAATGTAAAAAAAAAAAAAAAAATGTTGTTACACAGTTTGGCCACACGAGGGCGCTCTAAGACCACAAATGGGAACACTAAATAAACTCTGAAGCCTACAGAAACCAATGCCGCGAACAGCACGGTAAATTGCACTTCAGAATGCTCAATAGAAGCTCGATTACGAGCATAAGATTTGGATTTAAAGAACCCCTCCGGTAAAAAATACATTTTACTTTCCCTTTTCAACATATTTATTTTGTGTACACCATGTTTAATGGATTAAATAATGGGCTGAAAATACTGATAACACCATCTCTAGAAATATTTTGATTGAATTATCAGCTCTGCCGTTTATGTCTCAAACATTCTATTCAGAGATTCCCGTAGGCTTTAGTTGTCATAAATACGGTCCACCAATCAATCTGACATTACATACAAAATGTGCAATCATTAGTATGAAATGTGGTCTAAGTATCTCTCATTTATTTGCTACGTTTGCAACATTTGCTGTAACAACCAGCATCACAAGCCAACGCACGCACAACCTGCCTCTCACAAACACCAAACGTCAACTCAATACGCAGGCGAGGATCTGACGCCTTTTCAGCGGGAGCAACACTCGAAATGAGCCACTGACGTGCACACAGAATGTGAGGTCTCACATTTGGTCAGTCACGTGTTTTTTAAGAAAAAGAGACAGACCTCGAACGAGGTTCCATGAGGAACGCCCCCTTTTTGCTCGGAATCTCGTTCGTAGCCTCGCTTCAAAGGCCACACCATTAAATAGAAGGAATACCATCAAGCGAAGGCGTCTTCGACATCTGGGATTGCTGGAGCTTCTTACGGTATGTAGATTAATGCAAATAACGCATGTAAAGCGTGTGTGGATATCATAATGTGTGTGTTTGTGTGTGTGTGTTTGAAACTGCTTGTAACTGTACATTTGTGATATCGTGTAATATAGAAACAATTTGCTTGTGTCGTTGGATTTGCTGATTTATTAATTGGAGTAGTATCGTAACCTGGCTAACCTATCTGAAAGCATAAGCTAACGTTAACGCGTAACCTTTGTTAACGTTACTCGCCTTGTTCCGTTTGTGATAAACATGCAGCTCATGCGTTTTTGAAGCGGTTTTCTTTGTACCAGGTTCAGATTTGATGAGGTAAATAAATGCACTGCATTGTGTGTGCCATCGATGTGTTGGTTTGGGAGGATGAAAGCCTGATCTTTCCATGTTTTTTCTTTCCAGCAGACGCCGGGTCATCCTACAAATTATTGCCGACTGGACCACAACATGCCTGTTCTAAGATGCCTAAACATCCCTGACATATTTCAAAATGATCTGTTAAGATGTTTTGTTTGTGAATGTACCCCCATTTTTTTCTTATCCGTTGTATAATAAATCTCTTCATACAAATATCCGTTCCTGTCGTTCATATGATGTTGATGTGATAACGTTAATCATGCTCATAAACCTTTTGTCCTTAGGCTAATTTCTTTTATTAGATTACTCACATTACAGACTCATAAGGCAGCTTATTTTCAGAAATAGTGCAAATAACAGTGCAGTCAATTAACAATATGAAAACTAGATTTGTAATTCCATGGAAATTACATAGTGCATGCAAAAAGTTTA
>JAODXP020000016.1:9073119-9078119 GCA_027497455.2 Sardinella longiceps | reverse complement strand
GTGGGTGGATTTCTGTGTGATTGCACAGAGATTCGTGGTTGTGTGAATGTGTGTGTGAGTGTGTGAACGTGTGTGTGTGTGTGTGTGTGTAGGCCTCAGTCTATACATCCTCAGTCACTTCGTTCTGGTTACAGTAGTGACAGTCTTTAGGGAGTGTTTTTTTTTTTTCTTCTTTCTACTTTTAGCTACATAGTTACGAAAGCTTCAATTCCACGTAGTGCATGCCTACCTCACTGGCAACGTCATTATTTTGTAACATCACCGACAAAGTCATTTTGCAACATCAGCCACGGCTGTTCACCCTGTGCTCAGGTTTTTTCCCCCTTACACAACACACAGACACTTGAGCGCACACACACACACACAAAGACACACACACACACACACACAGGCTTCAGATCTCAGGAAGCAAGCCCACACAACACTGAAAACCCCTGCGGTCTTCAAGTCTGTTCTCTGCAAAAGGCCCACACACCACCAAACCTGTTAGTGCTGCCACTTACTCACCTGCACGGACAAAGCGACAGATTTCTATTAGCATGTTCTTCCTGTTGCGCTAACCAACATGCTATGTTAATGCTATCCTCACCTGCCCTGTGTCAATGGACAGGCTTCTTCTGTTAGCAAGATTTTATAGTCATGCTAATAAATCAACAATAATAAACATGCTATGCTAATGCTATCCTCACCTGCCCTGTGTCAATGGACAAGCTACTTTTATTAGCATGCTTTTATAGTCATGCTATAATTAATCACAACTGATAAACTTGCTGGTGCTAATACCTGCCCTGATACAGACAGGATACTTTGTCTTAGCATGATGAGAGTTTATTTTTCATAGCTCATGTTAACAAATAATGACTGTTAAACCTGATGACGCTAATGCTATCCTTACCTGCCCTGTCTATGTAGACAGGCTAATTTGTATTAGCATGATTGTGATGAATAGTATCTTAGTTTGATCAGCCACCTGATTGGTTCATGTGTGAACATGTATGTGACATGCGCAAATACGAATATTCAGTAAACTATCAGTTCAGCAACATGGTTGTCCAGCGTGCTTTATGACATGGTGTCAGAAGCGGTTTTGAGCTAAGTAATATCGTCAAAATTATTGTGAAACGCCTGCCGTGAGTGAGGATGCTCAAGTTCACCCCACCGGAAAGTTTCCCGTTTGAGAGGCCGAGTGAATGGCCCGAATGGAGGCAGAGGTTTGAACGTTACAGAATTGCCACGAAACTTTCTTTAGAAGATGGCGATGTGCAGGTCAGTGCTCTAGTGTACTCCATGGGAAAGGAGGCTGAGAACGTCTTTAAGTCATTTGTGTTTGACGAAGATGATGATAAGGATAATTATGAGGTCGTGATGCGAATGTTTGATGAGCACTTCATTCCCCGGAGAAATGTGATATATGAACGTGCGCGATTCCATCAACGCCGTCAGGGCGAAGGGGAGACAGTGGAGGCGTTCGTGAGGGGCTCTACGAGCTCTCTGAACATTGTAATTTTGGCGAATTGAAAGATGAATACATCAGGGACAGAATTGTTATCGGATTGAGAGACAAATCTCTATCAGAAAAGTTGCAGTTACAAGGAGAACTGACGTTAACCAGAGCAATTCAAATGGCAAGGAGCCACGAGCTCATTAAGACTCAAAATTCCGAGCAAAACGAAACTAAACTGGAGGAGGTTAAATTCTCCCAACGAAATCGCGGCAGAGGAAGGAAAAATAATGCGGATAGCCAGAGAAAAGGACAAGGCAAAGACAATGAATATAGTGACAGAAAGAAATGCACAAGATGTAACAATCCACACGGGTTTAAAGAATACTGCCCTGCTAAGAAAGCTGAGTGTCGCAAATGCAACAAGATTGGCCATTTTGCAGTGGTTTGCCACACGAAAGTGGTTCAAGAAGTAACATCTCATGAAGATGCGGGTTCAGAGTTGTTTCTTGGTTCAGTCCAGTGTCAAAGTGCACCAGTTCCACCATGGATGGCCGATATCAAATTTGATGGGCAAATTATCAGTTTTAAAATTGATTCAGGTGCAGATGCTACTGTAATGTCTGAAATAAGCTACAAGGGACTGAAAAATAAAATACCACTGAACAAAACCAATGTCATTCTCAACAGTCCAGGAGGCAAGCTAGAATGTCTAGGCCAACTGAAAACAACAGTGAACGCAAATGGAAAGCCTTATGTGATTGATGCCTATGTAGTGAGAGGAGCCCATGTAGGGAATTTGCTTGGACGCAGCACTGCCATACAGATGGGGCTAATTAAAAGAATAGAAGAAGTAAGTGAGAATGTGTTTGGCTCATTGGGATTGCTAGCATGCAAACCAGTTAAAATAATGCTTAAAAGCACAGTCGAGCCATATAGCATTCATGTAGCTCGCAGAGTACCAATTCCATTGTTAACAAAAGTCAAACAAGAACTGGATCGTATGGAGCGGTTGGGCGTGATTGAAGAAGTTTCAGAGCCCACTCCATGGTGCGCCCCAATGGTACCTGTGGCCAAAAAGAATGGTGAAATCAGAATATGTGTGGATCTCAAGCGACTAAATGAGGCTGTCATTCGTGAGAAGTACGTGCTGCCAACGCTAGAAGACATTATCTCTAAGCTGTCTGGAGCAACAGTCTTCTCCAGTTTGGATGCTGCAAGCGGATTTTGGCAGATCCCATTAGACGATGACAGTAGGAAATTGACCACCTTTATAACTCCCTTCAAGAGGTACTGCTTCCGCAGATTACCATTCGGAATCACAAGTGCTCCCGAAATTTTTCAAAAGCTCATGACGGAGCTGCTTCGGGACACAGAGGGAGTTTGCTGCTTCATGGACGATGTCCTAGTATATGGCCGCACGCGTGAGGAGCACGACCGCAGGCTTGCGGAGGTGTTGCGGACCATTGAAGCCTCAGGGCTAAAGCTGAAAAAGGAGAAGTGCATCTTCGGTCAAAAGGAGTTGAGCTTTGTAGGCCATCGGCTAAGCAACGCGGGCATTAGCCCCGACCCCGACAAGGTTCGTGCTATTCGAGACCTAGGTAGGCCCCAAAATCAGACCGAACTGAAACGGATACTGGGCATGATAAACTACCTTTGCCGCTACCTGCCACACAGTGCTACTGTGCTTCAGCCACTGAACGAGCTGCTGAGAGCTGACTCAGTATGGCGTTGGGACAGGGCTCAAGAGGCGGCATTTGCAAAAGTGAAAGAGATGTTGGTCAAAGCACCAGCATTAGCTTATTACGACGTGAATAAGCCGACCGTCGTCACGGCGGATGCTAGTAGCTACGGGATAGGTGGCGCCTTGCTCCAGGAGCATGATGGAAAGATGCTCCCAGTGGCTTTCTGTTCACGTACTCTCACCGGAGCGGAGAAACGCTACGCTCAAATAGAAAAAGAGTGTTTGGCTTCGGTGTGGACGTGTGAGAAACTGTCACGATATCTCTGTGGCCTGGAGTCGTTCAAGGTGCTAACGGACCATAAACCATTGGTTCCCTTGATTAATCTGAAGAACCTTGACGAAGTTCCCATCCGTTGTCAGCGACTCTTAATCAGGATGATGCGTTTCAATCCTGTGGCAGTGTATACGCCAGGGAAGTCTTTACTTATCGCGGATACACTGTCCAGGCACCCCTTGGCAGAGACTGAGCAGTCAGGCTTTGAAGAAGAAGTTGAGGCTTACATAGCCAGCATGGAAGAACATCTGCCTGCTTCTCCACAAAAGTTACTGGAAATAGCACAAGCTACCAGCACTGATGAGGAAATGAAAAGAGTTCTCAAATATGTCCAGCAGGGGTGGCCTAAACATTTCAAAATGTTACCTGTTCATTTGCGTGCCTACTTCAACCAGCAGGGGCTCTTGAGCGAGTCCAAAGGTCTTCTCTTACATGGAACAAGAATTGTGATTCCTACCGAGATGAGAGATGACGTCTTGAATCGCATCCACGAAGGCCACCAAGGCCTCAGTAAGTGCCGTGAGCGGGCACGCCTCTCTGTGTGGTGGCCAGGCATTGGAGCCGATCTAAAACGCAAAGTGAGTGAATGCCAGACATGCCAGATCAATAGGCCAACGCAATGCAAAGAGCCGCTGTTAACCACAGACTTACCACCAGGCCCCTGGAGACATCTTGGAGCTGATATCTGTGAAACAAGTGGCCAGCAATACCTGGTCGTCGTGGATTATTATTCAAGATTTATTGAGATCGCCCATTTGGTGGACATGACGAGTAGGAGAGTGATTGGCAAGCTGAAGAGCATGTTTGCGCGGTTCGGCATTCCAGAACGGCTATGTTCTGACAACGCACGCCAGTTTACGTCTGCCGAGTTCAAGGCATTTGCAAGACAGTACGGGTTTGTCCATGTGACATCTAGTCCTCACTTCCCACAATCAAATGGTGAGGCGGAACGGGCTGTTCAGACAGCTAAGAAGATACTGAAGCTGAACGACCCTTTCCTAGCTCTCCTCGCATACCGAGCAACTCCAATTGCATCCACAGGCTGCAGTCCATCACAGCTGCTTATGGGGAGACACCTGAGGACAACGGTTCCAACCATAGCGAGCAACTTGGTCCCGGCATGGCCCGATTTGAGAAGCGTGGAAGAAAAGGATCGTAAAGCAAAAGAATCTTACCAGTACTTCTACAATCGCCGTCATGGTGCCAGGTCCTTGTCGCCGTTGCGTCCAGGTGACCCTGTGAGGATAAAGCTTGATGGTGAAAAAGGGTGGACGACGAAAGGAATGGTCAGTCGTCAGGCCGAACAGCCAAGGTCCTATTACATCACAACGGACCAAGGGGAGTTCCGGAGGAATCGTAAACATCTTCAAGCCATTCCCGGGCAGATTCAACGCGAACCGGAACCACCTGATTGTGCTACGGACGCTGAGGAAGAGGGCCCACCCGTGGTTCTGAGTGAGCCGCTACCTGAGAAGAACAAGGGAACACCCTCTCCCAGAGCCGAGGCTACCATGGCCATTCCCCGTACCCCAGAACCCCAG
>JAODXP020000016.1:9040619-9063119 GCA_027497455.2 Sardinella longiceps | reverse complement strand
ACTTCATTTTTGTTTGAGAAAAAGGAGGTCGTAGCCTAGCACAGGGTTGTGTGGCCCTATGATAATAACGTTATAACATCCCTGAAGTGAAATAGGCCTTAAAGTAAAAAGCCAATTCCATCACAAGTAGCCTAGTCTCAAGAATAACGCAGCAATTCTATTCTAGCCTACTTGCCTCTGATAACGTTAACGTTACAACCTAACGTGAACGACCACTGTGGCGCTGCGTGTGCATGTTGGCGTTTGTAAATAATGGCAACACTGGCTTAAATGCTGTTTACCACCGTTTAACTTGACACAGCACTTTCGAGGTAATAGGTCCATCATACATCATGTTGTTTTCGCATTGTGTTCCACGTTGTGCTGTGTCCATAGGCTTTGGCTACCCCACAACCCAACATTGGCCATCCTGTGTGCGCATACATTGATCTGGCGGAAACAATCACACTGCTTTGACCAAAGCAAAACTTGTAGCCTACCCTTTCCAAACAAAACTGACCGTAGCGGTTTGACTTTGTTCGTGTTCAAACAGTCGCTTTAAGTCGAGAATATAAAGCAAACAGACCGTTATTGTGAACTAAAACAAACACTGGATTAGCTTCGCCCAGTGCTGCTGCTTGACGAGATGTTTAAACTGTGTCTAAAAAATATGCAGCCTCAAAAGCGAGTCGACAGTCAGTAGCAATATGTTACAAACAGGTTACAAAATGCTTCCTTATGTCGTCTTAGCGCTCCCGTAATGCTACATTGTACCCACTCGTTTCATGTTCTCACCACATAGTAACAACTGGAACACAATGTAACGTTAACCGACATAATAAAAGAGCACTTACCAGAAACGATAATCGCTGGTTCGACCCGAGTCCCAGCCCTCGGTGTCGACGCGGAGGCCGGATGCCGTGTCTTTCCACTTAGCCTACCGCAAATACAGTTGGTTTGTCTATCGTCTCGCTGTTGATCTTTCAAACAGCCTCTCGCCGCTACGATAACGACAAACAAGCGACGTGTGCTTTCAAACTTCCCCAAATATTCTCCAATATCTCAAACTGCGACTCGGGAGGGAGATAGCTTTCGCTGACGCCTTTTTGACTACAGCTTTCCGTTCGTTCGATCGAGCGGATGGTGACGATGGTTACACCGGGGAGGGGTGCTAGCAGTTGCTGCCTGCATTCTGACGCCTCCGCCTAGGGTGAGAGAAGGAAAATATTCTCACTGAATTTACGGGCCATTAGCTAGGGTATATTGTCCTGCTGCTCCCTCTAGCGACAGTTCAGTGCTATAGCATATCTGTGAGTAGAAGTGGTGGGGAAGTGGGTGGTTGGCTAAGGCCGTCTCCGAACCTCGGACTGCAAATGGAATGCACGATCACTGACTGACATGATCGGAGGGGATGGCCTGAAGTCGCTTTCTGTATTAAAGCAAAGTCAGTGGGTAAATGCATTTCCAACGAAACTGTGCCATCCACAAGACAAATGACTGACAGCATCTATTCTTGATATGCTTTTGCCTTAGGAGTATTAGGGTTAAGGTTAGGGTTCATCTAACATTTTGGTTCCCTCGTGTCCATACTGAACATGGATCTAAAATTATGGATTTTTATGCCATTACTTTCTTCCTTTGTTTTATTAACTTTTGTGTACTAACTTTATCCTTCCTGCCTTGTAGACCTATATCTTTCTCCCCTCTCTCATGCAATTTCACTAGGCCTACATGTTTTCCAAAAGTATTTCTATGTAGCGTACTGTATGTGACAACTCAACACTTGAATCTTGAAAGAAAGGCCTTTACTAGTGATTGGCTGGTTGTCTGAAATCTGAACCTGAAAAGAAAGTGTATATGAATGTTGGTCAGTTAAAGGAGTACTCTCGCCTGGCTATTGCGCAAACTAAACAATCACAAGTGATATTTAGTCTGGAGACCCACCTGTTGCTTTTCTCATAGCGGAAGCGTTGTTGGTTTACGATCGAGCTGTTTATTGGGCACTACGAATGTCTATCATAGAGTCTGTACATACAGTAGCTCAGAGCCAGCGTGACGTAAAATATAATTGAGGGCCATGCTAGTCCCTTTTTGTTCTGTGATTGGATACCTAAAGCAGGCAAGAAAATCGGCCATGGTCACCATGCTGCTTTGCAGGGCGAAAAGAAATTGAGCACGCAAAGAAGCATGGCTAGGAGTACTCCATCTTTTTATGAAAATTGATTATTCACCTCCTTATCTACAGTTACATTTGTGGGTAAAGGCATTTTGACCTCAGTGAATGTATTTTCCTAGTCTGGCAATCCCAATTTTAACTTCTCTTAATTTAAACTTAGCATAGGTACTGGAATGTAAAGTAGCCAGATAGCAACTCTTTGGCAACATTACATTCCAGCACCCTATGTGCTAAGCTAAAGCTAAAATTGATGTTGGCAGATTAGGAGAAAACAGGCATTGAGACCAAAATGCTTCCCCCCATACAGTATATCACTCCAGGTAAGAAGGTGAAAAACCAAATTTCAAAAAAAGGTGGAATATTCTTTTAATTTATGATGGGGAAGATGATGAACCTATGTAACAGATGCCAACTAGCTCGGCTTTATGACAGAAGTAGGCTATATGTAAATCCTCACAATCCAATCTCCTTCAAGAACGGCTTCTAACAGGGAGGCTACACTGGAGGCGTCAAGTCAAAGACTTATCTGCCGTAACTATTAAGGGCTCCGCACACCGCTTCCAACACAGTGCGGAGCCCTCTGCTTCCAACATTCTATTCCATTGTTTTCAATGCAACCCCGCACACCGGCGCCAAAGTCTTCCGCCGTCGGTTGTGAATTACGATTGAAGTCTATTTTGTCGGAGCCGTCCATTGACATCCAATGTTAATTTCACCGGCTACTGTGCTAGGTGCTAGGCAAAATTGTCGGATTCGAAAGTGCTCCGCAATGCTGTCGGAACCGGTGTGCGGCTGGCTTTAGCTTCCATTATAAACAATGGAAGTGGCTACACAGCCAACATTCTAAATTCTATTCACCATTCATTTCAATGTATTTTTGATGGAACTTGACTTAACACTTAAAGGAGAGTACCGGAGTGAATCCAAGCATAGCTCTGTTGAAAGAGCTTGCTAAATGCGCTACTTAGCGAGTGGAACAAAATAATTTGGTACAGCACAGACCGAACGCGAACGCAGAAGCAAACAGGCACTTTATACTGAATCAATGGGACCTGACTTTTGGAAACCAAAAGTAAGATCTGAGGTTACATTGACTCAATGTAAAGTGTTTCGCGTTTGCGTTAGGTCTGTGCTGTGCGAAAATCTTTCATTTCATGCGAAATATATTGCTGTTAGAAGGCTCGTGCAGCAGGACTGTGCTTAAACTTACTCCGGTATATTGCTTTAACCTAACGCATCCGGTGTAGCCCTAGCCTAACTGCTGGGTTAGAAGCCTGGGCTTAGACCAGGGGTGGGCAGTTATTTTGGTCGAAGGGCCACATTGGCCTTTAGATTTTCACTAATGGGCCGAGTGTTAACCAATAACCGGTTAATGCCAGTCAATTGGCAAGTCTCAAACCTGTAGCCTCACTTTCTTTAGAGGACATGTTAACATGCAGGGTAAAAAAGGGAGATTTGTACTTCATGACTACAACAAATTTGATAATTAGGCCTATATTCTATGTCTCCTTGGCAAAAAGATAAATTATTCTACTTTGGGAAGGCTCAGCGGGCCGGATTAAATAGCTCAGCGGGCCGCATGTGGCCCCCGGGCCTTAGTTTGCCCAGGCTTAGGGCGTTCAACTCCCATGCTGTGGATTTGTTGTAGCTGACGGGAGTGTGGGGTTCATGACCTGTGTGCCGTGTGGACCGCCCCCAGCTACCCATATAGTGGTTGACTGTACCTTGAACTGGGTCCAGCAATGTGTGATGTGTGTTTAAGACCATTCTGGGTGACTGGCTGGTTGCCAAACTGGAGATGGATTCTGGTGACTGGCGGGTTGCCAATGTGGTTTTGACATCCACTGTAAAAGTTTTTAGTGTAAATGTACAGTATTGCTGGTAAAATGGTTGCTTAGACAGATGTAAACACACTCAGAAGTTAACAGGTAAATAAATTAGTTGAATGGTGTGAGTGTCTTTATTTAATCACAGTACACAACGACATCACAACATAAAGAGACAGGGTCCACTGCACGTTGCACACAGACAGGCATTAGACACAGACACAAGAGGAAGGCTAATGGCTGATTTATAGTCTGGAACAAACGTAACTGCACGATAATGCAGTGAGCCATTCAGTTATCCCCGCAGTGACTGCGTGTGCACCCCTGAAAATGTGACTGGCCGCAGACAGCGACGCAGTAAACGGCAGCAGGAGCCGCTGTGATTGGTCCTCTCGAGCCGCCTGCTCTGTGCTCTCCTCGCTCGAGAACGAAAAGCTACTTCCTTGTTCTAAAACCTTCGTCGGGTAGTATAAACCAAAACTCACTGCGCCGGCCTGTCGGCGATAGGCTGAAAAAGGAGTATAACCCAAGCTTAAAGGTTGAAGTATTCTCCAGATTCATCATGACGACTTACAAAACTATCCCGGTGCTGCTGTGCTGTTGTGTGGTTATAGATGCAGCACAGGGAACTGAAGTTGCAGACACAGCCTCCACCACCAAGAGGTTGGCATTATTGCAATTAAATGTATCTAAAATATATACCGGTAATTATATTGTATTTTATAATTTGTATTTTGTTACAAGGGAAAGATTTGATATAATTCGTAACAACATATTCTAGGCACTACTTTGAGTCCAGCAATCTGCATCAAACCAAGGCTGGCCATTTACTGTACTGATATTAATTAGGGTTGCCTATCCTGATGTCTTTCATTACAAATAAACAGAAAAGATTAATTTCATACTGTGTGATTTATTTATATTTTATGCTTAAAGTTGTAATAACATTTATTACCCGGTGGAATGGAATACTGTTTTCTGATTGGTTGGCAGGGTGTCTGTTATTTCTGGATATCAGAACACCTGAGACAATTGTCGGTTAAAAGTTTCACCAGCGTTCCATATCAATACTCTTCATGCAGACTGCAGCCTTATGGATCTTCTTTCAAAATAGTACCCCAACCGAACAGGACAACTTCTTTCAAAACGGAGCCACATGTTTCTTTTATGCTTTAAACACTTGCTTACCGCCTATATGGTTTAGTTGCAACCGGGTGACTCACAATTTAAAACAATATACTGGAGTAAGTTTAAGCATAGTCCTACTGCACGAGCCTTCTAACAGCAATATATTTCGCATGAAATGAAAGAATACGTGAAACACTTTACATTGAGTCAATGTAACCTCAGATCTTACTTTCGGTTTCCAACAGTCAGGTCCCATTGATTCAGTGTAAAGTGCCTGTTGGCTTTCTGCGTTCACGTTCTGTCTGTGCTGTACCAAATTATTTTGTTCCATTCACTAACTAGCGCATTTAGCAAGCTCTTTCAACAGGGCTATGCTTGAATTCACTCCGGTACTCTCCTTTAAACACTTGCTTACTTACTTATATGGTTAGTTGCAACCGGGTGATAACCGAGATAACGGCATTCAAGGACTCACAATTTAAGGTAATAATGGATTAATTCACTTCTCATTTGCTTACACCTCGTCCATTATTACCTTAGGACACCTCAGCAGCTGTTATCCCTTGCGTAACATGCACACAAGCACATTATAGCCTACAGTACATTCATGGAGACCAGGCTGAGAGCCAGTGAGAAGACAGTGGAGGAACTGAAAGTTGAGCTCAAACAGACTGAAGCCAGGCTGAGAGCCAGTGAGATTAAAACAGAGATTACTGAGTCCAGATTGAGAGTCAGTGAGACTAAAGCAGAGACTATGGAGACCAGACTGAGAGCCAGTGAGATTAAAACAGAGATTATTGAGTCCAGACTGAGAGCCAGTGAGAGGACAGTGGAGGAGCAGAGAGCTGTTATTAAGGAGCTGAAGGAGAAACAGGAGAACCAAGCAGGCAGTTTGAATGTAACAGGGAGCCAGGTGGAGGAGCTGAGGAGGGAGAGAGAGGAGAGGAAGGTGTCTTTCTCTGCCACTGCTGGAGTCTGGGTATGGGAACACAGGACCCTTTTCAACTAGCCTGGCGAATGCCAAACTAAAAATCACAAGTGATCTTTAGTCTGGAGACCTACCTATTGCATTTCTCGTAGCGAAAGCATCGCTTACGATTGTCCAGAGCCGTTTATTGGCCGCTACGAATGTCGCGTACCGTCTGTACATACCTCGGAGCCAATACCAGAGCCACCACGTGACGTAAAATGCTATCGAGGGCCATACAAATCCCTTTTTGCTCTGCAATTGGATACCGAAAGCAGGGGAGAAAATCGGCCATGGTCACCATGCTGCTTTGCAGAGTGAAATGAAATAAGCGCGCAAAGGAGCATGGGAACTGCCAGGCTACTTTTCAACAGAAACTCCCTTGGTTTACAAACATGTTGTCAACAACATTGGAAATGCTTACAACTCAAATACAGGTAATAAAGAATAAAGAAATGAGAGGTTTGCTGATGTTGTTGGGTTAATGTTTTATCTAACTTTATTGAGAATGATGTATGAAGTGGGTGTGTCTGACAATAGTTTAGCCAACATATGTGGTTTGTTATTGTAGCCTTGTTATTTGGATTGCCAAGTATGATGAACTATTTGTCTTAGCTCCAATCTCAACAAGGGACACAATAACTTCCAGGAGACAAGCTACGGTTACTGAACTTTACTTCAAGACTACAACTCCAGTACAAGCAGTCACACCTGAACTTTTTCCTTTTCCCCGTCGAACAACCCTCCCCCCACACATTATGTCTCTTCACAGTAAAAGTCCCCTATCCAAATTGCATAGTTGTCACAATCCCTTTCCCCTCTACACTACTGATAGCAAGAAATGTTTTTTGTTCCAAAGTTATAGGAAAAAAAGTACATACAGTATGAATATAATATGCATGGAACTCTAACTGAGCTGCTCTACTGTAACTGCTGTCTTCACTGGTAAGACACTCAGTGGAGGGATGGTGGAAAAGTATGGAAACACTCTTTCAGTGAAAGTGTGTAGGTGTGTGTTATTATCAGGGTCAGAGAATGAGAGCTTTCCTCTGTCCCAGTCCAGCTGCACTCTGATCCTCTGGGGTTTCTGCTTCACTGTGAGGGGAGTGGAGGGATGAGGTGGAGCCTGTGCTCCATATGCAGCATTTTGATAACAAACAATCCACCGTCCTCTCATGGGGAGAAAGTTTCCCTTTCTCTGGAGAGACTCTGTCACCACACCCAGACACCAGTCATCATTCTTCCCAACCTCCACATCCCAGCAGTGAGTCCCTGAGTTAAAGCCCTCAGAACCCAGGACAGTGGCAAACTTATCAAATCTCTCTCAGGGTCCCCGCGGGTCCTTAAAAAGTCATAAAAAGTCTTAAATACAATAATCGGTTTTTAAGGCCTAAAAATGTCTTAAATTGCTCGGAATGACTGGAATTTTCCAGAAGAAGGTATTAAATTTATTTGACCGAACAAATGAAACCTCCATCCGGTTATTTTTGACCGTAATTTAAAAAGTGACCAGCGTACCTTTTGGGGGCAGTGAATTGAATAATATCTCCCGGAATCTAGAGCTAGCAAGCCAGATCATGCACGTGAAAAATTTACCTCTACATCGCGCATCTTAATATGCGCGCATAGAGAGTGAGCGAGAGGGGCAGAGAGAGAAGCGGTGCCTGACTGTACGGTGTGTGTGTGTGCGTGTCTGCTCATATAGAGCATGTCGGATGCATGCAAGACAAAGACCGTCCAGATTGGCTTACTTTGCTGAGTAAAACAATCAGCTTTCATTATGTGCGGGCTTTTAACTCTGTTTGATGAGTCGAGGCAAACTTCAGTTCAGTAGCCTACGTTAACGTCAACGAGATCGTAATGGCAGAGAAAGAGCTAAAAACAAAGATGAAAGGACGTGAGATCATATGTCAAAGATTATTGTGCATGAATGACAGCAGGTAACCTTAAAATTGCCCCTACCTCTACCCACCACCCGACCCTTCGTGATATAAAAACAGCGAACGCATTTAATATTGCGATGTGGTCACGTGCGCTTATTTCTATTTCTTTTTTCTATTTAATAACTCGGAGAGTTTTTCTCTCCCAAATGTCATACATACATCATTTGAAAGAACGACACAAGAGCCACTCATCTATGGTGGTCACTAGTTGCTGTGATAAACGGTTTATCCTACAGATTAATTAATGATTTCGAAGTACTGTAGGCTATTGTGGAAACAGGTAGGCTATGCATGAGCCATATCAAATAAGCTGCATGCCAACAGGTAGCAATAACACCACTATACATACAGTACCAATAACAGCTGTTTTTAGCCTCCAATTTTAGGCTGAAGTGGTCATTTCAGACAGGCATCCCATGACTGATATGTTGGTCAAAAAATACCCTGTGCTATTTAGGCCACTGATTCAGAAACACAAGGTAGGCTATTGCAGCCCATTTCCTCCAAGGGTTTAGACACACTTTCAATTAAACTATTTAGAATGAATATCAGGGAATTTAGCAAATTGCAAAGAAAGATTGTCCAAGGCATGTTCCTCATTATTATCCAAAAAGGGTCCAAAAGAATAAAAGACTATTTGCATCACATCAAACTAAGAATTCAACAGTAAATGCCATTAAAGTCTAAAATGAAATACATTTTGGTTCATTTGTAAGAAATATTACAACCGACTGCCGAATACAACTCAGCCAGGCTGCTATATGACCTCATGGAGCATTCAAATAATGTGCAATGCATTAGATAATTCATTTGATTAATTGCTATGAGAAGCTATCTAGCAACTTGTTAAAATGCACCAGATTGCAGGAAATGGAAACTAATTTTTCCAAAATTTCTTGGGGAGAACCCCCAAACCCCCTGCAACTTCTCTACACAAATGCATCCCATATTCCTCATTAGTTGACAAGTGCTGCCTTCATTGTTGTTGTGTTAAATGTGTTGTTCACAATATAACAACTTTGAAGGTCATCTTATGATTCAGAATTTTATTTTATGTTATTTCAGTGGTACTGAACCCAAAAGTGAGTAGTTGCGCCCCTGGTCTTAATTTTTCCATTTAGAGGTCTTGAAAAGGTCTTAAAAGTCTTTAAATTTGTACTTGAAAAACGTGCAGATACCCTGATCTCTGGGTTATCAGGAAGCTGCTGTCTCTTATCACCACGTCTCACACTGGTCAGATCCTCAGACAGGATGAGTCTGAGAAATGCAGTGTTGGGATCCAGAGTGACAGGAGCTGCAGAGAGAAAGAACACACATGAGCTGAACACTGAATGATGTCAGATGAGGATATGAATGATGGTCATTAGTGGTGTTAAGTACAATGGCAGAGAGATAGGAACAGTTAAATACTCTTTAGTCATCAGTATGAAGGGATCCCAGCTATGCAGGAGTTTACTTTATCCTCCTTCTGTCTAATGATTATGAATGTTTCTAGTCTTTGGATTATGAATTTATTCAGAGACAGCTGAGTTGATTTATTCAGACAAAATATGTGTTTATTTGAAGAATGTTTGTGTGTTTGTCCACGCTTCCACGTGTGTGCAGGGGCGTAAAAGGGGATAGAGGGAGTTACAGGGCCCCAAAAATTGTATTCCAAGGGGTGAGGGGTGCCCATGGCCACTGCTTGTGCAAAAGGCCCAGAATTTCCTACGCCCCTGTGATCTGACTCTTCTCCTCCTCTTCCTCCCTCAGTGCAGCTATCCTCTCCATCTTGTAGAAACTGGCGAAGCTTCTCAAACCTCTCCTTGATCTGCCCCTGAATTTGCTACGCGCCTGTGTGTGTGTGTGTGTGTGTGTGTGTGTGTGTGAAATCTGAATTAAATGTTTAAGTGAAATGCTCTTTAATCACTAAGTCAGAACAATGAACCTGTTGTTGGTGTGTTCCTATCCTAGCTGTTATTGGTTTTGTGCATTTGGACACACACACACACACACACACACACACACACATACACACACACACACACACACACACACACACACACACACACACACACACACACACACACACACACACACACACACACACACACACACACACACACACACACACACACACACAATCTCTCTCTCCCTCTCTCTCACACACACACACACACACACACACCAAACAGTGTTTGTAAAACTTTTTTTGAGTAGCAGACACAGGAAGGTTTTAGTTGCAATGTGCTCTACTCCTTACTCCTCTAATCAGACATACAGTACAATGTGTGTCATTCTCTTGATCCTAGAATTGAGCATATTTATTTCATTCCAGGCTACTCACTGTACTGAACAATCTCCTGCATCTTCTCCCAGACTCTGAACTTCAGGTTGCCCAGGTGCTTTGCCACATTGATCAGAGCTCCTGAAACCCTCTCTGGATCCTGCAGTGTGCACTGGGCTCTGGAATAACATTCAGGAGTCAGTGCTGCTGTGGGTTTGGGTTCAGAACCACAGAGAAGAGAGAGACAGGAGGCAGAACACTCACCTTTCCACTGTAGTGTTGTAGTTCTGGAAAATATCAAAGATTAGATATATTTAATACTCATTTACACACACACACACACACACACGCACACACACACACACACACACACAATCACACATGTAAATATGTTACCTGCAGGAATGTGACATCATCAGCCTTCATATCCTTTTCAATTGCTCTGATTGTGTCTGAAAGAGATGAGATATCGCTGCTCATCTTCTCAATCTTCTCCTTCATCATCTGACTCTTCTGCTCCACTTCCTCCCTCAGTGCAGCTATCCTGGCTGCCTCTTCATCTCGTAGAAACTGGTGAAGCTTCTCAAACTCCTCCATGATCTGCTTCTCTGTGTTCTGGGTTTGAGTCTGAATAAAACATGACAAAATTATTGATCCAATTTAATCATGGCCAGAAATTTCAGTTACATTTTTAAATTATTCATAACACTTACTGTGTGTTACATCACTGTTACATCTACATAATTAGCAAACAAAAAGTCTAAACAAACTTTTCATAACGACCAATCAGTCACCTTAATATGAGCTGCTGTTTGGTCACATATGAGTTTCACTTCTTCAAAAGTCTTGAGTTTCTTCTGTAAGGGCTGCAGTTTGATCTTGAGCTCCCCCTGGAATGAATGAGGACTAATTTAGACTGGAGCCAATACTACTGTATAACACAGGCACTATGAAACCAAGAGCTCTATATCAGGTTTGCCATGTTCTCAGTGAGAGTGGGGTGGCAGCATGGGGTTGCTGGAGGAACTAGAGGGAGAGGGGCTCCGATGCCCAAAGCACAAAGGAGCATCCACTGCCATCTACTGGTAGAATTAGACATCACAGTGGTGTGGTAGTGTGAGAGTGCTGAGCATAAAGGAACCAGACAGAGACGGGTCACAATGCTAAAATAACAAAGGAGCAAACATTGCCATCTACTGTTAGATTAAAGGAACTACAGTAGTCAAACTCTGGATGAGTTGGCTAGTTCATTCTCTCAGTGATAATGATTTATCATTCCAGTAAAACCGCCTCCAGTATATTTTATTAAGAGCAGAAGATTCTTACCTTGCGGTCCTGTGCAGCTTCATCTATGGGACTAAAGTTGTGATTTTTATGTCTCCTGGAGTCTCGACACACCAGACACACAAGTTCTTTATCCTCCAGACAGAGTAGCTTGAGTTTCTCACTGTGCAGACTGCAGAGCACCTCCTGTGAGAAGGTCTCACACAGGTTTCTTAGAGCCATATTAACAGGATAATTATCTCTAGAGCACTTCCTCCTGCAGTACGGACACTCTCTGGATCCTTTGCTCTCCCAGAACTGCTGCAGACAGGCTTTACACACACTGTGAGTGCAGGTCAAAAGGACAGGATCCTTGTAGAGTTCACAGCACACAGGACAGGTGAGATCCTCTTCTAGTTTAGAAGCCATTTTATCTTTACAGTAAACTCACCCCTCAGTACGTAGCTTTACTTTCACTTTCAGCAGTCTGTGACATTGAGTTCATTTTCCTCAAGAATGTCAATCTCCACAAGATTACTTCAGCCTCAATTTTGTTTTTCTTTTAGACCCAAGTGGTTTCCCTTATTAGTGTCAATGATGCGATCAATTATTCTAATAAAAATATTCCCATTGAGCCAAGAACATTGAACAAACCTGTCATTAAACTTCACTTCCTGCTCTGACAACAGCTTTCAAGAGGGAGGTTATGAAAGATTCTGATTGGCCAGTCAGTCATAAACTTTCCCAACCTGTTCCAACTCCTTCCCAGTTGTGGGTGTGACCTGTGAGACACAGACGCAGAACCCAGACAAGACAGACACACAGATTCTCTCCAGACATTCAGGTTTGCAGAAGGCAGGCAGGACTGAACATGACCTGCACTAATTACTAGCCAGCATAATGACACTAATAATCTGCATTGGGAGATAAATGTACAGTATACGACTTTGGGTTCTAGAGTATTACGGGTTTAGAACAAAGTTCCTTTATTGGTCACAGTATGACTGTTTGAGAAACCAATGTAGTGTGTCCAGTGCATGTCTCCCAACGCAGTAAATTGGTACAAAGGAGCACTATCTATGATTGGGACATTGGGTTTAATATAGTGTGCCTTCATTGGTCAGCTCAACTGAATAAGAAACCAATGGAGTATGTCCAGTACAAAGAAAACAATTTATTTATGCATGCATGCATGGGACATTGAACAAAGTGTTCTTTCGTACAGTAAGTCAGCTAGAGTGATTATGTATGCAGTAGGTAGCATGACTACAGTTAGTCCTCTAGTAGTCTCATGCTTTAACTTCCACTCTACTCCACACTATCTAGATATCTGAGTACCGTGCTAAAGGCAGTAGGTACCACTTTTATGATGGTACTGTATGTAGTATGACCCGACTGTTGTTGACTCACAATGTACCAGCTGAGAAGTGGACACTCTACTACTACATGTAGGCCAACACATTCTGATTGGTATTACTGTAAGCAGTTTGGGGTTTGTTATCTTGCTCAGGGATACTTCAATAAGATCATGCAGAGCAACCTGCAACCATCTGTATGCTGAACGGCACCTGTGTCACCACAGCCCCACTAGGTGGCAGTAAATAAATAAATAAATAAATAAACAGACAATCAAACAATAAGTATATCAATATTACTCTAGACATTACATTATGTGTATTATTATATTGAAAGGTTCCTCTTTCAGGCTATGAAAATGATTAAAAAAAGCCATAATTTTGAAACTATAGGATTTCGCCATTTTGGTATACTGTTTGCTTCACAGCCAACTGTGATTTTTTTTTTTTTTTTTTCAGTATTTTTAGAGAATGTGACCTGGCATTTCACACAGCATGAGCCCCTAACCAATTAGTAGAGTTTAGTCCTGACAAACATTACACAATGGGAAGGACCCAGAACATCCTGTAAATATATGAAGAGTTCAGATGCAAAACCCCTAAACACCATTTTTGTGAAAACTGAGTTAATGATATTGTGTGAATCCTCTATAAATCTAGAATATGTAAATGAAATGTTTTTTGTGAAAAAATAAAATAAAACCTGCTCCCCGCTGTGTCTAAAATATCTGTTTACAATCAAAACACTGTAAATGCCTGATAAAAAAATGCCTTTTTCTCAAAAAGTGGTCAAGTGGAGTTAGGGGTTTTGCATCTGAACTCTTCATATGATCTGTGTGTGTGTGTGTGTGTGTGTGTGTGTGTGTGTGTGTGTGTGTGTGTGTGTGTGTGTGTATGTGTGTGTGTGTGTGTGGTAGGAGGAAGGAGTTTTGCAATAATAGTGAATACTTGGAAAGCATTGTGTGAGCATGCAAAAAAAAACAAAAAACAAAACACTGAACTCAATGATTGTTTTATTTCCTCATGCTTTTACAAACCCTTGACAAACACTTCATTGTGAAGCAGCCTTTACTTACTGTCAGGAATCCCTGGTAAATCACTAAAACCTGAGAAACAGCATTCTCCATTCTGTCAGCCACATGGGCAAAAGTAGGGTAATAATATCAGTGGAGATACTGAATGGTATTGATGGATATCCCACACCGTGCTAAAACCAGCATTGCCACTGAACTTGAGGGATTTATTGCGTTTCTAAAACTATTACCACATTAACCGGGAATGTTTACATTAAAGGAAGACACAACAACTAGAAAGGTAGCAAACCATTCATTGATACAAATTCCTCTGCCAAAAAATATATTTCCTCTAACTGAATGGTTGCCAAGTAATGCAAAAGCGCAGCTCCATTCATGTTCACTTGCACACAGTTTAGGATGAAAAGTGGTTGGAGCCTTCCTTAATAGTAAATTGACAATGGTTTCAAACGTATCACAGTTGCGGAACGGAACTATCAATTTTAGGTGCATGAATTTGTGTGTGTGTGTGTGTGTGTGTGTCAGGGTCCGTATCAGTACTGAGTTCATGTTAAAGTCTCTTCCCATCCATATCCCCAGTTAACCTGCAGCAGGTGTCTGACTGAGTGTCTGACTCTAACTCAGCTGCTCTACTGTAACTGCTGTCTTTACTGGTAAGATCCTCAGTGGAAGGGCAGTGCGAAAGTATGGAAACACTCTCTCAGTGAAAGTGTGTATGTGTGTGTTATTATCAGGGTCAGAGAATGAGAGCTTTCCTCTGTCCCAGTCCAGCTGCACTCTGATCCTCTGGGCGATGAGGTGGAGCCTTTGCTGTATATGCAGCAGCTTTATACTTCATATACCACCGTCCACTCATGGAGAAATAGTCTCCCTTCCTCTGGTGAGACTCTGTCATCACACCCAAGACCCAGTTATCATTCTCCCCAACCTCCACATCCCAGCAGTGAGTCCCTGAGTTAAAGCCCTCAGAGCCCAGGACACTGGCATACTTATCAAATCTCTCTGGGTTATCAGGAAGCTGCTGTCTCTCATCACCACATCTCACACTGGTCAGATCCTCAGACAGGATGAGATCATCAGCTGCAGTGTTGGGATCCAGAGTGACAGGAGCTGCAGAGAGAAAGAACACACACATGAGCTGAACACTGAGTGATGTGTGATGAGGATGTGAATAATCATTATTAATAGTGGTGTTACCAAGTTCACCAGCTTACCAAGTTGAAATACAAACGCCAGCGCCTATTGTGTCTATGAACAGATGTAAGTTCTGTTGTTTTTTGTTTGAATTGCAGACAAAGAAAACTTTACGTTGCTATTGCCCTAATCGAACATACTGTATCTGTGTGTCATTATCTTGATCCTTCGAATTGAGCATCTGTATTTCTTTCCAGGCTACTCACTGTACTGAACAATCTCCTGCATCTTCTCCCAGACTCTGAACTTCAGGTTGCCCAGGTGCTTTGCCACATTGATCAGAGCTCCTGAAACCCTCTCTGGATCCTGCAGTGTGCACTGAGCTCTGAAATAACATTCAGGAGTCAGTGCCCATACGAAAAAGATTTATATGAAACTTACATTTTTCCTACATGTTGTATAAGAATCTTATATATATATTTTATAGGGGACTCAAAGCTCATACAAAATCCATATAAAATCCATATAATGTGAAACTTATACAACTTTGCACCATGTAAGAATTGTATATGACACGTCCCATGTGAAAAAGATTTATATAAACTTTACAATGTTTTAGGCCTATATGTTGTATAAGAATATCAGGGTGTGTAGGCCAGTCAAGCACATGCAAAATGCATTTGCAATGTTTCTATATGTTTATGTTTCATGTGATTCACACATTGGTGAAATTAAAGGAATACTTTAACTTTTTATGAAAATTGGTCAGTCATCCTCTTCCCTGAAGTTACATACTGTATGTGGGTAAAATCATTTTGGTCTGGCAATCCAAATTTTAGCTTTAGCTTAGGCACTGGAATGTAATGTAGCCAAAGAGTTGCTATCTGGCAACTTTACATTCCAGCACCTATGCTAGGCTAGGGACAAAATGATTTTACCCACATATGTAACTTCAGGGAAGAGGATGAATGATTAATTTTCATAAAAAGGTGAACTATTCCTTTAATTTCACCATGTGTGAATCACATACTGTAAAACATAGAAACATTGTAAAGTTTAAATAAAACTTTTCCATATGAGAAGTTATAAGCTTCATATATGCAATGTATTTTGCATGTGGTTTGGCAGTTGTACAAACCCCATCTGGGATTATTATACAACATATAAAACCATGGTCAAGTTTATATATTAACTTTCACATTATATGCATTTTATACGGATTTTGTATGACCTTTGAGCCCCCTATAAAATACATATAAGATTCTTATAAGGATATCAATAGGATATTGACATCAGATATTAGGCCACTGACAATTCACAAATTCACATATTGAAAACATATGTGTGGGGGTGCCGTGGCTCAGTGGCTAGAGTGTCAGACCATTACCCCTGGGAACCCGTGTTCGATTCTGACCCAAGGTCATTTCCCAATCCTGTCATCTCTACACTGTCCTATCTAATAAAAAGCCTAAAAAGTATCTTAAAAAACATATATATCATATTCTTTATACATGGGGATGCCATGGTAGGTGTTGTTGCCACATTTTGTGTCAGACAACTGTGGTCTAGTGGTTAGGGCTTAAGACTTGTAACTATAAGGTTGACAGTTCAATGCGTCATCTAAACTATCAGTAGGCCTACTCTCCAGCATGCAGCCCACTGTACCAGGTCAGTATAGGTAACTTCACTGTCTGCTGTGTCTCACCAATTCCATGTGGGTTAATTATATTCTTATCAAAATATAAAGCCTGCATAGTTTTATATACATTTCACATTATATACATTTATATACATTTCATGTATGAAAGTGTTTGTGTGTGTGTGTGTGTGTGTGTGTGTTCATGATGTTAAGCAAGCATAATGAACGGTACGCAAGCATAATAAATAAACAAAGACATAATCATTAAATCATCTGATATGCTATAAGATGCAGCCTTTGTAAAACAAAAAAAGCACAAAGAGGGATAATGAATAGTCTGTAAATCCTAAGCAGCATCTCCTGTAAAGGGCAGTAAAGTCGGGGTGATACTCTGCTAAGCAGATCCTATGAATGAGTAACGTTACAGGAAAGTAAATTTCACCTTTATGTCAGAAGCAGCTTCTCCTGCAGGACAGAAGTTGTGATTTTTGTGCAATTTTGAGTCTCGACAAATGAGACACACAAGTTGTTTATCATCCTGACAGAAGAGCTCAAATTTCCTCTTGTGTTCTTTGCAGAGTAGATTTGTCCCTACTTTGTCTTGTAAGACAGTTTCAGACAGAGCCTCACACAGGTTCCTTAAAGCCAGATTAGGGCGCAGAAAGCCATCTGATGAATTCTTCCTGCAGAGTGGACATTCTTTGGATCCTTTGGATTTCCAGCACTTCTCCAGACAGTCTCTACAGAAACTGTGACTGCAGGACATTAGGATAACAGGATCCTTGTAGATCTCAGTGCACACAGGACAAGATGTGTCCTCTTCCACCTTTGAAGCCATTTTCAACACCTGAATCTAAAACTACAAAGTGTTACAAACTTCTCTCTCACAATGGCTGCAGGACAAATTTTACTTTCACTTTCATAGCGAGTAAATCTACCCTCTCTAATGAGTCATTGTTAGCCTAGACTCTAGACGTACCCCTAGTGGTAGCAAATTTGAATTTGCACAGAGGTACGTCTAGAGGCCACTGATAGAAACCCGTTTTAGCCTTCCTCTGGAGGCGGATAACCAATCACAGCGCGGTATGTGTACAGGAAATCGTAAGGCGGGCTTTGTACGATGACGACAGCCCTGCTCAAACCAGAGCGGAATCGTCTTTGGCTTTAGTTTTGGACGAATTGCACTTGTCATTTTCTTTGAAAGTGAAACAAGAAAGTGCACTGAAGTTTTTCGTTCTGAAAAAGATGTCTTTGCCGTGTTACCGACGGGCTACGGGAAAAGTTTGAAATACCAGCTGGTACCACTGGCCGGAACGCTAGCCTATTACGTGGAGAGGCAGTTTGAAAGACAGCGCAATCACCCGCCCCTCCATTGAGGTACAGTCTATCAGTGGTCTTCAGACTATACATTCTTATGATATAGTCTGACGTGTCAGGCTAAGTCATTGTGTTTCTTCTATGCAAATCTCCCAGAAATCCAGCATTCTCTCCAACATTATTAACACAAGCAATCTGAATATTACTCCATGTTTCCCCTCATTTCTCACATACCACAGTAGTAGTTCAGCCGGAGTGTTGAGCAGAGCAGCTTTCTGTCACTCAGCTTCACTTCCTTCTTCAGCACCGGTGAGTCAGAGGGAGGGCCCAAGATTACATAAGAGCTGATTGGCCAATGAGCCCATTCCATCACACCTAAGCACTGTCTCACCTCTAGATTGTAGTTCAAAGTCTCAGGAGGAGTGAACTGTAACTCACAGACATAAACAGGCATTATTGTGAGTGATTTTATCTGCTGTCAAAACGATCATACGTTCCCAAAATATCAGGATGATTTTGTAGTTCTCAAAATGTTTTGCCTTCAAATATCTCAATGCATTTTGATCTTACTGCCCTGAAATTTGACTATATCACTTTGTATGAAGCCACTGTGTAAACCACATGCATCTTACTGTACAGAAACTGACTCTTAACAAGAACAATCTACCCTGACCTTGGACCATGATCTGACTTTCTCAGAGAAAAACAGGAAACAAAACAACAACTCATGCATGGGGTGCAACAATTACAACCCAATTCAATCAGTTATCAACGTGTAATCAATACATTGGTAATCAGTAACCAATGAACATCATCTATAGTATTACAGTAAAGAGTAAGAAACACTAGCCCGGCAAATGCCAAATTAAAATCACAAGTGATATTTAGTCTGGGGACCTACCTATTGCATTTCTCGTAGCGGAAGCATCGTTTACAATTGTCCAGAGCCGTTTATTGGGCGCTACGAATGTCTATCATAGCGTCTGTACATACCTCGGAGCCAATACCAGAGCCACCACGTGACGTAAAATGCAATCGAGGGCCGCACAAATCCCTTTTTGTTCTGCGATTGGATACCGAAAGCAGGCGAGAAAAACGGCCATGGTCACCATGCTGCTCTGCAGAGTGAAATGAAATAAGCACGCAAAGGAGCATGGGAACTCCCAGGCTAAAGAAACACAGTAAGTCTGTGAGAACAGAGAAGCATCCCCCAGTGCCTGCATGAAGATTCTTGACATTGAGCCCCAAACCCCAAATTCCCTAGCCTGGCAGGCCATCCTATATCATCGACATGTATAGTCTGGCATCGAGAGATAGACCAAACTCAATCGTGGGTGGACAAGGCTGTTAACTTTGGACTTCTGGCCGCAACAGGATAGCCTATTGCCAATCGGAGGAACGGACGAGATGTAAACACCAATTCAAAAGAAAGCTGTGTTCGGCGAAGCCCGCCCTAAACACATAGAGCGTCGTGAATAGATGTCGCCAAAGGCGTCATCCAATCAACTTCCCTATGGCTTGCTACTAGATGCACAGTACAGGCTGAGCAAATTCATTTGCTGCTGCTATGATTTCTAGATTACAAATTCCTCTCTCTCTCTTCCCAACCACTCTTGCCCATCCCATAATACCACTTCACTACTTCACCTTTATACTCCCCTCTCTACACAGCCTAACCAGAGAGGATTCAAGCGGAGCGAGAGGTGTCAACGCTGGTTCAGTTCCTGGTTCTATTTTTGCAAGGGGGAGGGGGGAAAAATCCCCTTTATGCAGACTTAAAGAATGTTTGTGATGTAATGATTTATGCAGACTTAAAGAATCTTTCTTATTGTGATGTAATGCATTTATGCAGACAGGAAGTATTCCAGTTTGCTCCCATTGAAATGTATTATGATGCCTTATCTTGCTCAGTATTCCATGATCTTTGGCCTAACCCCCACCCGAACCCTACACACACACACACCCTCTTCAACTTCAACCCCAACAGAATTTGAAAGTCAGGGAGACTCCCTGATATTGATAATGCCTCCCTGATGCCCGCAAATTGAATAATATCTCCCTGAATCTAGAGCTAGCAAGCCAGAGCATGCAGGTGAAGAGTGAATCTAGAGCTAGCAAGCCAGAGCATGCAGGTGAAACATTTACCTCTACATCGCGCATCTTAGTATGCGCGCATACTGTATGAGAGTGAACGAGAGGGACAGAGAGAGAAACAGTGCCTGTGGGATGTCTGTTCATGTATTTCATTACATAACTTTACATTTACATTCACACACACATTTATACTCCCCCTTCTCTACACAGCCTAACACCCAACCCCACCCCTACACACACACACACACACACACACACACACACACACACACACACACACACACACACACACACACACACACACACACACATTCCTCTTCAACCCCAACGGAATTTCATGCATTTACTTCCTGCCCTGCCCAACACCCCTAATTTATGCACAATACCAGGATGACAAGGAAGTTCAAGAAAATAAATGTGACAATAACATTTCCTTGTTCCTTGTGGGGGTAGTTGAGACTGAACCTATCCCTTACCTATCAGTATGTAATAAAGACTTGGTAATCAGTAACCAGTGAACAGCAGCCATATATTAAAGCGTAAGAAACAGTCTGTGAGAACAGAGAGGCATCCTGTAGTGTCAACATGAAGACTTGTGGAGCTCTACTGGTGCTGCTGTGCTGCAGTATGGCTGAGGCACAACCCAGATCTGAGACCATCAGTGACGACATCAGTCACCACGGCCTCTATACTGGAGCAGAGACCAGAGAAAATGAGGATTTGGATGCAGCAGAGAGAACTGAACAGCCTGACACCCACACTGTGCTGAGAGAGATGACTGCTCTGGTGACGGAGCTCAAAGTGGAGCTCAGATTCACAAAGACACAAGTGGATGCCTTAGAGGCCAGACTGAGAGCCAGTGAGAAGACAGTGGAGGAGCAGAGAGTTGAGCTCAAACAGACTGAAGCCAGACTGAGAGCCAGTGAGACTAAAGCTGAGACTATGGAGACCAGATTGAGAGCAAGTGAGAAGACAGTGGAGGAGCAGAGAGCTGTTATTGAAGAGCTGAAGGAGAAACAGGAGAACCAAGCAGGCAGTTTGAATGTAACAGGGAGCCAGGTGGAGGAGCTGAGGAGGGAGAGAGAGGAGAGGAAGGTGTCTTTCTCTGCCACTGCTGGAGTCTGGGTATGGGAACACAGGACCCTTTTCAACAGAAACTCCCTTGGTTTACAAACATGTTGTCACCAATGTTGGAAATGCTTACAACTCAAATACAGGTACAGTACATGTAATATAACAGTAAAGAAATTAGAGGGTTGCTGATGTTGTTGGCTTTATGTTTTATCTACCTTTATTGAGAATGACGTATGAAGTGGGTGTGTCTGACAATAGTTTAGCATACATATGTGGCAAACATACACCCTCCCCATTGAGAATATATAGAAAACAGTATTTTCTTTATTATCATCTTTTTCACAAAACACAACAAAATAATCGGAAAATGGGATAGTTGTCACAAACCCTTTCTCCTATACACTACTGATAGCAAGAATTTTTTTTTTGTTATGAAGTTATAGAGAAAAAGTAGCCTGGGCGAAAGCGACTGTTGACTATGTCATACAGTCTGACTCTGGCCCAACGCAATTGAAATAGGTTTCCGTTTGGATATGACGTATTCTCTCACCTGGCTCTCACGCCTACAACTTCCGCGTTCAGTAATAACAGATCTCTGGCAAGTTCTGGGGTGCGTCTCCCAAAAGCATAGTTGCTAACTAAGATAGCTTGTTAGTTAGTTTGGAATATGTTTCTGTTCCCCAAAGCCATCAGCCAGACTAACGAGCTTCCTTTGTTGACAATATAACTAACTATGGTGATAACGTCGTTAGTCAAAGCATAGTTAGTTCATCACTGGTGTCCCCCAAAAGCATAGTCCAGACTAAGCATAGTATCTTGTTAGTAAATCTTGTTAGTTCAAGCTGACACTCCAACGTGCAAGTTAAAGCCAAAGAAGCTTAGTTATATGGCCACGTGATGTCTTCTTTGGCTGTTTTGGGGTGAAATACTGCTGACGCGACACCACTTGATGCATTACTCCCACCTACAGCGTGAATTAATTATCACAGTTTGATTGACCTCAGTTTGACTCATACAAATGAGTTTAACTGACGAGAGGATACACGTTGTAAAATGCATGTTGTCAAAACAATTGGTCTTCTTGACTGGCAGAAACTTCAAATTACAACTTTGATGCAATTAAATCATTACATTACGATTCCTAATTTAAAATCAAGCCGTCATTACAGCATTCCCAGCTGGATTTGAACTTGAACTGACAAAACAAGTAATGTGCCCAATTCTACGTGACTGCTTTAGCAAGGTATGCCACTGACTAATTGAACTAACCACCATCAAGAATTGTTCAAATCATACATATAAATA
>JAODXP020000016.1:8998484-9037404 GCA_027497455.2 Sardinella longiceps | reverse complement strand
TTAATTTACCAGGCCATCAAACAATATGATGAATATATCGGTTTTTAAGACTTACTTTTACCCAAATGATTCGTGGTCAGAATAAAATTATTCGCAGCCAAATTCGTCTGCAGTGTCCTGATGTTGCTGGCTAACTCAGGTATTTGCTAACGTTAGTGGTAGCTCCGGTTAGCTTGCTAATAGGCAAATTGATTATATTAGAGTAACACAGCTTACTGGCTGGTCTTACTTGTTAACAGCAAGATCGTATGAGCATGCTACAGTGTGAATGTTGCCATGTTAATAAATTTAGAAGTGTTCAGAAGCCTACTGAAGTGCCGTTTTGACGGTTAGCTTGCTATATAGCAGCTAACGTCCATAGACAACAGCTCTAAGCTGTGAAGAAGTTCTGTGCTTCCGTTGGTTAACGGAAAAATATGCGACATTTAAACAATAACGTATAGTTTGTAATCCTCTAACAGCAAGAAAACACTTACATAAAACGATCTTGTGGGTTTTATTCATGTAAACTGACACATCCAAACTTATAAAGCCATGACTCTGCCGAAGTACAGTCCGTTTTGCATTGAGAATAACGTTATCAATCCGGTCAGGTTTACCCCTGAAAGTGGGCGTGTCCGACCGTTGCCTGATTGTTACGTGAAGTCGAAATCATCTATAGAGACAGAGCGCCCCGCGTTCTAATTTGAAGACCACGCCCCCCGAGGGGGAAACCTTTGCCTCGGCCCTCATTGACTTGCATGGGGAAAAAGTGTTGTGTCCACACTCTTGGCTTTTTGGGAAGAAATGAGAAATGCCCATAAAATCCATTCATGACAAAATCCACAGTCAACAAGGAGTACAACCCAGTTTGCAAGTTAAATAAACTGACTAACCTTATAAAAAAAATATATGAAGCCGATAATAAACGTTATACTGCTTCCCCATGTCGTAGACGGCGCAGTGGATTTTGTCATGAATGGATTTTATGGGCATTTCTCATTTCTTCCCAAAAAGCCAAAAGTGTGGGCACAACACCTTTTCCCCATGTAAGTCAAAGGTTTCCCCCTCGGGGGGCGTGGTCTTCAAATTAGAACGCGGGGCGCTCTGTCTCTATACCACAATCACTTTGGTCTCCAACAATTCAGACTAAATGTGAGCACCTGCTGTGTGTTATCCAGGAGACACCCAGTACAATTGTTTCACACTTTTATAAAGGGGTTGCTGTTGATTTCATGCAGATTCTTTTTCACATCTGCACATTTACAAGACTAAACTAGAACACTTGTACGTCAATGGGAATGGGAATATGGAAAACAAGCATTTGAGTAGCCAGTGTTCTATTTTAGAAACCCTATACACACACACCAAAGACAACTGGTTACTTACCTACCTTCTCCCACACACTTTCTCTATTAGCCTATCTCTTCACACATACATTAGCTCAGTCACACACTCTCGCTCACTCACACTCACTCACTCACTCTCTCTCTCACACACACACACACACACACACACACACACACACACATGCCTACTACCTGCAGAAATGTGACATCATCAGCCTCCATCTTCTCTTTTATGGCTTTGATTGTGTCTGAAAGAGATGAGATCTCTCTGCTCATCTTCTCAATCTTCTCCTTCATCATCTGACTCTTCTGCCCCTCTTCCTCCCTCAGTGCAGCTATCCTGGCTGCCTCTTCATCTCGTAGAAACTGGTGAAGCTTCTCAAACTCCTCCTTGATCTGCCTCTCTGTGTGCTGGGCCTGAGTCTGGATAAAACATGATCAAGTTATTGATTCCAATAGGAATCTACACAAAGAATTTTCCATTACAACTGATCCATAACTTCTCATAGTACAGATTCTTTACAATATCTCACTTTTATATGTGCTGCTGTTTGGTCACAGAGGAGTTTAACTTCTTCAAAGGTCTCCAGTTGCTTCTGTAAGGGCTGCTGTTTGGTCTTCAGCTCCTCCTGGAATGAATGAACATTAGATTGGACAACAAAATTAAATCTTTGACAGAAGGTGCAGATCTGTACTGTATGTGCATCAGAGATTCTTGAGATAAGGGACAAAACTTAAACAAAAACATCATAGTTTGTTTTAAAATCAAGACATTTCTTATTAGAAAGACACTTTAAAAGTTCAATTCATAAGAGTAGTTGTGCCTAGATGAAGTATGACACAGAAGTATTTCCACACCAAATAGCCCATAATATTCATGAAAATATATTGGAAAAGATACCCCCTACCTCATTTCATTTACACTTCGTAACCCCATTGAAATGATGCTGAGTGCCTGCAGCTGAGTGATATTAACTACTAACTCCTCTCTCACGGACCTCTCACACTACTACTTGATTGATTGATCTGTTTGTTTGTGTTTAAGGATTCCCTAGTTTGGTGCTATACACTGATAAACTCAGAGACTAGGACCAGAGTATCACAGTTATCAAACAGCGCCATCTACTGTCAGAACTAGCATAGTAGCTAGCCTACCTGCTGTCATATCTTCCACATTATGTGTCAGGTCACAGTACATACTCTACAGATTTACAGGCAGTAAGAGTGTAAATCTTTACCTTACGGTCCTGTGCTGCTTCATCTATGGGACTGAAGGTGTGATTCTTATGCATCTTTGAGGTCTGACACACCACACACACAGGCTGCTTATCCTCCACACAGAAAACTTTGAGTTTTTCACTGTGCAGATTGCAGAGCACCTCAGAGACTCTCTGACTCTCCTGTAAGAAGGTCTCACACAAGTTTCTTAAAGCCATATTGGGAGGATAGAATTCCTTTGAGCACTTTCTCCTGCAGTAGGGACATTCTCTGGATCCTTTGCTCTCCCAGAACTGCTGCAGACAGGCTTTACACACACTGTGAGAGCAGGTCAATACGACAGGATCCTTGTAGATTTCACAGCACACAGGACAGGTGAGATCCTCTTCAAATTTAGAAGCCATGTTGTCCTGCCAGTAAACTCTCTCCTCTGTGCAGTCTTGTTCACTTCACTTTCAGCTTCACTTTCACTTTCAGCAGTGGAGTTGAGTCAGCCAGTCCCAAACACCCAAACTGTTTCACACTTTAATCCACACGACTCTTAGCTCCTCTAGCTTCAGTTTCAACCCAAAGTCTAAACACTGTTACTAACTTAAGAAACTTCTGATCAAAGTGTCCCACATGAGAGCGTCTAGTGAAGGACAGAGAATCAAAATGCAACTCAACTTCACTTCCTGTTTCTGCACCAGACACAGTGGGAGGGACAACAGCAGTGAAAGATTCTCGATTTGTCAGTTAGTTACTGATGAAAAGTTCCTTGTTCACTGCTGCTCCAATGGAGTTCAGGTTCAAAGTTCAGTCCAAGTTCCAGCTGTGACTGTGAACTGTATCTGCAGAGACTCAGAGACTGACCCCAGATCAGTGGAATACACACAGACTCTCCTCCACACACAGACTTTGATCTCTCAGGTTGAAATGAACACAAAACTATGAAAACAATTACATACATAATGAATGTGTCCTGCTCAGTTTGATCTGATATTATAGCCTGCTGTGATGAGTTTGATCTGATCTTACTCCTCCTCCAGTCATGTGTGTGTGTGTGTGTGTGTGTGTGTGTGTGTGTGTGTGTGTGTGTGTGTGTGTGTGTGAGATGTGATGAGTTTGATCTGATCTTACAACTAGTATTCCAGTCATTTGTGTGTGTGTGTGTAGAGAGAGAGAGAGAGTCTGATGTGAAGAGTTTGATCTGACATTAGTACTTGTACTCCAGTCATGTGTGTGTGTGTGTGTGTGTGTGTGTGTGGAGAGAGGTGTGATGTGATGAGTTTGATCTGACCTTAGTACTAGCACTACAGTCGTGTGTGAGTGTGTGTGTGTGTGTGTGTGTGTGTGTGTGTGTGTGTGTGTGTGTGTGTTTGTATGTGTGTATGTATGTAGAGGGAAATCTGATATGATGAGATTGATACCACTAGAATTCCGGTCATATATGTGTATTTGTGGATTATTTTGAGTAATGCGGGGACATTAATATTACTAGCAGTATGAGATATTGGATGCATTTGTGTAGATTGATGTAGATGATGATTGCTATGATGTAATGAAATCTAACAGGAGAATTGACATAGAGGCTTATTTTATGAATAGTTCTGTTTCTCTGTGCTTTAGGGATGGCATCAAGTGATGCTTCTCAAGATCCTTGAGTCTGCAGTGTTACAGGTGAGTGTCCTGTCCACTAGGTGTCAGTATTGCTTATGCAGTTTGATTCACACTCTCACAACCTGCTCCAAAATGACTGAAATGAAATGAGAGAAACAATATGACCAAAGATCATGGAATACTCCGCTTGAATCCTCTCTGATATGACTGTTGCAGTGATGAAGCTGATTTACTCTGGTCATATGAACAACAGTAAATTCAACAGTGAGTGAATGAAATGGATCATGATTTATTCAACTGACTTTGGTCTAAAATTATAACCACACAATGACATATTTTTTATACGAAATATTTAGTTTTCTCCTGTATGCTTCCCTCTCATTAGTATTACAACTCACTTGAATATTAACACACAACTTTGAATGTTGATATCCAGACAATAAGACAAATTTTGTTTTGCTTTTGTTTTCTACTGAAAGATGCCCTCTCAGAGTGCTCTACTCTCGTACACACACACACACACACACACACACACACACACACACACATTCTCTCGTTCTCAGTGTGTGAGTCCTGGTCCAGAGTCAGTGTGATCTCTAACTGTGCTGCTCTACTCTTACTGAGTCCTTCACTGCTAACATCCTCAGAGGGGGAAAGTGGAGAAAGTCCAGAAGAATGGAAACAGGTCATGAGCTGTAACTAATAAATGGTAGAGATGTGTGTTACCATCAGGGCTTTGGATTCTTATCATCCATGGGAACACAGAGGCTGGATGAGCTCTAACTGGGATGAGTCAGAGTCACACTACATTTTACTGGCACAATCCTGAGAGTAGTACATAGCCCAATCCAAAAGTGTGGAAACACTCTCTCAGTGAAAGTGTGTGTGAAAGTGTGTAGGTGTGTGTTATTATCAGGGTCAGAGAATGAGAGTTTTCCTCTGTCCCAGTCCAGCTGTACTCTGATCCTCTGGGGTTTCTGCTGCACTGGGAGGTCAGTGGAGTCATGAGGTGAAGCACATGCTGCATATGTAGCCCCATTATACTGCACATACCACAGTCCATTCCTGGAGTATATGAATCCCTTCCTCTGGGCAGACCCAGGTCCCACTCATCATTCTCTCCAACCTCCACATCCCAGCAGTGAGTCCCTGAGTTAAAGCCCTCAGAGCCCAGGACACTGTTCCATTTATCCAATCTCTCTGGGTTATCAGGAAGCTGCTGTCTCTCATCAATACATCTCACACTGGTCAGATCCGCAGACAGGATGAGATTTGGTTTAGCAGTGTTGGGATCCAGAGTGACAGGAGCTGCAGAGAGAAAGAACACACACATGACCTGAACACTGAGTGATGTGTGATGAGGATGTGGTTGACATATCTTACACACGGACACACACACTCCCACTCTTTCATTACACACACATTCATTTTCCTATCATACACACACACACACGCTATCACTCTCTGATCATACACAGGCCAGAACACACACGGCAGCGCACATACACACTACCACTTTCTGAGCAAATGTACACACACACACACACACACACACACACACCGTCACACATTGCACACACAAACTGAAACTTTCTCATTCCAGAGACCACATTATCACTTTCTCATCACTGACACACACACACACACACACACACACACACACACACACACACACACACACACACACACACACACACACTACCATTCTTCATTCTCTGATATTATAACACACATACACACACACACACACACACACACACACACAAAGTGTGCACAAAACCACTCAAACAGACACACACTACCACTCTTGTCACATCCGAAGACATACACACATAACACACACATACACACACACACTATGGATGCAAACACAAGTCTAAGACATCTTTGTTCTCCATCACACACATAGGGACAATGCGTGCACACACACACACACACACACACACACACACACACTACTCCTCTGATCAACCACATACACATGCTCAGGCACACTACTCTCTGATTACACACACACTCACACATTATATAATGAATTTGTATTTGAAAAAAAAAGATATGCAAACTTTGATGTTTGAACTCCGACATGCACGCACATACACACACTGGGTGTCACCCAAAAAAACACACACACACACACACACACACAACCACTCTCTAAAAAGGGGGGTATACAAAATTTGTGTGTGTGTGTGTGTGTGTGTGTGTGTGTGTGTGTGTGTATGTGTGTGTTTCACTCACTGTATTGAACTATCTCCTGCATCTTCTCCCAGACTCTGAACTTCAGGTTGCCCAGGTGCTTTGCCACATTGATCAGAGCTCCTGAAACCCTCTCTGGATCCTGCAGTGTGCACTGGGCTCTGGAATAACATTCAGGAGTCAGTGCTGCTGTGGGTTTGGGTTCAGAACCACAGAGAAGAGAGAGACAGGAGGCAGATCACTCACCTTTCCACTGTGCTCTTGTAGTTCTGGAAAATAAGAATGGAAGAAATATGTTATGAGTGTGTGTAATGGACTGCATGTTGTATCCTATACAAGCACTCAAATCACTACCCAACATGTCTCACATTCCCCCAATCCCACACACAGTCATGCACCAGTGGAGGAGGCTGCCAGACAAGGTGCCAACCTGCTCACCAGGGGCATTTTGGGGATCACTATCTTGCTCAAGGACACTTGAGGTCTAGGGGTCAGGTGGTGCCAACTACCCTCGACTGCAGACTTGCAGCCTCAATGTGGGGCAGGACTCATGTTTTTCAGGATGTTGCAGTGAATTTCTGGACCTGGCCATCAGTTTACAAGTAATGCTACTGTCGCAGAGTTATGAGCTAAAAGTTATACACACTTTTTACATAATTCAAAACGTCAATCAGACAGGTGGTGCCAACTATCCCCGGCTGCGGACAAATATTTCCGTAGGGGGCTGTGCTCTTCCTTAATTCTGTCTCTCTATTTGTCCACCTGTCTAATTGGACACTAGACTTCCCATGAGGGTGAAGCCCCGCCCCACATTGAGGCAAGTCTGCAGTCAGGGCTTCTGGGTAGAGTGGAGATCAAACTTGTAAGTTGCAACCCTCCTGTGACAGAACGCTATACCATTCTACATTCTCTGGTCACACACACATATTTTGCACACAACCACTCAAGCACACACTCTGGTCACAAACACAGAAATTGCCCCAGAAAGGGTTCTAGAGTGGACTGATGTTCCAGCCTGATGGTCTCTCTGCACCAATGGCCACAACTTTGCTGTGTGTTATCCAGGAGACATCCAGTACAATTGTTTCACACTTTTACAAAAGGGTGTTTGGCATTTGATTGTTTTTCACAACTGCACATTCACAAGACCAAAGCTCAACAGCTAAATCAGCCAGGATTCTCACATTCTGCACACATCAATGGGAATTTGTCAAATATGTACCCAGTGTTCTGTTTTAGAACCCCAGTGTTCTTCCCCCCAGTCACTGTCTTTCACACACCACAGATTATTAATCACTGTCCTACCACCACACACTTTCTGTATTCTCTCTTCATACGATGCCATACACTACCACACACACACACACACACACTATATAACACTCTAAAACTAAAATATGTCTACTACCTGTAGGAATGTGACATCATCAGCTCCCATCTGCTCTTCTATGGTTCTGATTGTTTCAGAAAGAGTTGAGATCTCTCTGCTCATCTTCTCAATCTTCTCCTTCATCATCTGACTCTTCTGCTCCTCTTCCTCCCTCAGCGCAGTTATCCTGGCTGCCTCTTCATCTCGTAGAAACTGGTGAAGCTTCTCAAACTCCTCCTTGATCTGCTTCTCTGTGTGCTGGGCCTGAGTCTGGATAAAACATGATCAAGTTATTGATTCCAATACACAAAGAATATTCCATTTCAACTGATCCATAACTTCTCATAGTACAGATTCTTTACAATATCTCACTTTTATATGTGCTGCTGTTTGGTCACAGAGGAGTTTAACTTCTTCAAAGGTCTCCAGTTGCTTCTGTAAGGGCTGCAGTTTGGTCTTCAGCTCCTCCTGGAATGATTGGACAACAAAATTAAATCTTTCACAGAAGGCGCAGATCTGTACTGTATGTGCATCAGAGATTCTTGAGATAAGGGACAAAACTTTTCCTCCATAAAGAACATCATAGTTTGTTTTAAAATCAAGACATTTCTTATTAGAAAGACACTTTAAGAGTTCAATTCATAAGAGTAGTTGTGCCTAGATGAAGTATGACACAGAAGTATTTCCACACCAAATAGCCCATAATATTCATGAAGATATATTGGAAGAGATACCCCCCCCCCAAAAAAAAAAAAAAAAAGTTAGAATTTCATTTCATTTTCACTTCATAACCACATAGAGAAATGATGCTGATTGCCTGCAGCTGAGTGATATTAACTACTAACTCCTCTCTCACGGACCTCTCACACTACTACTTGATTGATTGATCTGTTTGTTTGTTTGTTTCTGTTTAAGGATTCCCTAGTTTGGTGCTAATACAGTGATACACTCAGAGACGGACTGAGAGAAGAAAAGGACCAGAGTATCAAACCAGCTATCAAACAGTGCCATCTACTGTCAGAACTAGCATAGTAGCCTACCTGCTGTCATAAATCTTCCACATCATGTGTGTCAGGTCACAGTACATACTCTACAGATTATATATTTTAATCTCACAGGCAGTAAGAGTGTAAATCTTTACCTTGCGGTCCTGTGTTGCTTCATCAATGGGACTGAAGGTGTGATTCTTATGCATCTTTGAGGTTTGACAGACCCAGCACACAGGCTGTTTATCCTCCACACAGAACACTTTGAGTTTTTCACTGTGCAGATTGCAGAGCACCTCAGACACTCTCTGACTCTCCTGTAAGAAGGTCTCACACAAGTTTCTTAAAGCCATATTGGGAGGATAGTTTCCCTTTGAACACTTTCTCCTGCAGTAGGGACATTCTCTGGATCCTTTGCTCTCCCAGAACTGCTGCAGACAGGCTTTACACACACTGTGAGAGCAGGTCAATAAGACACTTGTAGATGTCACAGCACACAGGACAGGTGAGATCCTCTTCAAATTTAGAAGCCATGTTGTCCTGCCAGTAAACTCTCTCCTCTGTGCAGTCTGGTTCAGCAGCTTCACTTTCACTTTCAGCAGTGGAGTTGAGTCAGCCAGTCCCAAACACCCAAACTGTTTCACACTTTAATCCACACGACTCTTAGCTCCTCTAGCTTTAGTTCAACCCAAAGTCTAAACACTGTTACTAACTTAAGAAACTTCTGATCAAAGTGTCCCACATGAGAGCGTCTAGTGAAGGACAGAGAATCAACCTGCCACTCAACTTCACTTCCTGCTCCTGCAACAGGTACACAGTGGGAGGGACAACAGCAGTGAAAGATTCCTGATTTGTCAGTTTCAGTAGACCAGTCCCTTGTTGACTGCTGCTCCAGTGGAGTTCAAGGCCAAGTTCCAGTTGTGGGTGTGAACTGTATCTGCCAGAGACCCAGAGACTGACCCCAGATCAGTGGAATACACACAGACTCCACACACAGCACAGACTTTGATCTCTCAGGTTGAAATTAACTCCAGTCATGTGTGTGTGTGTGTGTGTGTGTGTGTGTGTGTGTGTGTGTGTGTGTGTGTGTGTGTGTGTGTGTGTGTGTGTGATGTGATGTGATGAGTATGATCTGATCTTACAACTAGTATTCCAGTTGTGTGTGTGTGTGTGTAGAGAGAGAGAGAGAGAGAGAGAGAGAGAGAGAGAGAGAGAGAGTCTGATGTGATGAGTTTGATCTGACCTTAGTACTGGTGCTCCAGTCATGTGTGTGTGTGCAGAGCCGGTTCTAGCCTTTTCAACGCCCTAGGCCAGATATGAGTTCTGCCCCCTCTTTCCTAGACATAAAAATGCAAAAAACTAAAGAAAATACAGTAATGTGTATTTTGATGCCCCCTTGATATTTGGTGCCCTAGGTCAATGCCTAGTTCGTCTATGCCTAGAACCGGCCCTGTGTGTGTGTGTGTGTGTGTGTGTGTGTGTGTGGAGAGAGAGTTGTGATGTGATGAGTTTGATCTGACCTAACTAGCACTCCAGTCATGTGAGTGTGTGTGTGTGTGTGTAGCGAGAGGTGAGATGTGATGAATTTGATCTGACCTTAGTACTAGTACTCCAGTCATGTGTGTGTGTGTGTGTGTGTGTGTGTGTGTGTGTGTGTGTGTGTGTGTGTGTGTGTGTGATGTGATGTGATTAGTTTGATCTGATCTTACAACTAGTATTCCAGTCATGTGTGTGTGTGTAGAGAGAGAGAGTCTGATGTGAAGAGTTTGAGTTTGATCTGACCTTAGTACTAGTACTCCAGTCGTGTGTGTGCGTGCGTGTGTGTGTGTGTGTGTGTGTGCGTAGAGTCTGTGGCATGACTACATTTATGGATTATTTTGAGTAATGTGGGGAAATTAATAATATTATTAGCTGTATGAGATATCAGATGGATTTGTGTACATTGATGTAGATGACTATGATGTATTATGATGTTAAAGATCTCAAAGGAGAATTGACATAGAGACTTATTTTATGAATAGTTCTGTTCAGTGCTTTAGGGACGGCATCAAGTGATGCTTCACAAGATCCTTGAGTCTGCAGTGTAATTACAGGTGAGTGTCCACCAGGTATCAGTATTGCTTCATATGCAGTTTGATACACATTCTCACAACCTGCTCCAAAATGACTAAATTGAAATGAGAGAAACTATCAGAACTTTTGCAGTGATGAAGCTACTTGACTCTGGACATATGAACTACAGCAAATACAACAGTGAGTGAATGGAATGGATCATGATTTATGCAACTGACTTTGGTCTAAAATCATATCCACACAATAACATTTTTTATATGAAATATTTAGTCTTCTATACTACTCATTACGACACACTTGAACATTAACACACAGCTTCAAATGATGATAATCACACAATAAGACACATTTGGTTTTGCTTAGGTTTTCTGAAAGATTCCCTGTCAGAGTGCTCTACTCTTGGTGTACAAACACACACACACACACACATCCTCTCAGTGTGTGAGTCCTGGTCCAGACTCAGTGTGATCTCTAGCTGTGCTAACCACACACACACACACACACACACACACACACACACACACACACACACACACACACACACACACACACACACACACGCCCTGTCAGTGAGTCCTGGTCCAGAGTCAGTGTGATCTCTAACTGTGCCGCTCTACTCTTACTGAGTCCTTCGCTGCTAACATCCTCAGAGGGGGAAAGTGGAGAAAGTCCAGAAGAATGGAAACAGGTCATGAGCTCTAACTAATAAATGGTAGAGATGTGTGTTACCATCAGGGCTTTGGATTCTTATCATCCATGGGAACACAGAGGCTGGATGAGCTCTAACTGGGATGAGTCAGAGTCACACTAGATTTTACTGGCAGAATCCTGAGAGGAGAGAGATTTGAGGCAGTCCAAAGGTATGGAAATATTCTCTCAGTGAAAGTGTGTGTAAATGTGTGTATGTGTGTGTTATTATCAGGGTCAGAGAATGAGAGTTCTCCTCTGTCCCAGTCCAGCTGCACTCTGATCCTCTGGAGTTTCTGCTGCACTGGGAGAGGAGTGGAGGGATGAGGTGAAGTCCCTGCTCCATATGCAGCACCATCATACTCCACATACCACAGTCCACTCCTGTCGTATATGAATCCCTTCCTCTGGAGAGACCCTGTCATCACACCCAGGTGCCACCAATCATTCTCTCCAACTTCCACATCCCAGCAGTGAGTCCCTGAGTTAAAGCCCTCAGAGCCCAGGACACTGGCAGCCCAGTCAAATCTCTCTGGGGTATCAGGAAGCTGCTGCTCCTCATCACGACATCTCACACTGGTCAGATCCTCAGACAGGATGAGTTCTTGGTTTGCAGTGTTGGGATCCAGAGTGACAGGAGCTGCAGAGAGAAAGAACACACACATGAGCTGAACACTGAGTGATGTGTGATGACTCCGATGACTCTGATGACTCTCTAATCACTAACACACACAAACACACACACACACACACACACACACACACACACACACACACACACAGGGGAGGTCCTACCCTCTTTGGTGCCCTGGGCGAACACCTTATCTGGCGCAAAATGCAAGTGATCTTTACACTGAAATTGAGCAAGTACATTACAAGTGGTACCAATGCATGCGTCTGGTTGTCTACTTTAATTTGATACCAAATACCTCCATTGTAGGCGCAGATATACCCATACCAAAGCTTCCGAAAGACAATGAAGCAAAACCGCTTCACCCGCGATTGTATTTTTCGGCACACGTGCGCAAAAAAAAAAAAAAAAACTTCGGGTCTGTGATGCCGCCCCCCCCGACAATGCCACCCTGGGCGACCGCCCATATCGCCTATGCCAGAAACCGCTGACCTGCACACACACACACACATACACACACACACACACACACACACACACACACACACTATCACTCTATGATCACACACACAAGCTACCATTCATCATTCTCTAATTGCACACACAATAACACACACACACAAAATACCACTGAGACATACCCTGGGATAAAACACTCACACACACTACCACCCCCTGATTACACACTCATTACATACACATTAGTTTGTCTTTACACACACACAAACACATTCATACACACACACACACACACACACACACACACACACACACACACACACACACACACACACACACACACACACACACACACACACACACACTACCACTCTGATCACACATACACTGCAAAAAATGCCACTCTAGAAATAAGATGAAAATTCTTAAATTTATGTCATATTGTCTTGTATTGAGCAAAAAAATCTGTCAATGGGGTAAGCAAAATTTTCTAGGTAAGAATTCTTAAAATTTGCAAAAATAGAAAAATAGTCTAGACTTATTTCAAGCAACATTTCTTGAAACAAGAAAAAATACTATTAATTTTTGAAATTTAGAGTCTATAAACTAGCCATATTTTCTTAAAACTAGTCAACAAAAAATGCTGAATACAAGACAAATTTGCTTGAATGCAATACATTTATGCTAAATTCAAGCCAGGCCATGTGGTCTCCCAGCCAGCTTTGAATCCCTCACAATGCTGCTTAGCTTTTTTTATGAAGTTGCTCTGCTTACCTTGGTTTGCCACTGTGAACTTGTTAAAATTGATTGATCAAATACCAGTTTTGTGTAGTAACTATTTTGATGTAATTCTACCACAATTTGTTTCCAAAGTGAAACTAAGTAGCCTATCAATAAGTTTCAGATCAACATGGTACAGCGCCACCAATGGGTCAAATCTGGAGTTGCATCTATGATAGTGCCCACAATTTTTTCAAAAATCTTTTCCCAAAATACAAGATTACACAAATGAGTGATTATGTCTCAATTAAGGCACCATAAGTATTCTTATCTTTAGCATTATTCACCCTATATGTATTTAGTAGTTTAGTCTAGTAGTATGCAAGCACCATAACTACTGTATACCAGCAACAGCCTATCAACCACCAGTGTACACTATGACAACCTACTAATCAATATGATTTTAATAGCAACCAGCATAGCAACCACCATTACTACAGCAAAGACCAACCAACTACCTCAAGTACCCTAACAACATCTTATAGGCCATCTCCATATGACAGCAACCTATCAACAGGCATAGACCAGGATTAAGAGAGTAGGCTATACACCATGAATACCATGGTGAATAGGCCACTGATTACATGTAAGCTGTGCCTAATTTAGGACATGGTAGGCTATGACAGCATAGATCCCAAATTCAACACAAGTACAGTAACTGAGCTGGTGTCATTGTGTCATATAGGCCATCTGATGGGCAAACTGTAGCTGATATATCATTTTGGATCTTGATTGTGGTGTTAAACAGTTATAATAGTTTTAAGACTGTGAAGAGGGATTAAAAACCTTGCATTTCTGTCATTTTCATTTTCAATTCAAGATTCTTGAATTGAGAAAATGTATTAAGAGTTTTAGTCTTAAAATAAGGGAAAAAATCTTGTTACTTTCTTAGATAATTTGTACATTTTCAAATCCATCTTGATATTAGCTGGAAAATCTTATTTAGAAAAAGTTAGATCCATTTTCTCAAAATAAGACAATATCTCTTAAGTAAAAAATGCTTGACAAGATTTTATTTCTATCTAGACTTAAAATAAGAAAAAAATAAGGAAAAAAAATCTTATTGCTTTCTTGAGATCATTTGTCAATTTTCACTATAGCTTATTACTGGTTAAATTCATCTTGATATTAGCTGGGAAATCTTAATAAGAAAAAGTTAGATACATTTTCTCAAAATAAGAAAATATTTTTGCTTGATATAAATTGCTTGAGAAGATTTTATTTCTATTTTTACTTAAAATAAGACTTATTCTCAAGAAACAAGACTTTTTTTACTTGCTTAGAAACCACTTTTTGCAGTGCACGCACACACGCACACACACACTGTCATTCTTCAATTCACTGATCTCTCAACACACACACACACACACACACAACCTGATCACACACATATGCTACTATTCTTCATTCTCTAAATCACTCAATCTCTCTCTCTCTCTCTCTCTCTCTCTCTCTCTCACACACACACACACACACACACACACACACACACACACTACCATATCTAATCATGCAGTACAATTAATCCCTACTCACTGTAGTGAACAATTTCCTGCATCTTCTCCCAGACTCTGAACTTCAGGTTGCCCAGGTGCTTTGCCACATTGATCAGAGCTCCTGAAACCCTCTCTGGATCCTGCAGTGTGCACTGGGCTCTGGAATAACATTCAGGAATCAGTGCTGCTGTGGGTTTGGGTTCAGAACCACAGAGAAGAGAGAGACAGGAGGCAGATAACTCACCTTTCTACTGTGCTCTTGTAGTTCTAGGAAATAAGAATGGAGGAAATATGTTACACATTAATATGAGGGTGCAAATGGTAAATGGACTGCATGTCATACGAGCACTCAAATCACTATCCAAACCAGGGGTCGGAAACCCTAGGCCAAGGAATTTCCAGTGGCACGCGGACATTGCACTACCCTAATAATTTAATACATTAAAAATGTCCAGACATATGATGAAATGTCATTGACCTTAAAAAATTACTACGCAGCAATAGCGCCCCCTCTCCCCATATTTAATTTTTACACGAGTGCCCCCTTTATGCATTGCTTAGATGGCAAAGAAGCCGACAGGTGGGGCCTTCCACTCCTCCTAGACCGCAGAATATTTGTTCATTTCTCAGAAGGATTGTGCTGTGTGCACTTTGTGTTTTGAAAGTGTTGTGTTTCGAACATACGTTGTTAGACGTCATTACGAGACAAAGCGCGAAAAGACTTTCAAAGATCAGGCAGATAGGAACGATACGATATTTCAGGCACACAAGGGAGTTTAGGCTACTTCCAACCACATCGACACATATCTGCGAATACATGCGCCAGCTTCAGTCAGAGTTCGCAAAGCGCTTTGGGGAATTTCAGAAGTATAGCCGTGCAATGTTCTCGTTCTTGATCAAGCCAGCTTTGACGGACATGAAATTGATTTGGCTCTGATAAGAGTGGTTGGGCACATATGAAAATGCAGATGATTGAGTTAAAGAGCTCAACATTGTGAGCAAGTTGACAGAGCTACGTGTTGAATTAACTTACAAAACACATTGCAGGGTCAACATCACTTACGCCTGCTGGGCATCTTTACCGAAAAGTTCAACTGTCTTCGCAATATCGCACTTACCCTGATATAGCCCGCCCATAATACGAATGTTCATCAGCAGTAGGCCTATTATGGTCGGCTATGTCAGGCTATATCGCACTGGCTTCAATGTCAGTGTTTGGATCAACCTACCTGCGTGAATAGACACACATGAAGTAACGTTATGTCCTTTGCCCCTCCCGAAGTCGTCTGACAGCGGAAGAATGCGTCCAATTGCCAACCGCACATTTCAGAGGAAGACCAGGGATCAAATTGACTATTAGGCCAAACATTTATTTTCTAACAAGACAAGGCAGGCCTATTTCAAATTGGCAGGTTATTGTTAATTAAGTTACTTTATGTGTTTTTTTTCTTCTTTTTTTCAATCTGTGTTATTATGCATCAGTTCCATTTTCAGTGGGCTCTGTGAATAACATGCCTACTGTCAGATTTTGGATGTTAGGCCTACTTTGTGAATTTGTTGCCTATATGGTTGTTATCTAATGGGAAGAGAGGGAGACATGGGTGTTCTAAGTCCTTGAAGTCTGTAACGATGAAACAGTGCAATAACATTTGCTCTCCCTCTCTCTCTAGGTCGTCCTCAGACGAGCCTTCCATCGTTGCTTCCAGTCATCCCGATTCTCCATACATCTCTTCAGTTCGCTGGTACTATGGGCTCCTGCGTCCTTCTTCAGTATGTCCACATATGTTTGTGTGGGACGTCCTCTTAACCGGCACCGATGTGATGGTTCCCATAGTACCAGTTTGCTTGCTGGCAGTTCTGGGTGCCTTTGGCAATGTCCCGCAAGTCTCATTCTCCTTACAGCAATCTTTTCGCTCACCCTTGGTATTCCCTCGTATAGGATTTCGTTGGTTACATGTGCACTCCTACTGATGTTGAGCACTGCACGCAGCATCCTGGTGTACCACCCATCAAGGGACTTCTCTAGGGTTGGTTTAAGGGTCCAGCATTCACTGCCATACAGGAGAACAGACTCCACTGTCGCGTAGAAGAAGCTGAGTTTGATTTGACGGGGGAGATTGGATAGCCATACACTGGTCATATCATTCAGGGCACTCCATGCAAGTGCCTTCCTCACTTTTAGATCTTGTTCAGTTACATTTGCTAAATGCATTAAATGTCCATATCCATCTAAATCTGTCGCCAGTATTTCATTTCGCGTAGTTAACGACACCGACTGGCACACTAACTAATATGAAAATTTATAAATGACACAGCATGGCAAAAAGGTTGCCGACCCCTGATCCAAACTATGCCTCCCATTCACCCATTCCCACACACAGTCATGCACCAGTGGAGGAGGCTGCCAGGCAAGGTGCCAACCTGCTCACCAGGGGCATTTTGGGATCACTATGTTGCCCAAGAACACTTCTATGGGGTCAGGCGGTGCCAACTATCCACGGCTGCGGACTAACTATTTCCGTAGGGGGCTGTGCTCTTCCCTAATTCCATATCTCTATCTGTCCACCAGTCTAACTGGACACTAGACTTCCCATGAGGGTGAAGCCCCGCCCCACATTGAGGCAAGTCTGCAGTCGAGGATTCTGGGCAGAGTGGAGATCAAACTTGCAAGTTGCAAACAACAGTTTTAGAACCCCTATTTTCATCCCCAGTCACTGTCACACACTAAAGATCATTGATTACTGACCTTACCCTCACCCACACACTGTCTCTGTTCTCTCTTCACACTTGATACAATACATGAGCACTCTCAATCATTCACACGCACACACACACACACACACACACACTATCTAAGACACTAAAACAGTTGTTATACCTGTAGGAATGTGACATCATCAGCTCCCATCTGTTCTTCTATGTCTCTGATAGTTTCTGAAAGAGATGAGATCTCTCTGCTCATCTTCTCAATCTTCTCCTTCATCATCTGACTCTTCTGTTCCTCTTCCTCCCTCAGTGCAGCTATCCTGGCTGCCTCTTCATCTCGTAGAAACCGGTGAAGCTTTTCAAACTCCTCCTTGATCTGCCTCTCTGTCAGCTGGACCTGAGTCTGGATAGAAATGTTTTTTTTTTACATCAGTGTAGTATCTGTGCAGATTTCACCTAAATGAGTTAAGATAAGTTGTCTCCCTCACCTTTATGTTTTGTGCTGTTTGGTCACTTATCAGTTTAGCCTTTTCAAAGGCCTTCAGTTTCTTCTGCAAAGGCTGCAGTGTGACCTTCAGTTCCTCCTAGAATTTATTTAAAAAATATATGTAATAGCATACATGTAATGGCATGTCCATATTCTACTGAATTTAGAATTCACACGTAGACATTATTTATATGTTTATTATGAATTTACATAGCTATCATTGTATAGAACTAAATTTTGGCAAAGCAACACCAGTTCCATCCCTCTCTCTCTCTCTCTCTCTCTCTCTCTCTCTCTCTCTCTCTCTCTGTGTGTGTGTGTGTGTGTGTGTGTGTGTGTGTGTGTGTGTGTGTGTGTGTGTGTGTGTGTGTGTGTTTGTATGAATGGGCAACAAAAATTGTAACATACAAAAGTTTATTTTGATATATTCACACACCTACAGTACATTGCCACCTGGTGGGTAACACTATCTATGAATTCAGTATTCATAGAGCATTATACACAAGTATAATGTAAAAGCATTCATAAAAGTTTATAATGCATTCATAAAGGCTTATAGCTACTGACACTAGACTTCATAACTGATCATATGTTCTCATGACTGTACTCATAAGGAATTATAATTTTATCACATAAGCCTTTATAACTTCAAGTGTCACAAAGTATTATAACCTTTTTTGGCCTTTTGATACTAGGGTAACATACCACTTTACTTGGTGTCTGTTATGGTGCCTTATTAATTTTCATGACTAATTATGTGCTTACCTTACTTTACTTAGGGTATGCACTGAGCACTTGTAACTCATCATTATGCGGCATGAGCAATTAGACAAACAAATTGAAATTATAAATCTTTGTGACACTTCAAGTTGTAAAGGCTTATAAGATAACATTATAAAGCTTGAGTATAGACATGAGAATGTATAAATAGTTATGAGCACTAATGCCATTAGTTATAATACTTTGTGAATGTGTTATAACCATTTAGGAATGCATTTATAATGCTCATGAATACTGGGTTCATAGAAAGTGTTACCACTACGGGTTTATAAAGTAGCTGAATTAATTCATAAATAGTGAAAAAGTGAATGAATTAAAAACTGGTTAATACCTTGCGATCAAGTGCTGCTTCATCAACTGGATGGAACTTGTGTCCGGTGTGTTTTTTGGAGTCTCGACACACCACACACACAGGCTGTTTATCGTCCAGACAGAAGAGTTTGAGTTTCTCACTGTGCAGACTGCAGAGCACCTCAGACCCTGCTGAAGCTCTTTGACTTCTCTCCTTTATAAAAGCTTCACACAGGTTCCTTAGAGCCAAGTTAGGTGGCAGTGCTTCCTTTGAAGATTTCCTCCTGCAGACTGGACATTCTCTGGATCCTTTGGTTTCCCAGAACTGCTGCAGACAGACTTTACACACACTGTGACTACATGACGTGATGACAGGATCCTTGTAGATTTCACAGCACACAGGACAGCAGTAATCCTCCTCAGACTTTGATGCCATTTTTCCTACTAAATTCCACGTCTGTACAACTTTACTTTCACTTTCCAGACTATGACAAACTGTATCAGTCACATGTATTACTTCCTATCTCTCTGCTAAACTAACACATAATGTAAAGCTAAAGCTAAAGTAAATCTGCTGACCCAATCTTTGTAAACTGTTATCTGGACTTTCTTTGATAATTTAAGAGTGAATTAACTCCAGTCTTCTCCGTCTGTCTTACCTGCACTTCCTCCTAGTGTGATGGTGCACGGCTCTTGTTATTATGGATTCTGATTGGTCAGTTCTGCTAAGTGACTTGAAGAACCAGTTTATTCACTGCAGTCACTCAGATTCAGTTTGTGTCCTGTACTGTACCTGTCTCTAGCCTGGCACGCCCTCCCAGTGACGTAACACCTTCGGCACTGGTCTGGCCTAACCTGGTTCTAGAGTTTCGTCAGTTGCCTACCTGTTTTCTGCTGTGACGGGGCGGGGGTTGTATAAAAAAAAATCTCGAACCTGATTGGAAAATTCAATGTGCCTGTCATGTACTACTTGCTACGTCATACCTGTTAACATCCCACCCCATGATTGTGATTGGATCTATGGCATAGAGTCGGGATCGAGTATGGGGTAAACGAAGACTTCGGGCTCAACAAGCCGGGACCAGACCCTTGTGCGAGCTCACGAAGTTGAACGAAGATGCGCGAAGCACGAAGGTCTGTGAGAACCAGGCTAGGTCTGGCCAGCTGCTGATCTGAACGCATTTCTGAGTTCCAAAAAATGTTGAACTCCTCCCCCTTGGTCGGGAACAAATCAACTTTGACCAGCTCCAACGGCTCTCAGTCCTGTTAGCATGCAGTTCCCTTCACATCACATACGTCAGAGGAAAGGGTGGTGTGATTGGTTTTGCTTTGCCACAGTATTTTCTAACATCGACCAGTAGCAAACCGAGGCATTAGAGGGAGGCGGGTCAACCATGCGCTTTGAGAAATTACAGCGCTACAGGCTCTTGAATAGACCAAAGTCTCATAGAGCTTTGAAAGTCGATGGCAATCAGGCTAACCTGCCTCAGTGTGTGACAGTACATGCTTTGGATTTGCCTGTTTCCTGTGACTGTCAGTGAGACACAGACACAGACCTTGGACCTCTACTTTTCAACCTTTATATTCTCCCGCTTGGACCCGCTGTTCATCCGTATTCATGGTCTGGAGGTTCTTTAACCTGACGCGATTATACTGCAGGGGGGAGGGCATTCACTTCTGGTTTGAAACGATTGGACAGCTCGTCTAATCAGCTTCGCTTATTGGCCGGTAGACTCTTTACCGATGTAAACACGGCCCAGAGGACCATTCCCAGACCATGGATACGGATGAACATTCGTATTATGGGCGGGCTATGTCAGGCTAATGCTGATGACACCCAAATTGACTTTGCTTTGTCACCTGATAACTATGCCCCCTTGCCTTTATCAGTGTATAGGCCAGATTAACAACTGGATGTCAAACAATTTCCTTCAGCTTAACACAGACAAAACGGAGGTAATTATTTTATATATAAAAAGGGAGGAAAGACTCAAGGTTGCCACTGCCCTCAACACAAAAGGGCTTAAAGCAAAAGAGACTCTTGGAGTTGTCATTGACAGTGATCTTAGCTTCAATGGTCACATGAAAGCAATCACTAAGTCAGCATTTTATCACCTAAAAAACATTTCCCAGCTAAGAGGTCTGATGTCAGGAAAGGACTTACAAAAACTTATTCATGCCTTTATCTCCAGTAGGGTTTGTTACTGCAGTGGTCTTTTTATAGGTCTTCCTAAAAAGACCATCAAACATCTTCAACTGATCCAAAATGCAGCTGCTAGGGTTCTCACAAGGGCAGAAAGAAATGACCATATTACTCCAATTCTGAAGTCCCTGCATTGGCTTCCAGACAGAATTGCCTTTAAAGCACTGTTACTTGTTTTTAAATCATTAAATGACACTGGACCCGTTTAGATTTTAGACATGTGTCAGCAGCACACTTCAGTCAGGTCTCTCAGGTCACTGAATAAAGATTTGCTGGAAAAACCCTTTGTCAGAACAAAGTGTGGTGAAGCCGCTTTCTCCTACTATGCAGTGCAACTTTGGAACCAACTTCCAGAAGAAATAATAAAAAAAAAAAAAATCAAATCTAGTTTCAAATATAGGCTTAAGACCAAACTGTTCTCAGATGCTTTCTCCTAAAGTCTCATCATTTTGTCTATTCTGTATTCTGTAACCTTTAATTACCTTTTTTAATTACCCTGTTTACTTTTCACATAATTATTTTATGTCTTTACTGTGCTCTTACTTTACTGTACTTACTTTACTGTACTTGCTTTTATTTTTGTACAGCACATTGAATTGCCTTTGTGTATGAAATGCGCTATATAAATAAACTTGCCTTGCCTTGCCTCTGATCAGTGGATTAGACACAGTCTGTTCTCTATACAGACTTTGTTATGATGTATGGGTTAATGTTTGACTCAGTGCAGCTAGCATGTACCAGAGACCACAGGCAAACTTCCAATTCTACAATCTTCTATTGCTGTTTGTCAAGAGAAAACTCAAATAGGTTAAAATATCTTATATTTTCTATTTAAAAAGGAAGAGGTTTCAGAGGGGGTATTTGGCTGGACTACATGGTGCAAAAGACTTTAGCAAAATATACTCAGAATCATTGCTTTAAGGAGCAGTAAATTACTGCTAGTTTAATTTGGAAAATGTATGTTTTTGTAGAATTAAAATGGCCTTGAATTAGCATGAACTATGGTCACAATGACGGCAGTATCTTTGCTCTCATCTTGAGGTATACATGTACATGACATGCAACACTTGTGATAAAGCCCTCATCTGTAAGAAATGACAAAATAATGATAATAATGACACTATGAGTAAATTGGTGTTAGATTGTTGGATTGTAAACACACAGTACAATTACAATAAATAATCTGAACATCAGCACTACAAGTTTAAGCTTCAATATCCATAGAATAACTTGATGTTTCTTTTCTCCATTGGCTTCAATCACGGAACTAAACAACACACCTGAATAATAACACAGCTTTAAATGCTGATATCCTCACATTGTACAGACATTTTTGTTTTCCCTTGTAGGTTGTATTCTCAGAGTTATTCTCATTCTGTGAGTCCTTCTGGTCCAGAGTCTCTAACTGTGCTGATCTACACTTACTGACACACACACACACACACACACACACACACACACACACACACACACACACACACACACACACACACACACACACACACACACACAAATCCTCTCAGTGTGTGAGTCCTGGTCCAGAGTCAGTGTGATCTCTAACTGTGCTGCTCTACTCTTACTGAGTCCTTCACTGCTAACATCCTCAGAGGGGGAAAGTGGAGAAAGTCCAGAAGAATGGAAACAGGTCATGAGCTCTAACTAATAAATGGCAGAGATGTGTGTTACCATCAGGGCTTTGGATTCTTATCATCCATGGGAACACAGAGGCTGGATGAGCTCTGACTGGGATGAGTCAGAGTCACACTAGATTTAACTATCCTGAGAGGAGAGAGTTTTGAACTATTCAAAAAGTATGGAAACACTCTCTCAGTGAAAGTGTGTGTGAAAGTGTGTATGTGTGTGTTACTATCAGGGTCAGAGAATGAGAGTTTTCCTCTGTCCCAGTCCAGCTGCACTCTGATCCTCTGGAGTTTCTGCTGCACTGGGAGAGGAGTGGAGTCATGAGGTGAAGCACATGCTGCATATGTAGCTCTATAACTATTTGTTCTATATGTAGCCCCAATATAGTGCACACACCACAGTCCACTTGTGTAGCATATGTCTCCCTTCCTCTGGAGAGACTCTGTCATCACACCCAGGCCATAAAAATCATTCTCCCCAACCTCCACATCCCAGCAGTGAGTCCCTGAGTTAAAGCCCTCAGAGCCCAGGACACTGAAATACACGTCAAATCTCTCTGGGTTATCAGGAAGCTGCTGTCTCTCAGTACTGTATCTCACACTGGTCAGATCCTCAGACAGAATGAGTCCTTGGTTTGCAGTATTGGGATCCAGAGTCACAGGAGCTGCAGAGAGAAAGAACACAAACATGAGCTGAACACTGAGTGATGTGAGATGAGGATGTGAATGACATATCTTACACATGGACACACACACTTCCACTTGTTCATTACACACACATTCACTTTCTTATTATACACAAATACACACTACCAATCTCTGGTCATATACACTCTGGTCATGGCACACACACGCGCGCACACACACACACACACACACACACACACACACACATACACACACACACACACTACCACTCTGTAATCATATAGTACTATCAATCTCTACTCACTGTACTGAACACTCTGCTGGGGTTAAGGGGGCATTGTTGTTTTATACAAAGTTTTGTTTTATTGTGTGTGTGTGTGTGTGTGTGTGTGTGTGTGTGTGTGTGTGTGTGGATTTCACTCACTGTATTGAACAATCTGCTGCATCTTCTCCCAGACTCTGAACTTTAAATTGCCCAGGTGTTTTGCCACATTGATCAGAGCTCCTGAAACCGTTTCTGGATCCTGCAGTGTGGACTGGGCTCTGGAATAACAATCAGGAGTGGGTTTGGGTTCAGAACCATAGAGAAGAGAGACAGGAGATCACATCACATCACTCACCTTTTCACTGTGCTCTTGTAGTTCTGGGAAATAAGAATGGAGAAAATGTTACACATCAATATGAGTGTGTGTAAATGGTAAATGGGCTGCATGTTATACGAGCACTCAATTCACTATTCATACTATGCCTCACGTTCACCCATTCCCACACACATTCATGCACCAGTGGAGGAGGCTGCCAGGCAAGGTGCCAACCTGCTCACCAGGGTCATTTTGGGGATCACAATCTCAACAATATTTCAGTGGGGTCACTATCCCCGACTGCAGACTTAAAGCCTCAATGTGGGGCCAAATATTTCCGTAGAGGGCTGTGCTCTTCCTTAATTCCGTATCTCTGTCTGCCCACCAGTCTAACTGGACACTAGACTTCCCATGAGGCTGAAGCCCCGCCCTACATTGAGGCAAGTCTGCAGTCGGGGCTTCTGGGCAGAGTGGAGATCAAACTTGGTTGCAACCCTCCTGTGACAGAACGCTATACCATTCTACACTCTCTGGTCACACACACATATATGCACACAACCACTCAAACACAAACTCTGATCACACACATGCACACAACCACTCAAACACACACACTCTGGTCACACACACAGAAATGGCCCCAGAAATGTTTCTAGGGTGGACTGATGTTCCAGTCTGATTGTTTCTCTGCACATGAACTCTAGAATTCCACCAATAGATGATTTCAAACATCCGGGAATTTTGCCATTATGACATGTGTGACGTCCAGTTTGGGGGGTAAACGAAAGATCGGAAGACCATTCAAATGAATGGAGATGAGGAGTAGCTAGTACACTTAACACCTTATTTTAATTTACCAGGCCATCAAACAATATGATGAATATATCGGTTTTTAAGACTTACTTTTACCCAAATGATTCGTGGTCAGAATAAAATTATTCGCAGCCAAATTCGTCTGCAGTGTCCTGATGTTGCTGGCTAACTCAGGTATTTGCTAACGTTAGTGGTAGCTCCGGTTAGCTTGCTAATAGACAAATTGATTATATTAGAGTAACACAGCTTACTGGCTGGTCTTACTTGTTAACAGCAAGATCGTATGAGCATGCTACAGTGTGAATGTTGCCATGTTAATAAATTTAGAAGTGTTCAGAAGCCTACTGAAGTGCCGTTTTGACGGTTAGCTTGCTATATAGCAGCTAACGTCCATAGACAACAGCTCTAAGCTGTGAAGAAGTTCTGTGCTTCCGTTGGTTAACGGACAAATATGCGACATTTAAACAATAACGTATAGTTTGTAATCCTCTAACAGCAAGAAAACACTTACATAAAACGATCTTGTGAATTTTATTCATGTAAACTGACACATCCAAACTTATAAAGCCATGACTCTGCCGAAGTACCGTCCGTTTTGCATTGAGAATAACGTTATCAATCCGGTCAGGTTTACCCCTGAAAGTGGGCGTGTCCGGCCGTTGCCTGATTGTTACGTGAAGTCGAAATCATCTATACCACAACTTTGATCTCCAACAATTCACCTTTGGCTAAGCCCCGCCCATCGAACGCAGATAAACCAATTGGAGTTCAGAAGGATTCACTGTCTGACAGGGGTCCGACATTCGCTGGCGTAAAGCCCATAGAGTTGCATTAGGAGCCTTGAATTTTCTTCGTATTTCTTCAGATTTATAGAGATGTAAATACAGAACAATGGTCACATTATATGGACTGTATTGATTTAACATTGATGTGAGGAATGCCATGTCATTTTCGTTCAGATCTTTGTAAATTACGTTAAGTTTAATTAAATTAATTCCTCCAGGCTCCCACCTGTTGGCTTTCCCTAGAAGACGGCTCCAACTAAACCATAACAAGACGAACTAACATGTCTGTGGATTAAGTCACACTGTCCATTCAATGTGAAATAAACAATTACGGCTACTTATTGGGCTTCATACACGTCAATGTTGTAGATATTCGTGTAACTTAAAGAAAACAAACACAGCCGTCACTCTTATATCGCTAGCATAGTTTGCTAATCACTGTTAACTTTCAATGTTGAGAGAGGGAGATTCGTCTGGACAAATATTCTGATCTTCGGTAGAAACGTGTTGGTGGTTGTAGAAACAGCTAAAAGGGACTTGGGCTTGTGCTTTCCTTGTGAAAGTGGAGGTGTGAGCGATCAAGGATCAACAGAGCGAGTTGTTCATGAACTTCATGTAGCACTGCAGCCCAAGTTAAAATGGGCTAACGTGGGTTAAAGGGGAAATCCTGTCAATTTTCAACAAGAGCTCTATTGCTCAAGCTACTTGAGATTAGCCAATACTGAAGACGCAAGACATTTTGGTCTAACCATATAGGTTTCCTTGAACAGAGAATAAGCCCTGACCGTTAACCCAATGGGGCAAGTTTTCAAAACTGCGTTTACAGCATTTAAACATGCTCTAAATATCACCCCAAAAGTTATGCAACATCATCAGACACATTACAACACAGAACTGTATTGTGTATGGCAACAAATGGCTGGGAAAGTGGTTAAAACTGTGAGCTTATGCAAGCAGCCCAATATTGTTTGTTTACAAAACGGTTTTGTAAACACTGCATAAAAACACAATTTTAAGCACTTTGTTAGACATTTGTAGTCATAAACACTACAGAGGTGTGTTGTAATGTGTCTGATGATGTTACATAGCTTTTGGGGTGACATTTGGTGCATGATTTGATGCTGAAAACTGTTTTGAAAACTTGCCCCATTGGGTGAACTGTCAGGGCTTACTCTCTGTTCAAGGAAACCTATATGGTTGGACTAAAATGTCTTGCGTCTTCAGTATTTGCTAATCTCTAGTAGCTTGAGCAATAGAGCTCTTGTTGAAATTTGACAGGATTTCCCCTTTAACAGCAGCAGCATGTTCGCCCTTAACAGTTAGGGAAATAATTTATTTACTGTACGTTGACTAAAATATAGAGACACTAATGTTACGATGTACTTAACTGTTCAATCATTTATTTGTCACCTGTTTGTTACAAGATAACGTTAGTATCCTTCATCCTGATCCAAATGAAACGAAGCATTGCTATTAAATCTAACATTAGCCATCAGTGAATATCCATCTCCTGGCATTGAACGAAGCCAGATTTTAATTTTGCAACATATCCCTCGATGTCATACTGGCTTTCGCCTATACAGGCATATTATAATCATATTGATAGGTCTGCACAAAAGTCACGAGTTGTTCATTTTTACAGACAGACGTACTGTTTCCCATTATATTCCTATGCAACTTTAGTAAGCGATGTCGGAGTCTGGAATGTCAACAATGGGGGGCGGGGCTTAGCCAAAGGTGAATTCTGACTAAATGAGAGCACCTGCTGTGTGTTATCCAGGAGACATCCAGTTTCACACTTTTACAAAGGGGGTGATGTTGATGTCATGAAGTTTCTTTTTCACATCTGCACATTCACAAGACCACACTCAACAGCTAAACCATCCAGGATTCTCAAATTCTGTACGCTTGTACATCAATGGGAATGGGAACATGTAAAACAAGCATTTGTGTAGCCAGTGTTCTGTTTTAGAACCCCTATGTTCTCTCCCCCAGTCACTGTCACACACTAAAGATAATTGATTACTGACCTTATCTCACCCACACACTGTCTCTGTTCTCTCTTCACACATGATACAACTCTCACTCATTCACACACACACACACACACACACACACACACACACACACACACACACACACACACACACTATCTAACACACTCTAAAACAGATGGTTCCTACCTGCAGGAATGTGACATCATCAGCTCCCATCTGCTCTTCTATGGCTCTGATTGTGTCTGAAAGAGATGAGATCTCTCTGTTCATCTTCTCAATCTTCTCCTTCATCATCTGACTCTTCTGCTCCTCTTCCTCCCTCAGTGCAGCTATCCTGGCTGCCTCTTCATCTCGTAGAAATTGGTGAAGCTTCTTGAATTCCTCCTTGATCTGCCTCTCTGTGTTCTGGGCCTGAGTCTGAGCAAAGATGTTTATTATCACAAACTGTATCAGTAATGAGATCATTACAGTAACACCCTCTTATTATACGGCTCTTTACAACACAAGAGTTTGAGTTTCTCACTGTGAAGATTGCAGAGCACCTCAGACCCTGCTGAAGCTCTCTGACTTCTGTCCTGTAAGAAGGTTTCACACAAGTTCCTTAGAGCCATATTAGGAGGATACATTTCTTTTGAGCACTTCCTCCTGCAGTAGGGACATTCTCTGGATCCTTTGCTCTCCCAGAACTTCTGCAGACAGGCTTTACACACACTGTGAGAGCAGGTCAATACGACAGGATCCTTGTAGATATCACAGCACACAGGACAGGTGAGATCCTCTTCAAATTTAGAAGCCATGTTGTCCTGCCAGTAAACTCTCTCCTCTGTGCAGTCTGGTTCAGCAGCTTCACTTTCACTTTCAGCAGTGGAGTTGAGTCAGCCAGTCCCAAACACCCAAACTGTTTCACACTTTAATCCACACGACTCTTAGCTCCTCTAGATTCAGTTTCAATCCAAACTTTTGTTTCCCTCAGTCTAAATACTGTTAAAGGTGCCCCGCCACACAAAGCCGTTTTTACCTGTTGCTTTTGGTATAGAATAGTTCTATATGACCTCAAGTTACACAGTGCATGTGAAAATGTAATACTGTCTTCGCTATAGGCAATAGCCCATTAAAAGAAATATGCAAAGAAATTAGGTCAGTTTGAATCCATGGTCAGTGCTACGTAGTATAGACAACGTTACAGCCATTGGCTGACTGAGGAGAATTATCGCCCAATCCATGCTCTCCTGTATTTGACTAAAGCCCGCCCCTTGAAATACTCGCGAAAAAGAAGGAATATCCATGAAATGGTAACAGACAACTTGTCAACTTGACGAATTCAACAGTCTTGGTAAGTGTAATCTGACTGTGGATGTAGGCTAACAGTCGGCTACTCTTGCAATAAGTATCTGATTATGTTGGCTACTGTGACATCCTGACTATGTAGTAAGCTTACCTTTGCAAAGTGGCCGTTTACAATCTGCAAGCTAGGTTGGTGCAGATATCCTCTTTCTCGGTTTCATGATAATATTTTTTTTCATGATAAAAGTTTTTTTTCCGTACCTCGCAATTCGCAAGTAAAACTAATGTAAATATTCGTCCATGTGCTTTACAACGTCGAGCTTCAGCAGCGAATCAGAGCGCAGCAGTGGAAAAAAACGGAAGAACCGCATGAAATTTTCGAAGGCTATTCCTACAGGCTGCAAACGATCTCATTACGGTCTCCTTGGACCGTTCTCAGTCCAAGTGAAGTCACATACCCTATTTGTAGACCTCAAAGAACAATTTAAATACCCTGTAGTGGTGTGGCATGGCACCTTTAATAAGAATCTAAATGTTCCACATATGAGCGTCTAGTGGAGGACAGAGAATCAACCTGCCACTCAACTTCACTTCCTGCTCCTGCAACAGGTACACAGTGGGAGGGACAACAGCAGTGAAAGATTCCTGATTTGTCAGTTTCAGTAGACCAGTCCCTTGTTGACTGCTGCTCCAGTGGAGTTCAAGGCCAAGTTCCAGTTGTGGGTGTGAACTCATATCTGCCAGAGACCCAGAGACTGACCCCAGATCAGTGGAATACACACAGACTCTGAAATTAACTCCAGTCATGTGAGTGTGTGTGTGTGTGTGTGTGTGTGTGTGTGTGTGTGTGTGTGTGTGTGTGTGTGTGTGTGTGTGTGATGTGATGTGATGAGTATGATCTGATCTTACAACTAGTATTCCAGTTGTGTGTGTGTCTGTGTGTGTGTGTGTGTGTGTGTGTGTGTGTGTGTAGAGAGAGAGAGAGAGTCTGATGTGATGAGTTTGATCTGACCTTAGTACTGGTGCTCCAGTCATGTGTGTGTGTGCAGAGCCGGTTCTAGCCTTTTCAACGCCCTAGGCCAGATATGAGTTCTGCCCCCTCTTTCCTAGACATACATGCAAAAAACTAAAGAAAATACAGTAATGTGTATGTGTGTGTGTGTGTGTGTGTGTGTAGAGAGAGTTGTGATGTGATGAGTTTGATCTGACCTTACTAGCACTCCAGTCATGTGTGTGTGTGTGTGTGTGTGTGTGTGTGTGTGTGTGTGTGTGTGTGTAGCGAGAGGTGAGATGTGATGAGTTTGATCTGACCTTAGTACTAGTACTCCAGTCATGTGTGTGTGTGTGTTGATAGTAATTTAATCAGTATACCAAAACCTAAATACAGAGCCAGTCGGACGACGGTTTAGAAAAGATCCGGAACAGAGTTTATTAACAAAAAGCAAAACAAAGGCCATGGTGCACCAAGGGAGAGACAGCATGCTACCCGCAAAAATCCATCAGCTCTGCTGCTCTAACTAAACAGGAAGTTTCCTAACTATTTATATGGTCCAGGTCGACGGAAGATGACGTTGGACATCCCCAGCTGACGTGGACCCCAAAGAGTCAGACCATATGCCTGTGTGGTAACCTAAGAGCAGATAGGTGTTTACAGATAGACAGGGGAGAAAAGTAGTCCACGTAGGAGGCCAACAGGGACATGATATACTGCCTTATCTGTATTGATGGAACAGTAGGAACAGAATGACTTAAGAACATACGCACAAGCATATCTCATGGAAGACAGTTGAGTCAGGCCAAGCTCAAACATAAAGACATAAAAAGCATATGGTCATGCAAATATTAATTATACAATTTATATTAAATTATCTGGTTTCCTTCAGTGTGTGTGTGTGTGATGTGATGTGATTAGTTTGATCTGATCTTACAACTAGTATTCCAGTCATGTGTGTGTGTGTAGAGAGAGAGAGTCTGATGTGAAGAGTTTGAGTTTGATCTGACCTTAGTACTAGTACTCCAGTCGTGTGTGTGCGTGTGTGTGTGTGTGTGTGTGTGTGTGTGTGTGTGTGTGTGTAGCGAGAGGTGAGATGTGATGAGTTTGATCTGACCTTAGTTCCTGTACTCCAGTCATGTGAGTGTGTGTGTGTGTGTGTGTGTGTGTGTGTGTGTGTGCGTGCGTGCAGGGCTGGACTGGGACCAAAAAGTGGCCTGGGCATTTTTGGCCATGGCGGGCGGCCCACCATGATTTTATTCAATAAAAGTAATATTGTGTCTAGCTAAAATAACACTGTAAGTTGGACATATTGCATGAATATGAGATATTTAATTAAAGTTGCCCATGAAAATTATGAGTAAATGACAGCCCCGGCCCAAACATGACCATCGGCCCACCGGGCATTGCCCTGTATGCCCTATGGCCAGTCCATGCCTGTGTGTGTGTGTGTGTGTGTGTGTGTGTGTGTGTGTGTAGAGTCTGTGGCATGACTACATTTGTGGATTATCTTGAGTAATGTGGGAAAATTAATATTATTATTAGCAGTATGAGATATCAGATGGATTTGTCTAGATTGATTTAGATGAAAATTACTATGATGTAATGAGATCTAAAAGGAGAATTGACATAGAGATTTATTTTATGAATAGTTCTGTTTCTCTGTGCTTTAGGGACGGCATCAAGTGATGCTTCTCAAGATCCTTGAGTCTGCAGTGTTACAGGTGAGTGTCCACCAGGTGTCAGTATTGCTTATGCAGTTTGATACACATTCTCACAACCTGCCCCAAAATGACTGAGATGAAATGAGAGAAACTATCAGAACTGTTGCAGTGATGAAGCTGATTTACTCTGGTCATTTGAACAACAGCAAATTCAACAGTGAGTGAATGAAATGGATCATGATTTATTCAACTGACTTTGGTCTATAACCACACAATGACATATTTTTTATACGAAATATTTAGTTTTCTCCTGTATGCTTCCCTCTCATTAGTATTACAACTCACTTGAATATTAACACACAACTTTGAATGTTGATATCCAGACAATAAGACAAATTTTGTTTTGCTTTTGTTTTCTACTGAAAGATGCCCTCTCAGAGTGCTCTACTCTCGTACACACACACACACACACACACACACACACATTCTCTCTTTCTCAGTGTGTGAGTCCTGGTCCAGAGTCAGTGTGATCTCTAACTGTGCTGCTCTACTCTTACTGAGTCCTTCACTGCTAACATCCTCAGAGGGGGAAAGTGGAGAAAGTCCAGAAGAATGGAAACAGGTCATGAGCTCTAACTAATAAATGGTAGAGATGTGTGTTACCATCAGGGCTTTGGATTCTTATCATCCATGGGAACACAGAGGCTGGATGAGCTCTAACTGGGATGAGTCAGAGTCACACTACATTTTACTGGCACAATCCTGAGAGTAGTACATAGCCCAATCCAAAAGTGTGGAAACACTCTCTCAGTGAAAGTGTGTGTGAAAGTGTGTATGTGTGTGTTATTATCAGGGTCAGAGAATGAGAGTTTTCCTCTGTCCCAGTCCAGCTGCACTCTGATCCTCTGGGGTTTCTGCTGCACTGGGAGAAGTTTGAAGTCATGAGGTGAAGCACGTGCTGCATATGTAGCCCCAATATACTGCACAAACCACAGTCCACTCCTGTCGTATATGTCTCCCTTCCTCTGGAGAGACTCTGTCATCACACCCAGGACCCAGCCATCATTCTCCCCAACCTCCACATCCCAGCAGTGAGTCCCTGAGTTAAAGCCCTCAGAGCCCAGGACACTGGCTAGTCTATCAAATCTCTCTGGGTTATCAGGAAGCTGCTGCTCCTCATCACCACGTCTCACACTGGTCAGATCCTCAGACAGGATGAGTTTTGGGTGTGCAGTGTTGGGATCCAGAGTGACAGGAGCTGCAGAGAGAAAGAACACACATATGAGCTGAACACTGAGTGATGTGTGATGAGGATGTGAATGACATATCTTACACACGCACACACACACTCCCACTCTTTCATTACACACACATTCACTTTCTTATTATACACAAAGACACACTACCAATCTCTGGTCATACACACGCTGGCACACACACGGCAGCACACATACACACTACTACTTTCTGAGCAAATGTGCGTACACACACACACACACACACACACACACACACACACACACACACACACTACCACTCTCTAATCATACAGTACAATCAATCTCTACTCACTGAATAAAAATTAGCTGGAAAAACGCTTTGTCAGAACAAAGTGTGGTGAAGCCGCTTTCTCCTACTATGCAGTGCAACTTTGGAACCAACTTCCAGAAGAAATAAAAAAAATGCCCCTACTGTTGACAGTTTCAAATCTAGGCTTAAGACCAAACTGTTCTCAGATGCTTTCTCTTAAAGTCCATTTATTTTGTCTATTCTGTATATTTTAACCTTTAATTCCCTTTTTCAAATTTTATTCACTTTATTCTTGCCCTGTCTACCTTTCACATGATTATTTTATGTCTTTACTGTGATTTTACTTTTTACCAATTACTGTACTTGCTTTTGTTTTTGTACAGCACATTGAATTGCCTTTGTGTATGAAATGCGCTATATAAATAAACTTGCCTTGCCTTACTCACTGTACTGAACATTCTGCTGGGGTATGTAAGGGGGGCATACAAAATTTTGTTGTGTGTATGTGTGTGTGAATGTGTGTGCGTGTGTGTGTGTGTGTGTGTGTGTGTGTGTGTGTGTGTGTGTGTGTGTATTTCACTCACTGTATTGAACAATCTGCTGCATCTTCTCCCAGACTCTGAACTTCAGGTTGCCCAGGTGCTTTGCCACATTGATCAGAGCTCCTGAAACCCTCTCTGGATCCTGCAGTGTGCACTGGGCTCTGGAATAACATTCAGGAGTCAGTGCTGCTGTGGGTTTGGGTTCAGAACCACAGAGAAGAGAGACAGGAGATCACATCACATCACTCACCTTTCCACTGTGCTCTTGTAGTTCTAGGAAATAAGAATAGAGGGAATATGTTACAATTATTAATATGATTGTGTGTAAATGGTAAATGGACTGCATGTTATACAAGCACTCAAATCACTACCCAAAGTATGCCTCACATTCCCCCATTCCCACACACAGTCATGCACCAGTGGAGGAGGCTGCCAGGCAAGGTGCCAACCTGCTCACCAGGGGCATTTTGGGGATCACTGTCTTGCTCAAGGACTCTTCTATGGGGTCAGGTGGTGCCAACTACCCTCGACTGCAGACTTACAGCCTCAATGTGGGGCAGGACTCATGTTTTTCAGGATGTTGAATTTCTGGGCCTGTCCATCAGTTTACAAGTAATGCTACTGTTGCAGAGTTAAGAGCTAAATGTTATACACACTTTTTACATAATTCAAAACCGTCAATCAGACAGGTGGTGCCAACTATCCCCAGCTGCAGACTCAATGTGGGGCCAACTATTTCCGTAGGGGGCTGTACTCTTCCTTAATTCCGTATCTCCGTCTGTCCACCAGTCTAACTGGACACTAGACTTCCCATGAGGGTGGAGATCAAACTTGCAAGTGGCAACACTCCTGTGACGGAACGCTATACCATTCTACACTCTCTGGTCACACACACATAGCCTACATGCACTGATGCACACAATCACTCAAGCACACACTCTGATCATCACTCACATGCACAAAGCCACTCAAACACACACACACACACACACACACACACACACACACACACACACACACACACACACTCACTCACACACACACACACACACACACACACACACACACACACACACACACACACACACACACACACACACACACAAACACACACTCTGGTCACAGACACAGAAATGGCCCCAGAAATGGTTCTAGAGTGGACTGATGTTCCAGCCTGATGGTTTCTCTGCACTTGAACTCTAGAATTCCACCAATGGCCACAACTTTGGTCTCCAACAATTCTGACTAAATGTGAGCACCTGCTGTGTGTTATCCAGGAGACACCCTGTACAATTATTTCACACTTTTACAAAGTGGTTGCTGTTGATTTCATGCAGATTCTTTTTCATATCTGCACATTCACAAGACCAAAGCTCAACAGCTAAACCAGCCAGGATTCTCAAATTCTGTACGCTTGTTCATCAATGGGAATGGGAATATGTAAAGAAAAACATTTGTGTAGCCAGTGTTCTGTTTTAGAACCCCTGTGTTCTTCCCCCCAGTCACTGTCACACACTAAAGATCATTGATTACTGACCTTACTCTCACCCACACACTTTCTCTGTTCTCTCTTCACACATGATACCATACACAAGAACTCTCACTCATTCACACACACACACACACACACACACACACACACACACACACACACACACACACACACACACACACACAAAGCAGCTCTAAAGGTACCAAAGATCCGTGACGAGATGGGCTGCGGCATTTTATAAACCTGGACGTTCTAAAACTCTGAAACTGCGATTTGACATGTTAAATCTTTTGTGACGGCTTGCAACTGCCTGCAACAACCTGCGACGATTCAATCACACCGCCACAACTCCGTTCTAAAACCGTTTTGTCTCGTCGCGGATCTTCAGTCTGAATTGCCCTTAAAACAGATGGTTCCTACCTGCAGAAATGTGACATTATCAGCTCCCATCTGCTCTTCTATGGCTCTGATTGTGTCTGAAAGAGATGAGATCTCTCTGCTCATCTTTTTCTCCTTCATCATCTGACTCTTCTGCTCCTCTTCCTCCCTCAGTGCAGCTATCCTGGCTGCCTCTTCATCTCGTAGAAACTGGTGAAGCTTCTCAAACTCCTCCTTGATCTGCCTCTCTGTGTGCTGGGCCTGAGTCTGGATAAAAATGTTTTTACATCAGTATAGTATCTGTGCAGATTTCACCTAAATGAGCAGTTAAGATAAGTTGTATCTCTCACCTTTATGTGTTGTGCTGTTTTGTCATTTAGCAGTTTTGCCTTTTCAAAGGTTTTCAGTTTCTCCTGCAAAGGCTGCAGTGTGACCTTCAGTTCCTCCTAGAATTAATTAAAAATAATAGTAAGTCTTTGTGTCCATATTCTACTGTAGAATTCACACATAAAGACATTATTTCCCTGTTTATTATGAATTTACATAGCTATCATTCATTATATAAAATTACATTTGGGCAAGGTAACATCCCATTAGAACTCCGGTTCCACCCCTCTCTCTCTCTTTATCTCTCTCTCTCTCGTGTGTGTGTGTGTGTGTGTGTGTGTGTGTGTGTGTGTGTGTGTGTGTGTGTGTGTGTTTGTGTTTGTATGAATGGGCAACAAAAATGTAACATACAAAAGTTTACTTTCATAAATTCACATGCGCACCTATATTGCCACCTGGTGTTGATTAATTGGAATTACCGGTAAATGTTCAAAAGTCTGTATGACAATTGAATTAATTGGTAAATAGTGAAAAAGTGGATTAATTAAAAACTAATTAATACCTTGCGATCAAGTGCTGCTTCATCAACTGGATGGAACTTGTGTCCAGTGTGTTTTTTGGAGTCTCTACACACCACACACACAGGTTGTTTATCGTCCAGACAGAAAAGTTTGAGTTTCTCACTGTGCAGACTGCAGAGCACCTCAGACCCTGCTGAAGCTCTTTGACTTCTCTCCTTTATAAAAGCTTCACACAGGTTCCTTAGAGCCAAGTTAGGTGGCAGTGCTTCCTTTGAAGATTTCCTCCTGCAGACTGGACATTCTCTGGATCCTTTGGTTTCCCAGAACTGCTGCAGACAGACTTTACACACACTGTGACTACATGTAGTGATGACAGGATCCTTGTAGATGTCACAGCACACAGGACAACAGTAATCCTCCTCAGACTTTGAGGCCATTTTTCCATCTAAATTCCAAGTCTGTACAACTTTACTTTCACTTTCCAGACCATGACAAACTGTATCAGTCACATGTATCCTTTCCTATCTCTCTGTTAAACTAACACATAATGTAGAGCTAAAGCTAAAGTACAGCTGCTGAACCAATCTTTGTAATCTGTAATCTAGAGTTACATTGGTAATTTAAGAGTGAATTAACTCCAGTCTTCTCCGTCTATCTCAGCTGCACTTCCTCCTTCAGACTGGTGAGAGGGTGGGGCTCTAGTCCAGTAATTATGGATTCTGATTGGCCAGTTCTGCAATGTGACTTCTGTGTGCACTGTACTGTACCTGTCTCAGTGTGTGACAGTACATGCTTTGGGTTTGCCTGTTTCCTGTGACTGTCAGTGAGACACAGACTGACCTCTGATCAGTGGATTAGACACACAGTCTGTTCTCACACAGACTTTGGTTATGATAAATGTGTTAATGTTTGACTCAGTGCAGCTAGCATGTACCAGAGGCCACAGGTAAATTTCCAATTTTATGTTGCTGTTTGTCAAGAGAAAACTCAAATAGGTTAAAATATCTTATCTTAAAATAACTTATATTTTCTATTAAAAAATGAAGAGGTTTCAGAGTTCCAGAGGTATTTGGCTGGACTACATGGTGCAAAAGACTTTAGCAAAATGTACTCAGAACCATTGCTTTAAGGAGCAGTAAATGACTGCTAGTTTAATGTGGATAATGTATGTTTGTGTAGAATTAAAATGGCCTTGAATTAGCATGAACTATGGTCACACTGACGGCAGCATCTTTGCTCTCATCTTGAGGTATACATGACATGCAACACTTGTTTTGCAACACTTGCCTTGTCTGAATACTTTCACACATACAAACAGTATTTCTGATAAAGCCCTCATCGGTAAGAAATAACAAAATAATGATAATATGAGTAAGTTGCTGTTAGATTGTTAGATTGTAAGCACAGAGTACAATAAATAATCTGAACATCAGCGCTACAAGTTTAAGCCTTAACATCCATACAATAACAGATTTTTTCTTGATGTTTCTTTTCTCCATTGGCTTCAATCACGGTACTAAACAACAAACCTGGACAATAACACAGCTTTACTGTAAATGCTGATATCCTCACATTGTACAGATATTTTTGTTTGGCTTTTCCCTTGTAGGTCTTCTTCTCAGAGTGTGAGCTCTAACTGGGATGAGTCAGAGTTACACTAGATGTTACTGGGACAATCCTGAGAGGAGAGAGATTTGATTCAGTATAAAAGTATGGAAACACTCTTTCAGTGAAAGTGTGTGTGAAAGTGTGTATGTGTGTGTTATTATCAGGGTCAGAGAATGAGAGTTTTCCTCTGTCCCAGTCCAGCTGCACTCTGATCCTCTGGATCTGATCCTCTTTCTGCTGCACTGGGAGAGAAGTGAAGCGCTGTGGTGAAGCACCTGCTGCATATGTAGTCCCATTATACTCCACACACCACAGTCCACTCTCGTAGTATATGTATCCCTTCTTCTGGGCAGACTCTGTCATCACTCCCAGGTCCCCCTCATCATTCTCTCCAACCTCCACATCCCAGCAGTGAGTCCCTGAGTTAAAGCCCTCAGAGCCCAGGATACTGTTGTAGTAATCAAATCTCTCTGGGTTATCAGGAAGCTGCTGCTGCTCATCACTGTATATCACGCTGGTCAGATCCTCAGACAGGATGAGGTACGAGTCTGCAGTGTTGGGATCCAGAGTGACAGGAGCTGCAGAGAGAAAGAACACACACATGAGCTGAACACTGAGTGATGTGTGATGAGGATGTGATTGACATATCTTACACACGGACACACACACTCCCACTTGTTCATTACACACACATTCACTTTCTTATTATACACAAATACACACATACACACACACACACACTACCAATCTCTGGTCATATACACTCTGGTCATGGCACAGGCAGTAGCACAAATACACACTACTACTTTCTGAGCAAATGTGCACAC
>JAODXP020000016.1:8963209-8998384 GCA_027497455.2 Sardinella longiceps | reverse complement strand
GTCATTGTGTTTCTTCTATGCAAATCTCCCAGAAATCCAGCATTCTCTCCAACATTATTAACACAAGCAATCTGAATATTACTCCATGTTTCCCCTCATTTCTCACATACCACAGTAGTAGTTCAGCCGGAGTGTTGAGCAGAGCAGCTTTCTGTCACTCAGCTTCACTTCCTTCTTCAGCACCGGTGAGTCAGAGGGAGGGCCCAAGATTACATAAGAGCTGATTGGCCAATGAGCCCATTCCATCACACCTAAGCACTGTCTCACCTCTAGATTGTAGTTCAAAGTCTCAGGAGGAGTGAACTGTAACTCACAGACATAAACAGGCATATTGTGAGTGATTTTATCTGCTGTCAAAACGATCATACGTTCCCAAAATATCAGGATGATTTTGTAGTTCTCAAAATGTTTTGCCTTCAAATATCTCAATGCATTTTGATCTTACTGCCCTGAAATTTGACTATATCACTTTGTATGAAGCCACTGTGTAAACCACATGCATCTTACTGTACAGAAACTGACTCTTAACAAGAACAATCTACCCTGACCTTGGACCATGATCTGACTTTCTCAGAGAAAAACAGGAAACAAAACAACAACTCATGCATGGGGTGCAACAATTACAACCCAATTCAATCAGTTATCAACGTGTAATCAATACATTGGTAATCAGTAACCAATGAACATCATCTATAGTATTACAGTATAGAGTAAGAAACACTAGCCTGGCAAATGCCAAATTAAAATCACAAGTGATATTTAGTCTGGGGACCTACCTATTGCATTTCTCGTAGCGGAAGCATCGTTTACAATTGTCCAGAGCCGTTTATTGGGCGCTACGAATGTCTATCATAGCGTCTGTACATACCTCGGAGCCAATACCAGAGCCACCACGTGACGTAAAATGCAATCGAGGGCCGCACAAATCCCTTTTGTTCTGCGATTGGATACCGAAAGCAGGCGAGAAAAACGGCCATGGTCACCATGCTGCTCTGCAGAGTGAAATGAAATAAGCACGCAAAGGAGCATGGGAACTCCCAGGCTAAAGAAACACAGTAAGTCTGTGAGAACAGAGAAGCATCCCCCAGTGCCTGCATGAAGATTCTTGACATTGAGCCCCAAACCCCAAATTCCCTAGCCTGGCAGGCCATCCTATATCATCGACATGTATAGTCTGGCATCGAGAGATAGACCAAACTCAATCGTGGGTGGACAAGGCTGTTAACTTTGGACTTCTGGCCGCAACAGGATAGCCTATTGCCAATCGGAGGAACGAACGAGATGTAAACACCAATCCAAAAGACATTTGTGTTCAGCGAAGCCCGCCCTAAACACACAGAGCGTTGTGATTAGATGTCAAAGCGTCATCCAATCAAATTTCCTATGGCTTGCTACTAGATGTACAGGTTGAGCAAATTCCTTTGCTGCTGCTATGATTTCTAGATTACAAATTCCCTCTCTCTCTCTTCCCAACCACTCTTGCCCATCCCATAATACCACTTCACTACTTCACCTTTATACTCCCCTCTCTACACAGCCTAACCAGAGAGGATTCAAGCGGAGCTTGGCCTAACCCCCACCCGAACCCTACACACACACACACACCCCTCTTCAACTTCAACCCCAACAGAATTTGAAAGTCAGGAGACTCCCTGATATTGATAATGCCTCCCTGATGCACGCAAATTGAATAATATCTCCCAGAATCTAGAGCTAGCAAGCCAGAGCATGCAGGTGAAGAGTGAATCTAGAGCTAGCAAGCCAGAGCATGCAGGTGAAACATTTACCTCTACATCGCGCATCTTAGTATGCGCGCATACTGTATGAGAGTGAACGAGAGGGACAGAGAGAGAAACAGTGCCTGTGGGATGTCTGTTCATGTATTTCATTACATAACTTTACATTTACATTCACACACACATTTATACTCCCCTTCTCTACACAGCCTAACACCCAACCCCACCCCTACACACACACACACACACACACACACACACACACACACACACACACACACACACACACACACACACACACACACACACATTCCTCTTCAACCCCAACGGAATTTCATGCATTTACTTCCTGCCCTGCCCAACACCCCTAATTTATGCACAATACCAGGATGACAAGGAAGTTCAAGAAAATAAATGTGACAATAACATTTCCTTGTTCCTTGTGGGGGTAGTTGAGACTGAACCTATCCCTTACCTATCAGTATGTAATAAAGACTTGGTAATCAGTAACCAGTGAACAGCAGCCATATATTAAAGCGTAAGAAACAGTCTGTGAGAACAGAGAGGCATCCTGTAGTGTCAACATGAAGACTTGTGGAGCTCTACTGGTGCTGCTGTGCTGCAGTATGGCTGAGGCACAACCCAGATCTGAGACCATCAGTGACGACATCAGTCACCACGGCCTCTATACTGGAGCAGAGACCAGAGAAAATGAGGATTTGGATGCAGCAGAGAGAACTGAACAGCCTGACACCCACACTGTGCTGAGAGAGATGACTGCTCTGGTGACGGAGCTCAAAGTGGAGCTCAGATACACAAAGACACAAGTGGATGCCTTAGAGGCCAGATTGAGAGCCAGTGAGAAGACAGTGGAGGAGCAGAGAGTTGAGCTCAAACAGACTGAAGCCAGACTGAGAGCCAGTGAGACTAAAGCTGAGACTATGGAGACCAGATTGAGAGCAAGTGAGAAGACAGTGGAGGAGCAGAGAGCTGTTATTGAAGAGCTGAAGGAGAAACAGGAGAACCAAGCAGGCAGTTTGAATGTAACAGGGAGCCAGGTGGAGGAGCTGAGGAGGGAGAGAGAGGAGAGGAAGGTGTCTTTCTCTGCCACTGCTGGAGTCTGGGTATGGGAACACAGGACCCTTTTCAACAGAAACTCCCTTGGTTTACAAACATGTTGTCACCAATGTTGGAAATGCTTACAACTCAAATACAGGTACAGTACATGTAATATAACAGTAAAGAAATTAGAGGGTTGCTGATGTTGTTGGCTTTATGTTTTATCTACCTTTATTGAGAATGACGTATGAAGTGGGTGTGTCTGACAATAGTTTAGCATACATATGTGGCAAACATACACCCTCCCCATTGAGAATATATAGAAAACAGTATTTTCTTTATTATCATCTTTTTCACAAAACAGAACAAATTAATGTTGGAAAATGGGATAGTTGTGTCACAATCCCTTTCCCCTCTACACTACTGATAGCAAGAAATTTTTTTTTGTTATGAAGTTATAGAGAAAAAGTAGCCTGGGCGAAAGCGACTGTTGACTATGTCATACAGTCCGACTCTGGCCCAACGCAATTGAAATAGGTTTCCGTTTGGATATGACGTATTCTCTCACCTGGCTCTCACGCCTACAACTTCCGCGTTCAGTAATAACAGATCTCTGGCAAGTTCTGGGGTGCGTCTCCCAAAAGCATAGTTGCTAACTAAGTTAGCTTGTTAGTTAGTTTGGAATATGTTTCTGTTCCCCAAAGCCATCAGCCAGACTAACGAGCTTCCTTTGTTGACAATATAACTAACTATGGTGATAACGTCGTTAGTCAAAGCATAGTTAGTTCATCACTGGTGTCCCCCAAAAGCATAGTCCAGACTAAGCATAGTATCTTGTTAGTAAATCTTGTTAGTTCAAGCTGACACTCCAACGTGCAAGTTAAAGCCAAAGAAGCTTAGTTATATGGCCACGTGATGTCTTCTTTGGCTGTTTTGGGGTGAAATACTGCTGACGCGACACCACTTGATGCATTACTCCCACCTACAGCGTGAATTAATTATCACAGTTTGATTGACCTCAGTTTGACTCATACAAATGAGTTTAACTGACGAGAGGATACACGTTGTAAAATGCATGTTGTCAAAACAATTGGTCTTCTTGACTGGCAGAAACTTCAAATTACAACTTTGATGCAATTAAATCATTACATTACGATTCCTAATTTAAAATCAAGCCGTCATTACAGCATTCCCAGCTGGATTTGAACTTGAACTGACAAAACAAGTAATGTGCCCAATTCTACGTGACTGCTTTAGCAAGGTATGCCACTGACTAATTGAACTAACCACCATCAAGAATTGTTCAAATCATACATATAAATATGGGCAATTCCACGAAAAAGTAAACCTCACCTTAAAACTTCAAGTCTCACCTACATGGACAAACAAATTCTTTCAGAAAACTTCCAATACGAAAAAAGTATTGTTTCAATGGAATTAATCAACTGAGCAAGTTTTGAAAGGATATCTGTTTGTTAAATTTTTTACCCTATTCAGCTATAATGTAAGTCTATGAAGGGGCTTATAATGGGCATAAGTGGGTGATAACACACACAAAGCTGCTATATTATCAGTCATTTTTCATTGTTGTATTACTATTTCTCTCGTTACAAGTTAAAATCTACCATTCACAATTGTTTTGTATCGTTTTGGAGGGTTTTTCCAGACGTCACGTCCATAACGTCACATCCATAACGCCATTTCTCCCAATGAAAACCAACTTTTTTACATTTACATTTGAAATTAAGTCTTTCTCTGTCTTTACTGAGGTGTCCTGTTTGGTATGAATGTAGTAATATTTACATTTCTCTAGAAATTTCACACACTTCACAGCAAAAACTACACTCTCTCAAAAGTTTGTCCGTTTTTCGTCACGTCCATAACGCAAATTGAAAGGCTAATATTCTTATGATGCAAATCATGATATTATTTTTTTCTGTTTGCCTCTATTCAGCCATGGAGTTTGCAGAAGAATATGAAAAAAAATTGTGAAATACTGCTAGGTTTGCAGAGGTTATGTGGCCTTTTGTTCATCAATAATGCACGAAAATGTCACGTCCATAACGCTGGAATTGCCCATATACGTTTTTAGAATTTATTAATAATGGTGTGTAGTTGCTCATTAAATACTACTATCATGGCCAAATAGCCCATGCTTAACTTTCTAAAATAACTGTGAAGCTGGCATTGGCATTATTGGCTAATAGCACGTCCTCCCCGAAGCCCATGCTTTATTTCTGAACATATTCCAACACAAACTCATTGAAATTGCTCCTTTTCTAAAACTCTCTGCAAACAGGACAGACAGTGAACATTATCCACAACTGTAAATGACAACACCGTAGTTTTACATTTGGTAACATTGGCGATATCCCATGATCCTAATCGCAACGAATGCCTACGAACTCTCCGGACAATTCCATAAACATCTGCAAAGGACATAGTTTGGACTAACGTCTTCCCTACTAACCAACTTCTTATTATGGAGGTACTTACTTAGTTATCTCGTTTTGGGACACGCGGGAATAAGTTCAGTCGCTAGATTGAACTAACATAGTAAGATCTTCGTTAAATGCTACGTTCGTTAGTTTTTTGGAAAACGCACTCCTGATCTATTTTGACATCGTAGTGACAATAAATCCTCAACATCATGGATGCTAATGTCTTTTGTGAATGTAATTCGAAAAGTAGGTGGGAGAATAACAAACGTGTTCCTATGCTGTAGGACTACAATTCTGAGACATCGCTCTAAATTGTGTGCTGATTGGCTAAACCGTAGAGCAACCGAGGGAAAGGGTAGGGGGGCTTGGACCAGACTACATATGGAGATAAAATGTTTGGCGGAGGTACGTAGGATGGCATCACCAGGCTAGAGAAAAAGTACATTCAGTATGAAAATATGCATTGACCCATCAGCGACATTCCTTATTAGCATCACGTCTTACCAGCTCATGAAAAGTAACATAACAGACACTAACTAAAGTTTTCCTGTTTTGTTTTTAACTTCCTTTCACAGGGGTGTTCAGAGCACCTGTCAGAGGTGTCTACCAGTTTGATGTGTCTCTTCATGGTATTGGTAATCCAGCAACAAGAGCAGAGGTCTTACTGTATAAAAATGCAGAGCGTGTTCGCATCACTAAAACTCATCAGCCGACCCACAGTGGGAGTTCATCCATTGGCATCTCTCTGCTGCTGGAGGTGGGAGATGTAGTCTTTGTTAGGCTGAATGTTAATTCATGGGTGTATGATGATCGGAACAACCCCCTGACTACATTCTCTGGCCACATGCTCTTCCTCATGTAAGGAGCCCATCTGCTGGATTCTCATGCTCATTCTCATAGCTTAGAGGAGAAAGATTTACATGGAGGCTGCACCGAGGAAGCACACTTATCTTTTGACCCCTTCTATTTTGACTGCCCACTATTTTGTCACCGAATTTTAGAAAAACAGCAACTACATTGTACATTCTCACCAACTGATGTGAATTTATGCAAAATAATTACAACTTCAAATTTGCTGTTACACATGTGACCTCATGCAAAATAAACATGAATTTACAATTGCATGTCTTACAGACTTAACAAATTAATACTTTCTTAAATGTCATTTAAAACCATGTTGGATAAATTATGGAAAGGTTAAATGCACTTTCATGATGAAGATTGTGAATTAAAGTTTCATTTGGCGGTTTTTCCAACGTGATGAGAGAAAATAAAATAAACCAAATCACAATCAATTATGTTTCAAATATCTTTTTGACTGCCCCTTCCATTTCTGCTGTAAACTAGTTCATAATCTAGTGACAGTGAGTATACAGATGAGACCAATGGGTAGATAGAGCGTCCACATTTGTGATCTCATGCAAAATAAATATGAGTTTACAATTGCATGTCTTACAGACTTAATATGATTTAATTTAATACTTTCTTAAATATTATTTAAAGGTTGTACATGGTTCTACATTAGGTTAAATGCACTTTCATGATGAAGATTTTGAATTATTCCAACGTGAAAATTTTGAGTTTTTCCAACGTGATGAGAGAAAATAAAACAAACTGTCACAATGAATTTTGTGAATGTAAACTAGTTCATAATCTAGTGACAGTGAGTATACAGATGTAGGCCGTAAGGTGACCCCCGTTATCGTTCAGTTTCGCTCCACAGCATCGGCACCACATACCCGTTAGTTGATAAAAGTACCACAGTTACGTTGCAAGTCATGATAAAGTTTCGCTTCCTGCATATTGTGCATTTGTTTAAAACCGAGACGTTCTCCGAAGAACTATTTTCCCCAGGGCGGAATGACTATTTGACGTCACACGACACCACGTGACAGTTTTAAAGCAATTACGTTGCCGCATTTACCACAACAAGTGCTGTTAAGTCATAAGGCGATCTCCCAAATATCAATTCGAAGTGGGTATATCATAATAATTATCAAAGATAATGCTCATTCATGTATTTCTGGATTGGAAGATATAAATTATAAATAGTGCTTTATTTAAAGCACAAGGCACAATTGTGCAAGTGACATTTCATGCTATGATTTTTGATCAATTATTTGTAATGTAATCAATTCCAAACAGTATAGCATGAACAACTATCATGCAAGTGGATAAGGTTACCTTTTCATGTTGACCGTTTCATTAATAAATGGAAATAATTGTAATTATCAATGATAAGGACCATTCAGGTATTCATTTATTAATCTATTTACAAATAACTATACGACAAAAAACAAATATCAAAAGCAAAGCTGCTGTGTAAAGTGTCTCTGTGTCCTCTGTTGTTGTTTGTTGCTTTGATGTCCCTCTTTCCATGTCGCTGTCTGTCTGGCTCATTTCGCTGGACTGAGTCGTTTCTGCACCTGATTAAAGTAAAAAGTCAAAGCCAAAGCGAACTTTATTGTCAATCAAGCACTGCAAGAGTACATTGCACGCAGACTGAAATTGCATTTCCCAAAGCTCCAAATGTGCAGTTAAAAATTAAGACATATAACTGAGATGTATATAGGACATCACAACTCACAGGACATAAAGTCCTGTCTTGTAAAGTGCAGTCTTGTTCTCTGGAGTGAGTTCAGCAGTCTGATGGCTTGTGGGAAAAAGCTGTTGCTAAGTCTGGTTGTTCTGCAGTGCATACTGCTGTAGCGCTTGCCAGAAGGTAGGAGGGTGAACAGAGCGCGTGAGGGGTGGGTTGTGTCTTTGATGATGTTGATGGCTCTTCTTTGACAACGGGATGGATACAGGTCTTGAATGGATGGTATAGCTGATCTTGTGATCTTCTCTGCTGTTCTCACCACCCTCTGTAGTGCTTTCTGGTCTGCAACATGGCAGATGATAACAAGTCCAAGACTGCATGCGTTGACAAGTTCTCAGCAAAAAATACTTCAGATGTATTGCATTTGGCGGGGGTGTGGAACACTAGCTTAGGAAAATCACGGCTGAGTCTCTTCTTCAATATATCCTGTCTGTAACACAACAAATCAACAACAACAAAAAAGGGTCATATGAGTACCAGCAAAGGAAGGCTTCATGTTGTGGCTGATATACAATAGCCACCTTTGCAAATCAACTAAGAGAGTGAGTAAAATATTATAGGTGGAGTGTACTTGCTATGCAACAGATATAATACCAAGTATTCCCAAGAGAAGCACATACTGTAACTAACATCACACTATCAAGAAGACTGCCATCCTCCTTATTGCAAAATAATACATGTACAGTATGTGCAGATGACAAGCAGAGTGTGTGCACACACTGTATGACAAAAATAAACTGCCGTGCAATTACCTGTAGCTTGAAGCATCAACACCTTCAATTGACTGCACCAGGTCAATAAATGCCTTCCTCAGTTGACTCATCCTCAGGACCTCTTGGTTGATCAGCAGCCTTTGACGTATCATCCTCTCGCAGAATAACTTATAGCTCAGATCAAACGGTGACTCGATCCTTACAAAAAAATATAGAAGAAGATATGTTGTGAGAGCATTTGTTGTGTGTTGTGAGAACAAACTGTCTCATTCATAGGATACACATTGTACTGTTTGTGTTTTTATATAAAATTAATATATGACTTACTATTCTTTCTCTGCTCTGACAGGAACACTCAAAAACCTTGTATACTGTCGGTAGCAACTTTTGTGGTACTGCACCTCCAGAGCCACACAGTCTCTGTCCTTGATGTGAATGAGGATGCTCTGGTCATCCTTTGCTTCAGCAGCTTCCTGCAACTTGCCTTGCACAAAAGAAAAGAAAACAGAATGATTAAATAGACAGGAAAACAATTCATTTTCCTGGTGCAGTGGTGATGTAAAAAATGGTGCTAGGTGTTTCACCCAAAAAAGTATTCCTTAAGGACACAGATGTACAGCACAGCCAGGACACACCCCTAGAGCCTGGGGCTGCCCAGCAACACACAGAGACAGAAGCGGAAAAATCCCAAGTGTACAAGTTTAAGAAAGGGGCAGTGGGGGGTGGGGGAATGGCACGGGGGATGGGGTGGTTCAGAAGCAGTGTGTTGACCAGACAGGCCATCAGGCTGAGGAGCCTCATTTCTGTACAGGTATTCAGTGCCATATTAACATCAGGCATCCTATGACATCCATACAAACATATCCATTACCATATTAAAGTCAAAATGTGATTCATTCTATATATGGGCAATTCCACGAAAAAGTAAACCTCACCTTAAAACTTTAAGTCTCACCTACATGGACATACAAATTCTTTCAGAAAACTTCCAATACAAAAAAGTATTGTCTCGATGTAAATATTCAACTGAGCAAGTTTCGAAAGGATATCTGTTTGTTAAAATTTTTACCCTATTCAGCTATAATGTAAGTCTATGGAGGGGCTTATAATGGGCATAAGTGGGTGATAACACACACAAAGCTGCAATGCTATCAGTTATTTTTCATTGTTATATTACTATTTCTCTTGTTACAGGTTAAAATCCACTGTTCACAATTGTTTTGTATCGTTTTGGAGGGTTTTTCCAGACGTCACGTCCATAACGTCACATCCATAACGCCATGTCTCCCAATGAAAACCAACTTTTTTTACATTTACATTTGAAATTAAGTCTTTCTCTGTCTTTACTGAGGTGTCCTGTTTGGTATGAATGTAGTAATATTTACATTTCTGTAGAAATTTCACACACTTCACAGCAAAAACTACGCTCTCTCAAAAGTTTGTCCGTTTTTCGTCACGTCCATAACGCAAATTGAAAGGCTCATATTCTTATGATGCAAATCATGATATTAATTTTTTCTGTTTGCCTGTATTCAGCCATGGAGTTTGCAGAAGAATATGAAAAAAATTGTGAAATACTGCTAGGTTTGCTGAGGTTATGTGGCCTTTTGTTCATCAATAATGCACGAAAATGTCACGTCCATAACGCTGGAATTGCCCATATATATATAAAAAAATCTAAAACACTGAGTGGGATATTGTAGGCATGGGAATGTTATGGAGGCTATTGAAATGTAATTTCACACCCACACACATACACAACACATTATGGCAACTCACACATACATTATGATTAGACAAATACAATGATTGTGCAGCAGTGAAGGCTAGATAGTCATTCAACTTCTCCTAACATCTGTGTGTGTGTGTGTGTGTGTGTGTGTGTGTGTGTGTGTGTGTGTGTGTGTGTGTGTGTGTGTGTGGGGGATGGAATGCATTCGCATAGACTACCTACTGTTTGTGTGAGGGGTGGTGAAACACAGTCTTACCTGCTGTTAAACTCTGTGTCTTTGACAAAGCTTCTTTTTGACGTCTGCCACCGGCGACGACCAATTTGCGATCTTTCTTGCAGATACAGATGCCAGGAAGAACGGGGCCAGAGCTCGCGATGGGCAAGCTTGACGTTTCCTGGTCGGAGTGGTCGCAGTCGATGAAGCAGGGATAGCCTCGCTTGTTTGGGTGTCTTGTTGGTCATCTCTCCTCTCTGCCTCTTGCACGAGACGGCGTTTGGCTCGTTCTATTTCGCGCTTGTCAATAAACCTCCGGTAGCATGTGGGATGGAAAGCTGCATCTTCGGAAATTTCCTCAAAATCCAACTCAAGACAGTGTTTGAAATTTTCTGCTACGTCTCTGCTCTCACCCTTCAACTCTAGCCACTGTCGAACACCATTTCGATAGGTATTCCACCTTTTGCTGGTGAAATTCTGTGCTTCCTCGTGCTTAACAGAAGATATATGTATGTAACACATCTTACTTTTCGAAGATTTGTCTTATTTTACATTTTCGGTCGAGTTTTTCGGTCGAGTTTCTACTGCTGTACTGGATGTTCGCCCTGCTAAAACGTTAGCTGCCATGCTGCTTCTGTTTACTCGCTCAGCTGACATACCAGCTATCCGATTCGTTCATTCTGATGACGTCTCAACCGTGGTACCTCTCGCGAGCAAAGGTGTTTCTACGCCTGTCGAATATGTACATACGCCTCGGAGACACTAGTTCTTCATTAAACGTTGATAATTTAAATAGAAGTACACGGCAACCAATGGCGAAAGTGTGTTTGAATCCTCAACATAACGCATTCTTATTTATGAAATGGTTATTTTTTGTTCGCGAGGCTGCGGAGCGAAATTTGGTTTCTAAAGCACTTTTCGAGGGTCACCTTACGGCCTAATGAGACCAATGGGTAGATAGAGCGGCCGTCCACCTCGGGAGATGGTGTGATGGTGTTTTAACTTAAACTTTCGTTATGGATGTCGGGCCAGAAGCCACGTTGTTAAACTTTCGTTATGGATGTCGGGCCAGAAGCCATGTGTTTGTTGAAGTGGCAATTCTTAGCGTTCTGATTGGTCAGAATGCCCGTCAAATAAAATCTGCCGAAATCTGGGCCCTCCTGTCTGTCCAGTCATCCAGGTGTACAGTCACTAAATGTACACAGAAATTAATTTATTGTATGGCCCCCCATGAACGGAAGGCCACAAAATTTGCCATACATTTGAAGGGTGTCATAATGAACCTACACTTTCACTTTTGTGCAGTTATGACTATGTCAGCCTGAGAGATACCTGCGATTACAACATCTAATTTTTGCTTTTTAATTTTTAACTAGGTGGCGCTATACATGAAATGAGTGGTTATGGGATGGGTTGATATGGCCCCTTAAGACATACTTACAAAAAGAATGTGGTCCCCCCAGGCCCTACGGTTCTCAAGTTATTCACAGAAAACTGTGTCCGGCCACCTAGAGGCCAGTTGAGGTATAATGACATAAATTCATTTATTGTATGGCCCCCCATGAACAGAATTCCACAAAACTTGGCGTGCTCTCAGACGGTGACATAATGATCCTATATCTCTAATTTCGTGCAGTTTTGACCATGTCGGCCAAAGATACCTGCAATTACAACATCTTGTTTTTTCTTTTTTCAGTTTTATCTAGGTGGCGCTATACAAAATGAGTGGTTATGGTATGGGTTGACCATGCCCCTTCAGACCAAAATACAAAAAATGTGGTCCTCCTACGCTATACAGTTCTTGAAAAATTAACAGAAAACTGATTCTGCCATACCCTCGACGGATCAAAATGAAAAACAATGGTTCCATGCTACCCTTGTGGGGCTACATGCCCACCAGGTTTCGTGCGCCCAGGTGTTTCAGTGTCTTGGGAATCCTTGACGGAAAATTGGTCCGGAAAAAAGAACTCTGACTAAACCAACATGACCGCCGCTTCGCTGCACGGCGGTCATAATGAGACGTTTTAGGACCGTAGATGCAGACATACAGTAGCTGTTATGTTTAGGATGCATATTGTATCGTATGGTATTGCTCTGGACTGACTGTCTTCACACACGCATTCCACCTGTGCTTTCCCCAACCTCATGAAATGCTTTACAGAAAAACGGTTGTTTCAATGAGAAGTTCAAAGAACTTTATTTGGTCTTTCAAAAATAGACTTAACAGGGGGATAGTTACTCTTGTTACAACAGCATATAGACAATCATGGATCACACAGTAGCAGTCAATTAGCACTTTTTATGTGGATAAGCTACTCTACATGACGTTTCAGGAACAAAGGTGTGTGTGTTTGTGTTTGTGTGTGTGTGTGTGTGTGTGTGTGTGTGTGTGTGTGTGTGTGTGTGTGTGTTACTGTCTGGGTCAGATGAAATTTCAGTACTCACTTGAGCTCCCATCCACATCCCCAGTTAACCTGCAGCAGGTGTCTGAACTCTACCTGAGCTGCTCTACTGTAACTGCTGTCTTCACTGGTAAGATCCTCAGTGGAAGGTTTGTGTTAAAGAATGGATACACTCTCTCAGTGAAAGTGTGTGTGAAAGTGTGTATGTGTGTGTTATTATCAGGGTCAGAGAATGAGAGTTTTCCTCTGTCCCAGTCCAGCTGCACTCTGATCCTCTGGAGTTTCTGCTTCACTGTGAGGCGAATTAAGGAATGAGGTGGAACCTGTGCTTCATATACAGCATTTTGAAATGACACAATCCACTGTCCACTCATGGAGTCATAGTCTCCCTTCCTCTGGAGAGACTCTGTCATCACACCCAGGAACCAACTATCACTCTCCCCAAACTCCACATCCCAGCAGTGAGTCCCTGAGTTAAAGCCCTCAGAAAAAATGTAATAAATAACAATATGTGTCGACACAAAATTTGATAAGTTTCCCCTCCTGCCAAATCTCACTTTAATCACTTATCCCAGCTGTGCAAGAGTTTACTCCCTCTCTCTCTCTCACACACACTCTCTCTCTCTCTCTCTCACTCTCTCTCTCTCTCTTACTCCTTCCATTTGTTATTTATAAAGTACATTTGTTGATTGTGCTATATGACTTGATTTATCCAATTTGTCCTTCCACCCATCATCCATTTTAAGCTGTGTGTGTGTGTGTGTGTCTGTGTGTGTGTGTGTGTGTGTGTGTGTGTGTGTGTGTGTGTGTGTGTGTGTGTGTGTGTGTGTGTGTGTGTGTGTGTGTGAGAGAATGAGCTCAGGGTTATTGGTGTGTTTCTATCCTGCCTGTTATTGGTTCTATTGGACACACACACACAGACACACACACACACACACACACACACACACACACACACACACACACAGACACACACACACACATTCAGGAATTTATAATCCCGCATTTGTTATACAAATCCAGTGAGTAGAGTGTGTCCATGAACATATGTTTGTTCTGTTGTGTTTTGTTTGACAAAGAAAACTTTAAGTTGCTAATGTGCAGTACAGTATCTGTGTGTCATTCTCTTGATCCTAGAATTGTGCATCTTTATTTCTTTCCAGGCTACTCACTGTACTGAACAATCTCCTGCATCTTCTCCCAGACTCTGAACTTCAGGTTGCCCAGGTGCTTTGCCACATTGATCAGAGCTCCTGAAACCCTCTCTGGATCCTGCAGTGTGCACTGGGCTCTGGAATAACATTCAGGAGTCAGTGCTGCTGTGGGTTTGGGTTCAGAACAACAGAGAAGAGAGAGACTGGAGGCAGATCACTCACCTTTCCATTGTACTCCTGTAGTTCTGGAAAATACCAAATATTGGATATGTTAGATATTCTTTTACACACACACACACACACACACACACTCACGCACACACACAAAAGGTAACATTTTATTACCTGCAGAAATGCGATATCATCAGCCTTCATCTCCTTTTCAATGGCTCTGATTGTGTCTGGAAGAGATGAAATCTCTCTGCTCATCTTCTCAATCTTGTCCTTCATCATCTGACTCTTCTGCTCCTCTTCCTCCCTCAGTGCAGCTATCCTGGCTGCCTCTTCATCTCGTAGAAACTGGTGAAGCTTTTCAAACACCTCTTTAATCTGCTTCTCTGTTTTATGGGTTTGAGTCTGAAAAAAAAAACATTTGATTGTGTTCATACTGATACCAATTGAAAGTAAAGTTATCGCAATACATCACTATAACTAGAAAAGCACTTGGATAGCGCAGACCTCCGCCATTCTAGATCATGTTCTGGATCACGATCACCAGCAAAATTTAATCATTTGTCACTTGTCCCAATAAATACATCCGAAAATTTCATCCTAATCCGTACAGTACTTTTTATATAGTTATATTGTACACACATGAAACATTGTCTATAAACGTTCAAATATTGAACATTGTGTTGTAAATTTTATGCATTCAATCCCTTTGATGAACACTCTATGTATTCAAAACACTTCCAGAGTCTTTGAGAGTCTGAGAGAGGAAGGGAGATGTGTGCTGATTGGAGTAGAAACAACAGAGAATTGTGTGGTGATTAGAGGAGAGACAGCAGAAAGGAAGAGAGCTGTGTGGTGATTGAAGGAGGGACAGCAGAGAGGGGGAAAGTGAAAACTGGTGAGTGAGCGCCTCCTTCTGGATAAGGGTATAAAGTGAGAAGGAGGAGTTTTGAGATGGAGGCCCAGATGAGATAATGACCAGTGACTTGACCACCACTACTGTCCCTCCAAAAGGAGACAACATCGCCTCCTGGCCAGGGACACAGTCATGTTAGACAGGACAGTAGTCTTCATCACACTGACCTTAATGTACTCAGCTGTTTTATCACAGGTGACTTTAGCTTCCTCAAAGTCCTTCAGCTTCTCCTGTAGAGGCTGCAGTTTGGTTTTGAGCTCCTCCTGAAATTAATAAATCACTTTAGTGTGATGCTTATTCACCTTTTTCACCTACGTCTGTGAGGCACTAGAACGAGGCTTGGGTGGTAAAACTTCCCCTCATCTGCCCAACTTTCCACCTGACCAACAGAGAGGGGACCAGCAGTAGATTTTCTGTCCAGCATCTGTGAGAAATAAATTATTATTTATTATTTTTTAGTACTATTATTTATTAGTTTACCACCCGAGCCTCGTTTTCGTTCGGAATATGGCGGCCAGGTGAAAAAGGTGAATAAGCTCTCTTATTACCCGGTGGAATGGAATACTGTTTTCTGATTGGCTGTCAGGGCGTCCGTTATTTCTAGATAACAGGACACCTGAGGCATTGTTGGTTTAAAAAAGTTTAACCAGCGTTCTTTATCAATGCTCTTTAGAATGCAGCCTTGCAGATCTTCTTTCATAAGAAAATAGTACCCCAACCGAACAGGATAACTTCTTTCTAAACGGAGCCACATGTTTCTTTTATGTTTTAAACACTTACTTACCATCTATACGTTTTAGTTGCAACCGGGTGACAAGCGAGATAACGGCCTTCGAGGACTCACAATTTAAAACAATATACTGGAGTAAGTTTAAGCATAGTCCTACTGCACGAGCCTTCTAACAGCAATATATTTCGCATGAAATGAAAGAATACGTGAAACACTTTATATAACAGATAACGGCCTTGAAGGTGTCCCGATATAGAGAAATAATGGACTTCGCGTAGGCAAACGCTGCGCCATCGGGCTGTTCTTCGTCATGCGCGTCGTCCATTATTTCTCTATATCGGGACACCTCGGCGGCCGTTATCCCTTACATAAAACTACCAGGAGTCAGTACACCATTAGTGATCAACCAGAAAGATGGGCAGACTGTCCTGAGTTAAGCCAGGGGGAACATTCACATAGCCTAATAACTCAGACAGACCTCGTCAGGCTAGCACATTATTGGAACAATAAGACAATTATAATCATCTCTGTCTATGCAAAAAAAACAGTACAGTTCTACAGTAGAAAAGGTGACAGTGCAAGACTGTAGAAAGGCACACAAGAGAATGTTTTACAGAAAGCTCAGGCCTACCTTGATCTCTGCTGCTGCTTCATCAATGGGACTGAAGATGTGATTTCTGTGTGATTTTGAATCTCGACACACCAGACACACAAGTTGGTTGTCATTCTGACAGAGGAGCTCAAGTTTTCTCTTGTGCTGTTTGCAGAGTAACGTTATGTTTGTTCCCCTCTCTCTTCCAAGACTGTCTCAGACAGCACTTCACACAAGTTCCTTAAAACTAGATTAGTATGGACTAAACTAAATGATGATCTCTTCCTGCAGAGTGGGCATTCCTTTATTTCTTTAGCTTTCCAGCACTTCTCCAGACAGTCTCTACAGAAACTGTGACTGCAGGAGGTCAGGATAACAGGATCCTTGTAGATCTCAATGCACACAGGACAAGATGTTTCATCCTCCAACTTTGAAGCCATTTCCAAGATGAGAGTCTAAGAGCACACGGTGTCACAAGCTTCCTTCTTGGAATGGCTCCTGGGCAAACTTTAACGTTACTTTCACAGCTTTGGTAAATCTAACTTACCGTCTCTACTGAGTCATTGTTCTTCTTCTGTGCAAACCTCCTAGAAATCCAACATTCTCTCCATCATTAACACAAACAATCTGAATATTACTCTATGTTCCCCCTCATTTACACACATACCACAGTAATTGTTCAGATTTAGTGTTGAACAAGACAACTTTCTGTCCTTGAGCTTCACTTCCTTCTTCAGTGAGTTAGAGGGAGGGACCAATATAAACTGAGAGCTGATTGGTCAATGCCAACATTCCATCACAGAACCAGCACCTATAAGCACTCTATGCGTCATCTATGTTGAAATTAAAAGGCCAAGGAGGACTGAACTCTAACAGGCATGAACAGGAATATTGTGAGGGATTTTCTCTTTTGTTCACTGTCATTCCTTCTCAAGAACTAGCCTACAGTATGACATATCCATTATTTTAAATATTAGAATATTGAACTCATATACTGTATATTATGCCTACAGTTTTTTGAACTAAAGTCAAGTTTAAATTTATTATCGCCATTCAACAGCAAACAACAGAACAGTTAGAAAAATGTTTCAGTGTGCTCTCATGTATCACTGTGCACGTAATGCATGGCACAGGGACGACAAGTAGTCTAGTAATGCATAATAGTGCAAAGTATTACAAAGTGAGGTAGTTTATAAAGTGCTTTTGTGCATGAGGCAGAACCATGACCATACATACAGTTGCAAATAGTTAGACCATATTCAGGTAAAGTAACTACTGTATATAGCTTGAAAGAGTGATATTTTACATTAAGAATCATGGAGTCATGGTTAGTGACACATTAACCCCTAGTTTTCCTTTCAATTTTTAGATAAATAGCTTGAAAGGAATCCCGCACACTGACCATTACGCAAGCAAAATATTTATTAAAGATTAAGAAATTGCAACATTTCGGTCTTAGACCTTCATCACCTTAGACCTGAAGAAGGTCTGGTCTAAGACCGAAACGTTGTAATTTTTTAATCTTTAATAAATATTTTGCTTGCGTAATGGCAACACCACACACACACACACACACACACACACACACACACACACACACACCACATTCTTGAGACTTCAAAAGCCCATAGATGTTTCAGAGAAAGATTTTAAAGATATGAATTTCTGTGAATTAAAAAAAAAGTGGCAATTGGTGGCATACTGGACGTCTTTGAAAAAAGTGATGAAAGTTGACTGATTTCGCTTTGTATCAAGCCCTTGTGTACAGTAAATCACACGAGTCAAAGCCTATTGTACAGAGACTGACTAAAACTGACAAAAACAATCTACCCTGACCTTGTACCATGAGCTGAATTTCTCAGAGAAAAACAGGAAACAAAACAACTCATGCATGCAAGCAACATTTCCAACCCCAATTCAATCAGTTATCAATGTGTAATCAATACATTTTTGGTAATCATTAACCAGTGAACATCACCTGCGGTATTAAAGCATAAGAAGTCTGTGAGAACAGAGAGGCATCCTGTAGTGTCAACATGCAGACTTGTGGAGCTCTACTGGTGCTGCTGTGCTGCAGTTTGGCTGAGGCACAACTCAGATCTGAGACCATCAGTGACAATGACATCAGTCACCACGGCCTCTATACTGGAGCAGAGAGCAGAGGAAATGAGGATTTGGATGCAGCAGAGAGAACTGTGGCTACAGTCTCAGACTCCTCCACCCAACAAACCTGCCAGCCTGACATCCACACTGTGCTGAGAGAGATGACTGCTCTGGTGACGGAGCTCAAAGTGGAGCTCAGATACACAAAGACACAAGTGGATGCCTTGGAGAACAGATTGAAAGCCAGTGAGAATAAAGCAGAAAATATGGAGACCAGACTGAGAGCCAGTGAGAAGACAGTGGAGGAGCAGAGAGGTGTTATTAAGGAGCTGAAGGAGAAACAGGAAAACCAAGCAGGCAGTTTGAATGTAACAGGGAGCCAGGTGGAGGAGCTGAGGAGGGAGAGAGAGGAGAGGAAGGTGTCTTTCTCTGCCTCACTGCTAGAGTCTGGAGTTCGACAGACAGGACCCTATTCCACTGAAACTCCCCTGGTTTACAAACACGTCATCACCAATGTTGGAAATGCCTACAACTCAAACACAGGTAGGCCTATTAAAGAATAAAGAATGTATATTAGATGTTCACTGTTGGCTTTGTGCTGATCTTATTATCTTATCTTATCTTATTTTCAAGTCTTATTTGAAAATATGATGCATGAAATTTATGTGACATTATTGGCTATTTCATTTTCAGTTAAAGGAGAAATCTGGTGTGATTTGTCTCAAAACATATCAAAACCATGATACCAATAAGAACTTTACGACCCCAGTATTCAGAAATACAGCGCAAAATCATACAATACTTACTTATCAATGCCAATGGCATACAAAAATATGATTACAGAGAGGAATACAATTTGCGCCGCCTGGCTTTAACAGGTTCTTACATTTACCAAGCGGAAGCAAGGTTTACTGATTGGGGTGGCAGCTGGCAGATCTGATGATGAACTGCACTTTGCTCCCATGAACTACCACGACCCCTCTTGCTCCATACATTAATACTCTTTGAGTAGTAAAATGTGAATTTCGCCTTAGTTGCTGACAAAGATGCGCTGATCACATGACAAAGGAGTCCAAAATGGCAGGGAAAAGGGAAAATTCCTGAAGGAACAGCCTGTAAAAACCCTTGATGTGAAAAGAAAACTGACCTCAGAGTTGTTTTCATAATATGCCAGTAAACATTTTCTGAGCAACCCTGTAAAGTGAATCTCGTGTGTGAATTTCGCGTGCCTCGTCAATGGTGGAAAATAGTGACTTATTTGCATGGCTACATTGATGCCCGCTGTAGTCCCAGCAGAAGCCTAATTTTAGTATCGGCTAACTATTGACTGAATTTCTGAATGCAGGGCACAAACGGAGGTGAGCTAATCGTTCCCACTCAGTATCATGTTTAACACAATTTAAGCCATTTCACACCAGGTTTCTCCTTTAATTGGTTTTGAACCGCTGTTTGGTCAAATTTCCTATTGTAATGCGTTACTTGGAACGTGCATTATTTTTCAGATAACTGCAGGGCTGTGAAATAGTTCCACTGTTCCGTCCATATTTAGACTTGAATATCAGTTTGCCCAACTAGCTCTGACTAAAAATGAACTGCCATGTTAACACAGAATCACAATTAAGTGGTCTGAACAACATTCATGACACAGAAACATTGTGACTTGTGATCACTATGGTTTTTAACCCTAACGCTTCATTTGGAAGTATGGGAAACAGTGATTTTACAGCGCTTAGTTAGAATCTTTGGAAATGGCACAACAAAGACAAATGATAAAACATTTTTCCCTCCCTACAGGGGTGTTCACAGCTCCTGTCAGAGGAGTCTACCAGTTTGGCATGTTTGTTCATATTACTGGTCATCCATCAACAAGAGGGGAAACCTTTCTTTATACAAATGCAGGGCGTGTTTGTGCACTTTATACTCATCAGACAAGTTACAGTGGGAGTGCCTCAAACGTCGTCTCAGTGCAGCTGGAGGTGGGAGATGTGGTCTATGTGAAGCTGAGTCCCAATTCATGGGTGTATGACGATCGTGACTACGCCTTCACCACATTCTCTGGCCACCTGCTCTTCACCGTGTGAGGTATTTCTCAGACTCTTGTGTGAAGTGACGTGGATTTGAAAGAGTGAAAACAGAATGACTGATTTCAAGGCAACAACACAACTTCTGCCCATAACACAGAAGATATGTAATGAGTCAATCATGTGCACACACACAGTTAATGTCTTCAATTCCCCAAATTTATATCTTGACAAATTGTTGTCTTGGATTCTAAATGAATGGCAAAAAACTCTGCTATTTAAATCACTAGCCTACTATAGGCCTACAGTTTTATTCTGTGATAAAATGTTGATTTCTGTAATAAATCAGTGTTATACATAAGTAAAGTATATGTGTATTGCTATAAAAAAAATATGCACAAAGTATCATTGACTCATGATAGTCAGGGAGCCAAAGTCTCAAAAATGGGTTGAACCCAACATGGTTTGTTATACTGGTAGCACTTTATAATATCCGTCTTCTATTAATGGTTATTAAATGGCTTATTAACATCAGTAAGTAGTTATTTAACTGTTTATAGATAACAGTTAACGGTCAGGTAACAGTAATTAACAGGAATTTTACAGCATAGTTAATTAGTTAGTAAGTTAAAGGGGAATTCCGGTCAAATTTCAACAAGGGCGCTATTGCTCAAGCTACTTGAGATTAGCCAATACTGAAGATGCAAGACATTTTGGTCCAACCCTATAGGTTTCCTTGAACAGAGAATAAGCCCTGACAGTTAACCAAATGGGGCAAGTTTTCAAAACTGTTTTTGGCATCCAAACATGCACCAAATGTCACCCCATAAGCTATGTAACATCATCAGACACATTACAATGTCACAGAACTGTATTGTGTATATCTACAAATGGCTGGAAAAGTTAGGACATTTGCCAATATACTATGCTTTTCACCAAACTGTATAGTCATATTCTCTATAGAAAAGTTTATTAAAATGACCAGAATTATTGGATCTGTGATTATTTCACTGGTATTTTGTAATCAACAGGCTAAGAGACAACATAAGCAGCTGGGAGATATCAAATGGAACAATGACAACCAGTGTTTTTCCCCTACTGCTGTTTTCTTTCTACTAAAATAACTGTAACTCTAAAGACCCTGCTGTCCAGCTCCCATGTGCAGACTGTATCAACATCATTAGGCTCATCCAGGATGGTGACAAGTGTGTCTACTTCACACTCTACAGCAGTGTTTCAAAAACTATGGGGTGTGAACCACTAGTCTAGTGGGGCGTGGACGTAGGTGGGGTGCAAGACGTCTCGTTCCGATCAACCAACAGTCACATGTGGGGTCCATCATTTCCTGAAGTGGGAGACCGACTTCAACGCCATCCTTAAAAAGGCCCAGCAGAGGTTACACTTTCTACCTTCCACACTTTCTAACCTTGGAAGCATGGCCTACCTCAAGAACTATTGTCCATCTCCTACTATTGGCTGTCTTCTATACTGTGTGGTTTTGAGCAGCTACTAAACAACACAAGCACAAACTACAATAGACAATTTGGTCAGAGGAAATGTCATTGGTACACCCCTAATGTTCCTACTACATAAAAATCCAAAAGTCCAAAAATTGCTGCTGATAATCAAGTCATAATTATGTTCAAAGCGTCATAACTTCTGATCCAGGGCACCTAGAAACAAAATTCAACCTGTTTTATAAACTGTAAACTATATGATTATTGTTGAGATATACAAAGTTTAATTTTGCTTACTTTTGCATTGATGCAAGTTCATACATAAATGAGTTTTTTTCCCCAGTGGATGTTGTCAGCACGTGTTCAGTGCATCTGGAATGTATTCCTGACAGCCACTGAGGATTTGAAGGAAATTTTTTCACATTTTTCTGATTATTAATGAATGGTGCACACTAAAATGGCCAAATTTTTTCACTACATTTCAACATTTTGTGACTATGTTATGAACTTAATTTACCCTTTGGAGAGCAACTCAGAAGCAGGTGGCAAGCTACTGGTGGCTCCCAGGCTACCTGTTGGAGATCCTGCTCTACACACATACAGTAGGGTAGGGTGATATTTTCCCAAGTGCTTAAGTCCATAAAAGTGCTTAGTGCAGACTGAAATACATGGAGCTACACTTCTTTGGACTGAAGCACCTGGGAGAATACCAGCCATAAAGCACTGTGATTGCCCACTCCCCACCAAGGGTTTGGGCAATGGGTCATGGCTGGGCTACATCTCGATTTCTAAGCTAGTGATATACAGCAATCCTGTTCTGGATGTCTAGCCAGTGCATATCATTACTGTGGGTTATAAACAAACTATCATGACCTTTGACCATGACCTGGCGTCTGTTACCCAAAAGCATAGCTGCTAACCAGTTAGCAGCTTAGTTAGTTGGCAATGGGAAACTGCATTACAATCATGGTTGCTAACTTAGTTAGCGGATAAAAGCTTTTGGGAAACATCAACAAACCACATACAGCCCCCATGTGCATCATTTATGATCCTACCTGTTTGATCAGTATTTGCATGTGCCAGAGACATAAATGGTAATAATTAACCAATGAAAAGTGCACATGAGCACTTTTATGAGCAAGAAACAATCTGCGGACAGAGAAAAGTTCTTCAGTTCTTTAGTTCCAGGGTGAAGAATTGTGGAGCTTTACTGATGCTGCTGTTTGGCTGAGACACAGGAAGAGAGTCTGAGAAGAGAAACCATCAGAAGAAATGACATCTAACATCAGAGCCACAGGGGGAACAGAGAGCGGAGAAAATGAGGATTTGGGTGCAGCACAGACAAGACGAAGAGACACTGCAGCCACAGTGTCCTCTTCCTCCTCCACCCAACAAGCCATCCCAGCAGATATCCACACTGTGCTGAGAGAGATGACTGCTCAGGTGACAGAGCTGAAAGTGGAACTCAGGCACTCTAAGACTCAAATGGAGGCTATGGAGACCAGACTGAGAGCCAGTGAGAACAAAGCAGAGACTATGGAGAACAGATTGAGAGCCAGTGAGAAGACAGTAGAGGAGCAAAAAATTGAGCTCAAACAGACTGAGGCTAGGCTAAGAGCCAGTGAGAAGACAGCAGAGACTATGGAGACCAGACTGAAAGCCTGTGAGATTAAAACAGAGATTGTTGAGTCCAGACTGAATGCCAGTGAGAAGACAGTGGAGGAGCAGAGAGTTGAGCTCAAACAGACTGAGGCTAGGCTAAGAGCCAGTGAGAAGACAGCAGAGACTATGGAGACCAGACTGAGAGCAAGTGAGATTAAAACAGAGATTATTGAGTCCAGACTGAGAGCCAGTGAGAAGACAGTGGAGGAGCAGAGAGCTGTTATTAAGGAGCTGAAGGAGAAACAGGAGAACCAAGCAGGCAGTTTGAATATAACAGGGAGCCAGGTGGAGGAGCTGAGGAGGGAGAGAGAGGAGAGGAAGGTGTCTTTCTCTGCCTCACTGCTAGCATCTGGTGATGCACATATTGGACCATTTAACACAGCCACTACCTTGGTCTACAAACACGTCTTCACCAACACAGGCAATACCTACAACCCAAACACAGGTGAGAAAATGTATATGTTCCTCTTGTATGGAAATTAACCAGCAAAACACAATAAAACACTTTTCATTACAGAACGATAATGAGAGGGTAGTTTCTTGTTAACTCTGATTTCATAATTCTCAACTACTCACATTACTGACTAATAACTGATACATTATTGACTTATGTTATTACCAAACAATAACCCACTATTTGTTCTGGTAATAGGTCATTAACCAAATGTAATAACGAGGAATAATTTATTTATTATGGTGAAGTTGATTGTATAAACGAATTAAATGGTAAGATCATATATTAATTTCTAATTAATACCTATGTCCTTACATAAAATACTCAGAATGAGGGCTGTAAAATATATTTCTGGTGGTTTCAATTACAGTTTCATTACATTGTAATTACTACTCCAAAAATGACAATGGATCAAATTATAGGTAATCATTGGTAAAAACATTTGTAAATCAACATAGGCAGTGATGTTAGCCTGTCATTGCCTTCCTACGTACTTCCGCTCGATTTTCATCTCCCTCTACGACTCCATCTGAGATTCCGGCCATTGGCCTCATTCGCATCGAACACTCACATCGGCCACATGATCCAAGCTAATTTGCGAGCAGAAGACGGGAGTTGTTGTAGCATAGCTTACTTTATAACCAAGCTGGCACACAAAATGCTAGCGATTGGGTGAAATCAGATCGAATCATATCAAAATTACCAAATTATTACTGCAAAACTACCTTCTTAAAGCTTTTGAGTAATTTAGAAACACATTTTCAATACAAACGAACAGTGTTATTTCAGCATTTTGGGTTTGAGGAGGGTGGACAGCTTCAGGCAGGTCCAATAGAGACTGTTTGGAGTGGTTTGGAGTATTTGGACGTGGAGGGGGCTGCGTGAAGTCACATGTCAGAAAATGTATTTTTAAATTACTCAAAAGCATTAATAGCACAAACGAAAATATTTGCAGCACAAACCAGCACAAGCACAGGCACAGCACAAACGAACTGCAGTGTTTTTCAGCATTTTGGGTTTGAGGGGGAGCCAACTTCACACAGCTGTCTCCACTGCCTCCTCTGTGTTTAATAAACCAATGGCCATTGGCTGGTTTTCTGACTCTCTGTTTATTCTGCTATATGTGTTTCAGGAATCTTCACGGCACCAGTGAAGGGCGTCTACCAGTTTAATGTCCATGCATTTTCAGATGCTCATTCAATGCCTGTTAATGTGAGCCTTTACAAAAACACAGAGCATATTGTGGTTGCCCATGATAATGCAAGTCCCCATGGTGCAGTTTCCAATGGGGTCTCTCTTCTGCTGGAGGTTGGGGATGTGATCTACCTAAAGCTGGGGGCCAATACCAGGGTGAGGGATACCTATGGCCACCACACCACCTTCTCTGGACACCTGCTCTTCACCATGTAGAACAGACCTATGACAAGGACAATTTTAGATTAAGCTAATCTGTCGGGACTTAGGAATGGACTTGGAAAACTTGCAAAGCACGATATTCACCAATTAGCCTAGGTCTACATCTAGAAATAAAGATCTGCCTCATATACAAGCCTATGTCTACGTCTACATCTAGAAATAAAGATCTGCCTCATATACAAGCCTGCCAAAAACAAAAGCTGGTAGGCTAATAAAGGCCTGGCTATTATTTACATAAGTACAGAGTTTCATGTGGTCTGCTGTCATGTGTCATTCTTTACTTGCTTTACAGCTGCATTGTTGATTGTATTGATAATTACCTAAAAAAAAGATATGCTGGTAATGTATCACAAGCTAACACGCAATTATGCAATGAACCTTTTTTCAGAATCAGGTTAAATCAGGTTTGATTAATTATAATTTCCACATGATCTCAGACTCTTATTTATGCTATTCTAATAGACAGATAATTTATACAGTAATCATTCATTTACAATTTCTGTTCTTTTATTTGTCAACTATAGTGATATACGTAGGGCTGCAGGCCTAGTAAAATGTGGTAGCAATAACTGCATACAGTAGCCATCAAATAGGCCTACACACAAGGCAATTAATTATAGATGGACTGAAAATGAAGTTTAGCCTATCAAAAGTTTGACTAAATAGGCTATATATTTTTATACATTCATTGCATATGAACTTAGATTGTTTTGCATCTGAACTCTTCACATAGGCAACAGAAAGCTAAATGTATTTTAAACATTTGCTGGTCTCAACTGTCTCCTGTTCTGCTATGCCGAATTGTTAATGGACCCCATACACCGCACAACATCAGTGCCTAAACTTTGTACATCTCGACACACTTACAGCAAAAAATATCCATGTGGGGACGTTATGTGAAGGTCACAATGTAACCACACCGGGATGTTAGAGTTTTAGGCACAGCCAATTTTCTCCAAATGAACACAGGAAAATGTTCTTAAAGTAACCATTGGAGAACCATGGGTCTAATTACTAGTGTCGGGGTGGCCAAGGCAGTTCGCTACTAACCAGAAATGGGTACTTGGTGCATTCCTGGCTCCTGGTGCCGGGCTGCTTTTTGGTGTTGTTTGGGAGAGATGCCATTGTTCCTTTGTTTCACATCCATGCATTCACATATGAACATACACTTGCTACAGTACGTGCACCCAAGCTGACTGTTACTCAGTACTGATGCTGATATTTTATTGTTATTATAAATGATAAAAATTGTGTCATGATTGTATGTCCACTTTTGTTTGGTCATCAACGGAAGGTTTGCTAGAAATGTAGACGCCCCTTGAGGAGGAAATAAAATTTACTGGCAGGTACAGTCTAGCAACTCTCCTTGGCTAGATAAACTACAACTTTCTAAGCCAATAACATTGTGAAGAGAATTCTTCTGTCCTTTTATTGGTGGCTTAGTGGCTATCTTTTTGCGATTGAAGGTATGTAAAAGACGACCGTACACCGAAATATAAACACACAGAGTAAACAGTGTAAAGAGACTGAACTGTAATTTCATATGTGACCAATAGGCGTCAGCATTTCACAATACTTTCCCAAAAGTGGCATCTCCATTTCCAGCCAGACTCAGTCCTGCCCAGCACTGAGACTGACCCAAATGCTGTCTTACACACACACATTCCATTATGCACATCCCCATACTTCCAAACATGTGTTTCAGAAAGCCTGTTGTTTCAATGAGTGAGCTATATTTGGTCATTTCAAAATGAGATAAAGCCAGACTTAATCTGGTGGATGGTTAGTCCTTGATCGCATAGCATAGAGACTAACTCATTGAACACAGAAAAACTCTAATATGTCAGTTGTGTTCTGGCTTATTCACTGATCCTGCTCATAGGTGGGTGCTGCTTCACAGTTGATGAGTGCGCTCACGGAAGTGTGTGTGTGTGTGTGTGTGTGTGTGTGTGTGTGTAGTGTGTATAAAAGTTGTAACTGTTTTGACCCACCTGCCAGATGGCAGGTCCGGTCCTGAACTAGCTGCACTCTGGTCCTAAAAATATTTCTGCTGGCCACTGAAAGAAAAGAGTGTAGGCTGCTGACGGAGAACAATCTCTATACTTTTCTTTCCGGTGTCTCTATACACACACAGCTATACATACACACACAGGTTCACACACATGTATTTTATAGCAGATGGTCATCTACACACACACACTACTAGGCCATTTATGGCGCTTGCTAGTCTCCGCTTCATTTCATTTCATATCACATGACCAAATCATGTGATCTCAGTAATCTGCCAGTGGCTGGTAACTTGGTTTTGTTACTAGCCAAACCAAATTGTTTACCCGCATTTGGCCGATGGCGAACTGTTAATTTTAAACCCTTGTGTGTGTGTCTGTGTGTGTGTGTGTGTGTGTGTGTCAGATGGGGTATCAGTACTGCGGTCAATATTAGAGTCTCTTCCCATCCACATCCCCAGTTAAACCTGCAGCATGTGTCTGAACTCTAACTGAGCTGCTCTACTGTAACTGCTGTATTCACTGGTATGATCCTCACTGGAAGGTTGGTGGAAAAGTATGGAAACACTCTCTCAGTGAAAGTGTGTGTGAAAGTGTGTAGGTGTGTGTTATTATCAGGATCAGAGAATGAGAGCTTTCCTCTGTCCCAGTCCAGCTGCACTCTGATCCTCTGGGGTTTCTGCTTCACTGTGAGGAGAGTGGAGGAATGAGGTGGAGCACGTGCTGTATATACAGCATTATTATACCACACAACCCACTGTCCACTCATGGAGTTGATAGTCTCCCTTCCTCTGGAGAGACTCTGTCACCACACCCAGCGGCCCAGTGATCATTCTCCCCAACCTCCACATCCCAGAAGTGATTCCCTGAGTTAAAGCCCTCAGAACCCAGGACATCAGCATACTTATCAAATCTCTCTGGGTTATTAGGAAGCTGCTGTCTTTCACTACCCTGTCTCACACTGGTCAGATCCTCAGACAGGATGAGATGTGGTTGTGCAGTGTTGGGATCCAGAGTGACAGGAGCTGCAGAGAGAAGAAAACACACACATGAGCTGAACACTGGGTGATGATGATGAGGTCATGTATTAATAGTGGTGATACCAAGTGTAATGGCAGAGAAAAGTAGGAACAGTGATAATAGAAGGACCCTCATAAAAGGGACCCCAGCTGTGCAGAAGTTTACTGCTCTCGCTTTCTTCTCTCTCTCTCTCTCTCTCTCTCTCTCTCTCTCTCTCTCTCTCTCTCTCTCATTACTTGTATCTTATCCCATCTGTCCACCCATCCATTCAAATGTGTGTGTGTTGTGAGTGTGTGTGTAACTGAAATGAAATGTTGAATGAATGAATGAGCTGAGGCTTATTGGTGTGTTCCTATCAGTGTGGTGCTATGAAACTCCACACACACACACACACACACACACACACTTGCATATTCTTTCTGAGTTAGATGTGTTATTAATGTGTTATTGTGCAGATTGCTGATGTTCGATCGACATAGAGTAGTCTGTGGGTCATATTCTTTATTCTAGAATTGAGCATCTTTATTTCTTTCCCGGCTACTCACTGTACTGAACAATCTGCTGCATCTTCTCCCAGACTCTGAACTTCAGATTGCCCAGGTGCTTTGCCACATTGATCAGAGCTCCTGAAACCCTCTCTGGATCCTGCAGTGTGCACTGGGCTCTGGAATAACATTCAGGAGTCAGTGCTGCTGTGGGTTTGGGTTCAGAACCACAGAGAAGAGAGAGACAGGAGGCAGATCACTCACCTTTCCACTGTAGTCTTGTAGTTCTGGAAAATACCAAACATTGGATAAGTTAAATATTACTTTACACACACACACACACACACACACACACACACACACACACACACACACACACACACACACCACAATTAGGTCAATCTTCTAACATATGATGATACTCTCTTTGTTCATTTGCTAATTTTGTATGTCCAATGTACAAAGAAGCAAAAAAGTTTTGTAAAATCTTCACTGCCCTGAGAATCATTTCAAGAGGCAAATTCACCAAATGGTACACAGGGGAATGTATTTATTGTTAAAAAATAATGACTATCAGGGCTGATAACCCTGTGCTGCACACTGTGACATTTCTTGAGCTCCTCTCTGCTAAATGGTGGGACTGGATGGAAAAATTAAACCCACTGGCTGTGACACACTTAAAACACTCCAACATCATTCACTGATCCCACAGGTAGACACTGATTACCTTGGATACTGACCACAGCACTGAAGAGGGATCTTCACTGATGTGGCAAGGAAAATATAAATGATGTTGTACTGTATAAACCTAAATGATTTAAATATCAAAGAATAAATTCCTCTTCATTCATCCCTGTGCTCATCTCTCATGTTATTGGGTTCCTGCTTATCTCTCTAGCGTCCCCTCTAAGGAGGACATCACTTCCCCCCATATCAACTCCACAGTCATCAAAGATCAACATAGAATGAAGGAGAAGAAAGACCTCACTACATATAAAACTCATGGAGTTGGGTGTGGAACAATGGTCAGGATGACATGGGTGGGATGGACAGAACAGTATTATCATGAAACTGCTGTAATCAGATTATGCTGTATTGTTGCTGTATTTCTTACCTGCAGAAATGTGACATCATCAGCCTTCATCTCCTTCTCAATGACTCTGATTGTGTCTGAAAGAGAAGAGATCTCACTGCTCATCTTCTCAATCTTCTCCTTCATCATCTGACTCTTCTGCTCCTCTTCCTCCCTCAGTGCAGCTATCCTGGCTGCCTCTTCATCTCGTAGAAACTGGTGAAGCTTCTTAAACTCCTCCATGATTTGCTTCTCTGTGTTCTGGGTTTGCGTCTGAATAAAATAAAACGTTTCACTGTTTTAATACTGATAAACAATTGAAAGTCAAATTTTGCATTGCATATCTATAATGAAACATTGTCGGTAAACTTTCCATTATTAAACACTGTTTGTAAATTTTATGCATTCACTCCCTTTGATGAATGCTTTTAAAAGAGTGAGTCTGTGACAGAGCAGTGTGATGATTGGAGGAGAGACAGCAGAGAGGAGGAGAGTGAAGGCTGTGAAGTGAGCGCCTCCTACTGGATATGGGTATAAAGTGGGAGGAAGGAGTTTTGAGATGGAGGCCCAGATGAGATGATAACCAGCGACTTGACCACCACTACTGACCCTCCAAAAATCATGTTAGACATGACAGTTCATCACACTGACCTTAATGTACTCAGCTGTTTTATCACAGGTGACTTTAGCTTTCTCAAAGTCCTTCAGCTTCTCCTGTAGAGGCTGCAGTTTGGCCTTGAGCTCTTCCTGAAATGAATGGGTTACTTTAGTGTGACGCATTTTCAACCAGCTCTACTACCAGCAGGGGTAGTACAGGTTTTACCCATCGCTGAAATTTTGGGAGTAGAGTTTATCCACCACCACATAAGAATAAGCACCAAATGCATTTTTTTTAATTCCTAAATCACACTGCATAATCCTAATTTATGATCAAATTCCATAGCAATCATCTTCCATCATCAAACAATTCTGCATATTGTGGTCCAATTTGTAGAAATCACAAAATTCATTTTTTGAATTGTTTTAATTTTACCGTTACAACACTGACTACTAGGAGTAAATGATCAACCAGAGAGCTGAGACTGTCCTCCATGCACTTCAGCCAAGGAAAAGATTCACATGATAACTCTGTCAATCATCATCAGACTGGTACATGAAACAATTATATAATTCTTATCACTTTCTGTCAATTCAGGAAACACTCAGTTTAAACATTTTCCTCCAGGGTTTAATAGAAAGGTTTGGCCATTTATATGAAGTAGCTAATAAGCACGAGTGCCATCTACAGTAGAAAAGGTTATTATCATGAAAGACATAGAAAGGCACACAAGGGAATAATGCTTTGAAAGCTCAGGCCTACCTTGATCTCTGCTGCTGCTTCATCAGTGGGACTGAAGATGTGATTTCTGTGAGATTTTGAGTCTCGACACACCAGACACACAAGCTGTTTGTCATTCTGACAGAGGAGCTCAAGTTTTCTCTTGTGCAGTTTGCAGAGGATATTTGCCCCTTGTCTCTCTTCTAAGACAGTCTCAGACAGAGCCTCACACAGGTTCCTTAGAGCCAGATTTGGATGGGCTAAGCTATTTGATGATCTCTTCCTGCAGAGTGGACATTCCTTTATTTGTTTAGCTTTCCAACATTTTTCCAGACAGTCTCTACAGAAACTGTGATTGCAGGAGGTCAGGATAACAGGATCCTTATAGATCTCAGTGCACACAGGACAAGATGTTTCATCCTCCAACTTTGAAGCCATTTCCTTAGAGTCTATGACCACTCGGTGTCACAAGCTTCCCTCTCGTAATGGCTGCTGGACAAACTTTACTTTCACTTTCACAGCTTTGGTAAATCTACCGTCTCTACTAAGTCATTGGGCTTCCTCTATGCAAATCTCCCAGACACCCAACATTGTCTCCAACATTATTAACACAATCAATCTGAATATTACTCCATGTTTCCCCTCATTTCTCACATACCACAGTAGTTATTCAGCTGTAGTGTTGAACAGGGCAGCCTTCTGTCGCTGAGCTTCACTTCCTTCTTTAGGACAGGTGAGTCTGAGGGAGGGACCAAATAAGCCGAGAGCTGATTGGTTAAAGCCAACATTCCATTAAATAACCAGCACCTAAAAGCACTGTCTGACCTCTAGATTGAAGTTCAAAGTCCCAGGAGGAGTGAACTGGAACTCAGATATAAACATACATATTGTGAGTGATTTTGTCTGCTGTCAAAAGTCAAAACTCCTAAGATCTAGCCTACAGTATGTCAGATGCTTTATTTCAAGGCCTTTCGATTTAACCCTGTATTGTATTTTGTATTGCTTTTAACTAAATTAAAATGAAGAACATACCTAAGTACTGTTCAAATGTATGTAATAAATGTACTCAAAGTTTTTTTCCAGAACACCCTACTATTCTATGCTACTTCTTTCAAGCACATGCACACATTCAGACACACAGTAACAGAAAACACTGTGAAGTTCATCTAATGCTGTGAAGATTGATGATTGATTAACACATGTTACAGTACATGGGTGGCACCTTATTATGGAGTGTTACCAACTTTTTTAATGACTTTCATAAATGATCCTGCTGAAATCTTGTGGATTTCTTGTCCACCTTTGGGCTGATGATAATAAAAATGCATTTCCCTAATAACATAATGTTAAAGGTATGGCATGCAGGACATTTGTGCCTTGTAGCCTCCATGCATATGGACATGAGTAGACACATTCTTCTTAAAATGATACATTTATTTAATAAAATTACTATAACTGAAATTGCATGTGGAATGCCTTCCCAACCATCTGTCTTTTTATTGAAATATAAATGAATAATGAGCTAAATAAAAAAAAAAATGATTTATGAATGATAGGCTGAAGTTCCGTTCTAAGCATCATCATTCTCTCTGTATTTATCTGGGTCGCTTACGTGCACATTCCAAAAGATGGTTCTGAATCTCTCTCTTGTAATTGTGTGTGCTGGGAAAGGGACAGTGAAGATGTTATATCTCCTCCAGTAGTCACAGACACAATCCAATTTGAGCATGCACATGTAGAATACAGTCCAAGGAATCTATAGAACTCAGCAACTCAAACATCCACCCATTTGTACTTTGCACCTTCTGAAATGCCTCTGGCCGCTTGCTTGTTGATGGTGGTGTGGCTGAGACTTTCAAATCAAAACGGACTGCCATGATGTGTGTGTGTGTGTGTGTGTGTGTGTGTGTGTGTGTGTTTATGCTGGTTAAATGGGGTGTGTTCACACTTTGTGCCCTCCAGACAATGGCCCAATGACGCCACAGCACTTAACATCTCAATAGCTTGAGGGTGTATCTGTAACAGCCTGCAGTCCACCTACACCTAGTACAGACACTCCACATACATCCAGTACTATCCACCTACACCCAGTACATACTGTATATAGCAGCTTATGACTCTACCTGCTCTATACAGTAGCCAACAGGTGGGACCAAATTCCCCTCACAGGATCAAAACAGGATATATTAATTTTTACATTTGAGTTAACTAACTACAAACTAACCAAGAGACTGTACAGCCTCTTGTGTAGCCTACATGATCTGACGGAATAAATCCACTTTTTTTTTTTTTTTTTTTTTTACTGAACAAGAACTAATGAATAATGAGAATGACAAATGGTACTAATACTTTTTATTTATTTTGGTTGAGCAGAAGTACACTGTAAAAAGTAACACAGTGAGTTAGTGTCCATTGTCCAGGCACAGACATTCCAGCTGCACTCTGATCCTCTGGAGTTTCTGCTCCACTGTGAGGAGAGCAGTGGCATGAGGAGGAAGATCCATCATCTTCATCTTTAATATTATAGCTACTATACTCAAAAGATTATTTTGATTAATCATTAATCATGTATTTCATATGTTCATTCGTACTCAACCTCTATGGGGTATCAATACTATCACTGCCTTATATCATCAATGGTATATCAGCTCTGAACTCAGATTAGTGTCTCTTCCCATCCACATCCCTAGTTAACCTCCGGTAGGTGTCTTAACTCTCTTCACATTTTTTAGGAATAAAGTCAATAGCCTACATTAGCTACAAGATGTTGTGCAGACAGAAAAAAGATATTACATAATCAATCTGATTGCTGTACATCAATTGTGTGTATTCTCATCCACATCCCCAGCAGGTGTCTGAACTCTACCTGAGCTGCTCTACTGTAACTGCTGTCTTCACTGGTAAGATCCTCAGTGGAGGGATAGTGGAAAAGTAAGGAAAGACTCTCTCAGTGAAAGTGTGTGTAAAAGTGTGTATATTGGTGTTGTTATCAGGGTCAGAGAATGAGAGTTTTCCTCTGTCCCAGTCCAGCAGCACTCTGATCCTCTGGGGTTTCTGCTTCACTGTGAGGAGAGTTGAGAGATGAGGTGGAGCATCTGCTCTATATGCAGCATTACTATACCACACAGTCCACAGTCCACTCATGGAGAAATAGTCTCCCTTCCTCTGGAGAGACTCTGTCATCACACCCAGGTGCCAGTCATTATTCTCCCCAACCTCCACATCCCAGCAGTGAGTCCCTGAGTTAAAGCCCTCAGAGCCCAGGACACTGGCATACTTATCAAATCTCTCTGGGTTAGAAGGAAGCAGCTTTATCCTATCAGCTTTAACACAGGTCAGATCCTCAGACAGGATGAGTTCAGGGTTTGCAGTGTTGGGATCCAGAGTGACGGGAGCTGCAAAGAGAAATAACACACACACAAGCTAAACACTGAGTGATGTGTGATGAGGATATTAATGATGCTAGCTTACGTAGCTAGCGTAACGGTCATATAATGAAAGTTTTTTTTTCCTCCCGTCATCTACTTCCAGAATTTTTGGTCAACGATTCCCGGTACACCGTAACACCGGGGCACATGAAACTTGGTGGGCATGTAGCCCCAGTAGGCTTTTACGAGGCCACTCCATCGCTGCGCTGCCCCCCTCGAAACCCCCAAAAATGCATTTTTTCCTAAGGGTCATTCCGTGCCAAATCAACAAATC
>JAODXP020000016.1:8935897-8954212 GCA_027497455.2 Sardinella longiceps | reverse complement strand
TCCGCCTTCTGAATGAATTGATGGTGAATGGAATTGAATGTCAGGTACAGTCAAGTAAAACTCTCCTATGGCTGGTGAGCTTGGTGAACTAAAATGATCTGAACCAATCACATTGTGAAGAGTATTCTTCTGTCCTCTGATTGGTGGTAGGTGTCTTTTTGTGTGTAAAGGTGAAATGCAAAAGACGCGCATAGACACTGGACCAGGTGTCCCCACCTCTCATCTCCCCAAGAACTTGCACACAAGCAAACCAACTACAAATCATATCGAAAACAAAGTTTGTTTGCACAGGCATAAATTGTTTTATACAACTACTACTGTATTACGATAGATAGATAGATAGATAGATACTTTATTGATCTCCAAGGGGAAATTCAATGTACATATGTGATGCTCAAATTACATGTGAACATCCTATCACAGGTACAAAATATTTATGCCATTGATTTCCATACGGGCTGCTCTACAGTTGATGAGTGTGTGTGTGTGTGTGTGTGTGTGTGTGTGTGTATTATCAGGGTCTGATGGGGGACCGCCTTCCATTCCGACATACCCCCACTCCGACATCCCTCCATTACGACATCAACCATTCAAACATTTTTCATACCGCCATTCAGACATACCGCCATTCCGACAGCATACTGAAGCACGTCCATATTTGGGGGCATTTTCTTTTGTTGGCTTATTTTAAACAATAGGGGAAATACACCCGCTCTGACATAAGCCCCTCCCCTCTGCTTTTGCCTGAGCTATAGCCTCACTCGCCTAAGGTTGCCACAGCTTTTATCTACATACTTTGGGCGGGCATTCTCCCTCATCTCACAAGATTGCTGTGTTCCAATGCTGGAAGTGTGTGTTAATGTTAATGTTATGCAGAAAGCAGATTTGGATAGCCTGCATGAGATTGGACAGTTGAATGAATATTATAGGCTATCCTATTTCTTTCTTCTGTAATAGGCCTACTTTGTTAACACCATAGGCTCCAGTGGTGGTCTGCAAGTAAGCAAGTGGTAAAGTTTAGGCTATGTCCAATAATGCGCAAGGAAAAAGCTGGATACGGCTTTTGCTCAAAATCTCTCATGCCTACTTAACTTTTCCTTTACATTTGTTAATCAATCGATAATCTAGGCTACCGCGATCAGACAGCATATCCTTAAACTTTGATTTGGGGATAATAGTGCATTGAACTTTAAAGGGGTGGTAGAATTCAAAACCGCATTTACCTAGTCATTGTTGAATATAGGCGCCTTGACGCGTCTCTGGCATGTCACCGTAACCTCAGCTGTATCATCGCCCTCCCCTGTATGCAAATTTTCGAACTAGTTTTTGCTGTGGCAAAACGGGCCAATCTGAACAAGGCTGCGATAATACGTAATGGAGCTCTGACCCTCTTGGATCCACCCACTGACCACCAACTACATTTGCATAACCCAACCCCTTTCTGGGGGTAGGCATATAAATAAGGCCAGAAGCGATAGCCAGCTAGCTTGAGAAAACGGCTAACGACTACGTTTGATAAGAGAAATATAGTTATAAGGATGTCTGAGCACGCATGCAACGTTCTAGGATGTAATGGCAATGTGAGGACTTTGCACAGGTTTCCACAAGAAGCGAGTTGTCGGTGACAGTGGTTGATTTTCATCTATAAAAACAGTTCAATCCGAGGTTGGCTATTTACTCATTTCACTCCGAACTCCATTTCAAACCATGGACAGTATCATCAAGCCGGCTTTACACAACGACACTCAACAGATGAGCTGTACCGACGACTTTACCAACACAACCATCAACCGTAAGTAAATTAGAATTCTAGTCTTCCTCTTATCTACTAATCTAAGCGATTAGTTCGTGTCGTTAGCATGTTAGTTGTGTTTGTATATGCTAACGTTAGCTACCTGTATATGGCATGGTTTTAGATATTTTTTGTGTGTGAATACCTAGCCCAACGAATTGGTAGTTTACTGACATTTACCCTTCTGTGAACTGTTGATCTAAATGGGCACATATGTTTGCGTAAACCTTATAACGTTGCAGAATGAGAACTTGCTCTGGCCCGGACAGAATGTAACATTTGCTAACATCTACACGATTGGTATCGCGCTATTGTGGTGCTTGCTATAGCCTTTTTAATCGGATTGAATTGGTGTGTGTGTGTGTGTGTGTGTGTGTGTGTTTTATATACATTTAGGAGTGCATCACAGCTACTGCCAGGCTCAGTGGAAGCTTCCTGTCAAACAGACGCCCCTAAATGTGTGTCTACGCAGCTCTCCTCAAGAACACTGGCATCTCACCCTCGGAGTAAAGGTAAACTTCATCTTTGGCATTATAGGTTTGAACTCTGTCCCAAGTAGCCTTGCCGTGACTCCTGCTTGTGAAGTTACAAAAAAATGCCTATTAGCTCGCAGGCTTGCTGCATAGCTGTAAATATTTTTTTTGTTTTGGAAATGTGGGCTACTATGAGCCTAAAGGTGTGACTGATGGTAAGATGGCTTCTATTGTAAGATATTGCTTGACACAGGGTATTCAACAGAGTCAACACTTTCAAAGAATATTATAATTATCTTTTAGGCATACAGGCAACAGTGACAAACCAGAGTGTAGATTTTGGCACCACAGTCTCTCTGCCTTTTACATCTACACCAGTGAAATCTCGCACACTATGATGTGTGGCACATGGCAAAAGGTGTTATAGTTTTTGCATGTAAAGATCTGGAATATGTTTACCATGTTTGTTACCTCCAATAACTATTGTCTTTTGCCATTATCTAGGGTTGACTAAGAAGCTGGATCGATTTTTGTAAAGAGACTGAAGTGGAATAGAAGCATCGTCAACCCTTTACTGGTGTGCTGTTGGTTGTTCTTCTGGGGCTGAGAAGTTTAGGTATCAGAAGACCCCAACAAGTGGTTGAAACCAGGTCAGTATCCTAAACCACAATATTTACTGGATAAGCATGGTGTGAGTTGTACATATTGACTGTACTGCATATATGTAATAACAAATCCTCTTCTAATTCACTCCTCTTAGGGAATCCTGCAATGAACTGATTGGAGCGGGTCTTTACAACCAAGAAGCTTGCAGCGGACTCCTATCAGTATGGTATGTACATACCCTAACTACTTCCTGAACATGTTACTTTCCTCTGAAGAGATTTTTGTAACACTAATAGCATGACTAAGTTTGACCCAAAAATGTGCTTGTCATTTGCAGCATTATCACTGTGTGCCCATTGTTTGAAAGTCTTTCTCTTCTCCCCCCCCCCACACACACACACATTTTACCTTTACAGGTTGTCTTGCCGCAATGCACTACAATGAGAATGCAGATCAACAGTAAAAGAAGACCTCAAAGGGGAAGCTGGTGTATAGCCTTGTGTTCCCAAAGGCCAAGAGGGGAGGACACACCGTGAAACAAGTGAAGTCCGAGCCAACAATTTGTAAGTGTAATAGATTGTGGAACAATTGTTTATTTTTATTTTTTATAAAAGTGCAAAGAAAAAAATAAGCAAATATGTAATGTTCTGTTTTTGCACTCCACAGGCTACGTCTTCATTCATCTGGTCTTCAATCAAGTTCTCCTTGATCCCCAGCCTTTTGTTGATGTGTTGAAGCAGATTCCTGTACCTCAGCCCAGTATGGAAGACCTGACTTGGATGAAGTTGTAGCTGCACACGTGTCCGCTTCATTCAAGGGAAGGTCTGCAGCCGGTGTACTGCCCTGAAGCTTCAGGAAACTCCCTCCGTATGCGTAGCACGACACAGGAGGGCATCACCACTTCTGCCGAGAGTCCTAGCACCAGTTCACGAACCATCTGTAGGCCAAGTGTCTGTAGATTGTCTGTAGAAATGACACGTTGCAACATGGGGGTGGGGATGGATTAGCGGGATTAGTTTTTCATTTCTGTTGATGAGCACAATTGTGTGTATATTTGTACAAATAAAGTTTATTTGCTCTGAGACATTGTGTACAATTTCTATTGCCATTCTATCTTACTAATAACAAACTTGTCTAAAATATCATGTACATAACTTTCCATTCCTCCAATTGTGTCATGGGGCTACGGTCCACTTTGCAGATATCCATTGCATTTTGTAAGCCACAGCCACACCATAGGTACTTAGCAAAGTAAGTTGGTAAACTGGTAAGGAAATTATTCCTACTCCTGCATAGAGTAATCTGCTCTGAGTTCGTGTTACACCGTGGTAACTACTTAGGACAGAGCGATAGCACTGTAAACAATGATATTGCTAACTTGTGATGGCTATAGTCTTGGAAACCAACATACCGCTCGCATAATTGGTTATACAAAAATACTTGTATGATATCTGTCGGCAGCTGTAAATTGGCATGTTGGCAGCTGTAAATTGGCCTGTGTGTGCATAACAAAAGAATAGTTGCTAGGAGCATAAGCTATGCTGGTTTCCAGATGGGGAAAGCTATGCTAGCGTTATTAGGCTACTAACTGAACTAGAAAATCTTCGTGACACTTACCACTCAAACCTCAATCTCGCTGGCGAACTGGTTCCTCTTCAACATCTGAAGTTTCTGTCGATTCATGTTCAAACATGTAAGGTTGTGCGAATCGTCTCAGATCCTTTCTTGTCGATATCGAAAGTTATCGCTGCTGTTTCACGGAGTTTTCAGCTGTGTCCAGCTCTCAGCGTCATGGGGGGGAGCTGGCCAATCAGCGAGCAGCTATTTGCATATTCATGAATTCGCCGAGTGGGCGGGGAAAACAAGTCATTTCAGTGCAGCCCTAATGCATAGGGTTCTTGTAATTCACTTTGCATGGCTCCGAGGTCATTTTCAGCCCCCGAAAAAAATTATGTGGTATAAAATGGGTCAAGGAACAGTTTCCAATAGTCAGAAAAACGTGTTCTAGGCCCCCTTTAAGGACTTGGTTGTTTGTTTTTGTGTTGATTTAGGCTACTCTGTTTAAAAGCGGCAGCTTTCTCCATCACGGCGGACGGCCACCCGACGTTTGCTTATCCCTACAACTTCTCCAAGTTTAGGCTACTTTTGTTTCCAGTATATTTTTTTCGTTAAGATATTAACCTTGTTTGATTTATAATGTGGTGAAACGTGGCCATTAGTGTTGAACAGACCGCTGGTTTGTCATTTAGGCTATGTGTTATCCACTGCTTAAACCAGCGCACCTTACTGCAGCAGCATTTTATAACAAGACACCTGTGATTTGCGTGGAGCCTATTTTTTCTTTTTAGCTCCCCGAAAAAGGGTGATTTTTTCATTATGGAAGTAGGCCTAGGCAAAGGTCACTGAGGGGGAAAAAAAACATCCATTTAACTGCATGCATGTGTTGCTCTCACACGCAGAAAACCAGCGAAGGCAATTGGGACTGGCAACGCTTAAGATAACTAACAATGCACTTTACCACAATGAGACGTTTTAATCTTTATTTTTTAAATCCATTTGAATAGGTCTTATGCTACAAATTAAGAGGTTTTTGGCTTTCAATAATGACAGAGGCCCGGACCATGGCCTCCTCATCATGATTCAAGGCAAGGCTGCCTCAGGTCGGAATGGCGGTATGTTGAAAAGTAGCAAACATGCCGCCACTCCGACTAAGAAAAAAAAATGTCGGAGTGCAGGGACGTTTGCTATAATTGGAAATACCGCCACTCAGACAATTAGACGTTAATGTCGGAGTGGCGGCATGTAACCGGTCTGATGGTGTATCAGTGCTGAGTTCATATTACTGTCTCTTCCCATCCACATCCCCAGTTGACCTGCAGCAGAGACTTGAACTCTAACGGTAGGTTCACATTGTACATTTCTGTTGACGGACGACGGGGGAGGGGTCTGACGGAGGGGAGTCAATTCTGTCAATCCTGATTGGTTGGACAGATCTGTCGCCAGCTGAAAAGTTGAAAAATGTTGGCAATGGATCTGTCGACGGACGCAACAGAGCTGTTGGGGCGGACCCGCAATGCATTCCGCTAAAGCTCCATTCAAAGTCAATGAATCCATCAACGGATGTACAGTCTGTAACAGCCATTACTTAGCTGCTCTACTACAACTGCTGTCTTCACTGGTAAGATCCTCAGTAGAGGTGTGCAAAAGGTGTAAAAGTATGGAAACACTCTCTCAGTGAAAGTGTGTGTGAAAGTGTGTATGTGTGTGTTATTATCAGGGTCAGAGAATGAGAGTTTTCCTCTGTCCCAGTCCAGCTGCACTCTGATCCTCTGGGGTTTCTGCTTCACTGTGAGGAGAGTATCATGAGGTGGAGCACGTGCTCCACATACAGCACCATTATACCACACACACCACCGTCCACTCATGGAGGTGATTTCTCCCTTCCTCTGGAGAGACTCTGTTACTACACCCAGGACCCAGTGATTATTCTCCCCAACCTCCACATCCCAGCAGTGAGTCCCTGAGTTAAAGCCCTCAGAGCCGAGGACACAGCAATGCTTATCAAATCTCTCTGGGTTATCAGGAAGCTTCTGTCTCTTATCACCCCGTCTCACCCTGGTCAGATCCTCAGACAGGACGAGTTCTGGGTTTACAGTGTTGGGATCCAGAGTGACAGGAGCTGCAGAGAGAAAGAACACACACATGAGCTGAACACTGAGTGATGTGTGATGAGGATGTGAATGATGGTCATTATTAATAGTGGTGTTACCAAGTGTAATGGCAGAGAGAAGTAGGAACAGTGAAATGCTCTGTAGTCATCAGTGTGAAGGGATCCCAACAGGAGTTTACTACTCTCTCTCTCGTTCTCTCTCACTTGGTGTGTGTGTGTGTGTGCATGTGTTTGTCCACTAATTACAGAAAGAATTCTGATTCTATATGTCAGAGATAATGACCTTTGGTACTCCAGGATACAAAAAAACATGGCCTATGAAACACAGCAAGACTACAGTACATAAATACGTAAATAAGGGTTAATGAACAACACTAGCCTGACATAGCCCGCCCACAATACGAATGTTCATCCGTATCCATGGTCTGGGAACAGTCTTCTTGGGCGTGTTTACATCGGTAGAATGTCTACCGGCCAATAAGCGAAGCTGATTAGACAAGCCGTCCAGTCGTTTCAAACCAGAAGTGAATGCCCCCCCCCCACTCTCTTTGTGTCCAATATTTGCCTAGAGGCACGCTCTTTCCTCATTGTTGGTCCGTAAGTTGTTCGTTGAAAGCAGCGAAATCTAGGGGCTGTAGCTCTTCCTTGGCCAGGTAGTCTTCTCCAAACAGGTGTTGAGGAGTAGGATCGTAGCCACGGCACCGTTGTTTGCAGATCCTGCCACTTGATAAGGCCTGTTTATACGCTGCTTTAATCGCAGAGAGTAAACACATAATCCAAAACACTTTCAGTAGCATCTTTGCAGCTGTTGCATTACCGATGGCAACTACGACGGGTGTGATGGTAATTCACGGAGCTTGTCTCCGTACGCCATACCGGACGCCATGTTGCGCGTGCACACACACACACATTCAGGAATTTCTGATCCCATATCTGTAATATGAATCCAGTGTGTAGTGTGTGTTTTTTAGTTGTTAATGTGCCCTAATCAGACATACAGTATCTGTGTGTCATCCTCTTGATCCTAGAATTGAGCATCTTTATTTCTTTCCAGGCTACTCACTGTACTGAACAATCTCCTGCATCTTCTCCCAGACTCTGAACTTCAGGTTGCCCAGGTGCTTTGCCACATTGATCAGAGCTCCTGAAACCCTCTTTGGATCCTGCAGTGTGCACTGGGCTCTGGAATAACATTCAGGAGTCAGTGCTGCTGTGGGTTTGGGTTCAGAACCACAGAGAAGAGAGAGACAGGAGGCAGATCACTCACCTTTCCACTGTAGTCTTGTAGTTCTGGAAAAGACCAAGGATGGGATGTTAACAGAACAGACAGTTTTATCTCGACGGCTGTCATCAGATTGACAATCAAGCAAATGTTCCTGTTACCTGCAGAAATGGGACATCATCAGCCTTCATCTCCTTTTCAATGGCTCTGATTGTGTCTAAAAGAGATGAGATCTCTCTGCTCATCTTCTCAATCTTCTCCTTCATCATCTGACTCTTCTGCTCCTCTTCCTCCCTCAGTGCAGCTATCCTAGCTGCCTCTTCATCTCGTAGAAACTGGTGAAGCTTCTCAAACTCCTTCTTGATCTGCTTCTCTGTGTTCTGGGTCTGAGTCTGAATGAAACGATGAAACCATTGATCCAGTTTAATCATTACCAGATATTTCTGTTACATTTGAAATGAATAACACTTAATGTCTTGTGTGTGATTTATAGTTCATTTTAAACAATTAGTAAACAAAATCTCTTTTAAAGGATAACTTCGGTCAATTTCAACTTAAAGGGTTGGTTCAGAATTTTCGATGTTAAACCTCATTTCCAAGTAAGCCTGAGTGATATCTGTCATTGGAGACCATTTTCAACTCATTTCATCCAGTCCTTCTATCAGCTGAGTTCGCTGGTGTTAGGCTAACGCAAGTGAATGGGCACTGCTAGCCTGGCAATAAAAACAGTCTTACCCACTCTGCAGTCTCCTTTAGGCAAATACATTAATATGCCAGGTCATCGTAAAAGAAAAACTACCCTTGAATCGCCATGATAACATTACATTTTGAGGGACTACTTTCTCAGCAGCAGTTAGTTGTTTGACTAATATGACGATAGACAGAGCCTAACGTTAGTGGGATAAGGTCTAGGCTAGGTAGCCGAGGTACTATCAATCCGCTGCCTTGCACACCTTGCGACAAACAGGGAACTATGTAGGCAGAATATAACACTTTTCAAGGGTAGTTGTACTTCAGAGATGATTGCATCAGCTTGGACGCCTGGCATATTAATTCACTTGCCTAAGGGAAACTGCAGAGTGGGTAAGACTGTCTTTTATTGCCAGGCTAGCAGTGCCCATTCACTTGCGTTAGCCAAGCACCAGCGAACATAGCTGACAGAAGGACTGGATGAAATGAGTTGAAAACGGTCTCCAGTGACATATATCACTCAGGCTTACTTGGAAATGAGGTTTAACACCGAAAATTCTGAACCACCCCTTTAAGCTCTATTTCTCAAGCTACTCGAGACATGTCAGTACCGAAGACGCGAGAAATTTAGGTCCATCTCACAGCGTTTCTGCGACCGGAGAATTAGCACCGACCGCTAACCCATTGGGGCAGACTTAAAAACTGTATTTTTTAACATTGTTACATGCTCAAAATCTCACCCCAAAAACTATGCAACATCAGTGAACACCTTACAACACAGAACTGTAGAGTTTATGGCCTCAAATGTGGCCAAAAGTGGTCAAAGCAGTGTGTTTGTTAAAGCAACAACATACCTAGTTTGTTAACATTTGCTTCCGCTAATCCAAGTCAGTTTCACTTTGCTCTCTCAATGGTAGAGACGAAAACTTTTTACGAGTTTTGTAGACGTGAATTATATCCCAAAATCTTCCGTTTTGTGTTCAAACATTACTGACCATGTTAAAACAGCCTGTCTTGAGCTATGAGGATTACAATAGCTGTAATGAGCCAGCACAATACTCACTATATGTCCTTAGGTTGCCAGATCTTGCAGCATGCACCTAGCGAAATTACAGATTTATTCAAAAGTGAAATTAATTTATATTTGTTAATAGAAGTGCATTTAAAATAAAAAAGGGACAGTAAATTCAATGAAAATTCCCTTCTGTTAGTTTCACTTTTGAATAAACCTGTAATTATTGCATGGCGCTTGGACAAGGTATCAGAAACTCAGATATGGCAACCAAGCAAGTTATCGTGAGCAGACAAGATAGCTTTCTTGTACAGGCTCATTATGGGTATTGTAAGGTTCATGTGTCATGACAGGCTATTGTAACATGGTCAGTAATGTTTGAACACAAAACGGAAGACTTTGGAATATTATTCACGTCACGCCATTGAGGGAGCAAAGTGAAACTGACTTGGATTTAGCGGAAGCAAATGTAAATAAACTAGGTATGTGGCTGCTTTGACAAACACACTGCTTTGACCACTTTTTTAGTCATTTGAGGCCATAAACACTACAGTTATGTGTTGTAAGGTGTTCACTGATGTTGCATAGCTTTTGGGGTGAGATTTGGAGCATGTAACAATGTTAAAAATACAGTTTAAAAGTCTGCCCCAATGGGTTAGCGGTCGGTGCTAATTCTCTGGTCGCTGAAACGCTGTGAGATGGACCAAAATTTTTCACGTCTTTGGAACTGACAAGTCTCGAGTAGCTTGAGAAATACAGCTTAAGTTGAAATTGACCAAAGTTATCCTTTAATGACCAATCTCAGTTATGTAGTATATGCATGTGGAAGAAGAGCACATGGAGACAAAACTATGAAACGTCAATTTGCCATTTACTCCAGACTTGAATGACTGTACATTTCATGTGAGAGCACCAACACAGGGGGAGCGTGTCTATGTTCCCACAGCTCTATGTTCCCACAACTCTATGCTCCCACAGCTCTATGTTCCCACAACTCTATGTTCCCACAGCTCTATGTTCCCACAGCCCCATATTCTCACATTTCTAAGAGTTTTTTTTCTTTCTTTCTTTCTTTCTTCAAAGTCAGGTACTATAGTCCCACATTTCTACCCCTGCCTGGTAGACCCCCTATGTAAGTTCAAGAAAGATTTGATCTTTGGTATTATTTGCCCTCAATGGTGCCTTCCAGGTAGTGGGGTTTAGTTTTGCATCCACATTCCACAACGATTTTATATTCATCCACCTCAGTGATCATTTTTGAAATCGACCTCAGCAATCATTTTTGGAATCAGTTTCAGAATCCTCCATTCTAACGTGAACGGAAGGGCTAACTGGATAAATATTACCTGTGTTGGTGTAAATATGCCCTTATCGGAACATATTGCTGTGGGAAAATAGGGTCTAATTTGAAAAAAATCTTGTAATGTGAGAGCATGCAGGGCTGTGGTTACCTCACTCACGTCAGATGTAGCGCTACGCGCGTTCATCTGATATTCAGCGATAGACGAATTATTTCAGGAGCCAGAAATCCTTGAATCTAACTGGGCAAACGGCTTGTCCATCAATTTAATTGACGTACACTGCAGCCAACCACATCGAAACCAACCGAAGACGCTCGTTACGTTTGTTGGATTGGTTGGATTCAAAACAGTTGCTTCTTCGCTACGTCACACCCTCTACAGCAGCCAGCGGCCCTGATTGGTCCGGTTAGAGAATAATGGCTTGAAATCTCTCTGATGGGCTTCAACATCAGATCGTTGCGTGGAAGTGCCTTACGAAAGTTACGTAGCACATGATCTGACGTGAGTGAGGTAAGGCGCATAGGGCCCAATTTCCCAAATTTCCTAAGAAATGTAGGAACATAGGGTTGTGGGAACAGAGCTGTGGGAACATAGGGCTGACCCCAACACGGGAAGCTTACCGTAACTACCCCAAAGGTCAACACTATGGTAGAATATGGAACTACTACAAGTTACATTTCAAAAGATGCATTACACTTACTGTTTGTGTGATTCAATGACCAAATCAGTTACCTTAATATGCGCTGCTGTTTGGTCACATGTGAGTTTAACTTCTTTGAAAGTCTTGAGTTTCTTCTGTAAGGGCTTCAGTTTGATCTTGAGCTCCTCCTGGAATGGATGGAGACTCATTTAGACTGGAGTCAAGATGCCATCTACTCTTAGATTAAAGGTATTACAGGAGGCACATTCTTCATGAGTTTTTTGATGAGAGAGACCCTGATTTATCACCACCTAGAGTGCACTATTATATTTCACTATAAGAGCAGAAGATTCTTACCTTGCGATCCTGTGCAGCTTCATCTATGGGGCTGACGTTGTGATTTTTATGTTTCCTGGAGTCTCGACACACTAGACACACAGGCTGTATATCCTCCAGACAGAAGAGCTTGAGTTTCTCACTGTGCAGACTGCAGAGCACCTCAGACCCTGCTGAAGCTCTCTGACTTAAGAAGGTCTCACACAGGTTCCTTAGAGCCATACTAACAGGATAATTATCTCTAGAGCACTTCCTCCTGCAGTATGGACACTCTCTGGATCCTTTGCTATCCCAGAACCGCTGCAGACAGGCGTTACACACACTGTGAGTGCAGGTCAGAAGGACAGGATCCTTGTACAGGTCACAGCACACAGCACAGGTAAGATCCTCTTCTAGTTTAGAAGCCATTTTATCTTTCCAGTAAACTCACCCCTCAGAAGGTAGCTTTACTTTCACTTTCAGCAGTCTATGACATTGACACAAGTTTTCTTCAGCCTCTTTTTAGTTTTCCTTTTAGACAGGTCTCCCTTATCAGTCAGAATATTGCTTTCAATTATTATTTTAATAAAAATATTCCCATTGAGTCTGTGTGACCAACAACACTGAACCAACCTGTCACTCAACTTCACTTCCTGCTCTGACAACAATTTGCCAAGGGGAGGGGAGGAGGTTTTGAAAGATTCTGATTGGCCAGTGGTAAACTTCCCCAACCAGTTCCATCTCCTTCCCAGTTGTGGGTGTGGTATCTACCAGAGACAAAGATACTGAACCCAAACGACAAACAGACAGACTCCAGACATTCAGGTTTCCAGCAGGCAGGCAGGACTTACTGTACGTCCACACCAAGAGTGGGTGACCAACCCCCCCCCCCCCCCCAACAACAAACAAAAAAAAATTCAGCTGTAAAATCTAAATGCTGTGCTGTAAATGGAATGTCAACAGGCACGTCATGAGCGATAGAACAATTTGGGCAAACATTTTAGCAGCTGCTTTTTGAGCTACGAAAGCGATTTTTATGCTTTAGTAGCCCTTGGTGTTAACGTGATCTGCACTTATAACTAGGCAACATGATGAGACTGGTACACTGCATTGGGAGACTTGTACATATTATGCTGGTGTAACGGGTGTTAGCTCTGCCCTACACATCCACTCTGCGCTGTGTGTGTGTATGCAATGAAGACTGGACGCTGAACTCAGGAATCAGACTGGTTTATTCTCTCCAATCGACCTGATGAATATTGAAAACAGGAGAGCACACACACGATGACACACGATCACCCTCAAAGTCCTAACATAAAAGAAACAACTTAATCGACAATGCATAGAGGATGAAATGGCGGCATCATACACTTAGTGAAACACGTACTAGCTTGCTCTCCCTAAAGTTTTTCAATATAAGCTACTGACAAATGAAAAGCACAGACATAAATCCGCACGGACACCCTGCTACACCCCCACAACAAAAGTTCTTGTTCGTAATCTCTGACTCCATCTAGATATCTGAGCACCAGGCTAGAGGTAGTACCATTTTTATGACGGTCTTTCATATGACCTGACCACAAGTTGGCTCTACCACTAGGCCAACTTGTCGGTATCACTGTGAGTCAAGACATTACACTGTGTATTGTCAACATTACTCAAGACATTACATTGTGTATTGTCAACATTACATTGTAAGAAGGGCTGAGTCACCAGCAAGTTTAGCCTCCTAGTCCAGGGCGAGGTCATTCCACCCATAGAGGGCAACCCAGTAAAATGCCTGGGGAAGTGGTTTAACACGTCACTGACGGATGGTGCCAACGTGGCTGAGGCGATGAATCAGACTGAGGAGTGGCTGAAGAAGATTAACAGGTCTTTACTCCCGGGCAAGTTCATGGCCTCTTGCCCAGGCTCCTTTGGCTACTCACGGTCTACGAGTTTCCCATGACTACCGTTGAGGTCATTGAGAGGAGGACTAACAAGCACCTGCGGAGGAGCTTCTCATCAGTGGGCCTTTACATCAGGTCTGGTCAACTGCAACTCCCCCTGTCATCAGTAGTCGAGGAGTACAAGGTGGCGAGATGCAGAGTTGTCCTAAGCCTGAGGGACTCCAACAACGACCCCATCAGACAAGCTGGCATGACAACCGGGTCTGGATGCAAGTGGGCTGCCCACACAGCTGTGGAGCAGGCAGTCAGCTCCCTGAAAATGCGAGACATAGTTGGCAACCAGTGCATCCACCGACGAGGCCTCGGCTCTGCACAATTTCAAACCTGGGGAGGTGCAAATACAAGAACCAGGCGAGTCATGGTGCAAGCGGAAGTGATGAGCAAAGAGGTAGCCTGATTGTCATCGACTTTCAAAGCTCTACGAGACTTTGGTCTGACCAAGAGCCCGTATAAGAAAGTTTCTCAAAGCGCTTGGTTGACCCGCCTCCCTCAAATGCCTCGGTTTGCTACTGGTCGATGTTAGAAAATGCTTTGCAGAAGCAAAACCAATCACATCACTCTTTCCTCTGATGTATGTGACGCGAGAATTGCTTGAACAGGACTGAGAGCCGTTGGAGCTGCTCAAAGTTGATTCGTTCTTGATCAAGGGGGCAGTTCCCCCGTTTTGGGGAATTCAGAAGTCCTGCCCGATCAGCAGCTGGCCAGACCAGCGACAGCAATGCCGAAGGTGTTACGTCACTGGGAGGGTGAGCCAGGCTAGCAGAGAGGAGAAACGAGTAGCCAGACCAGTGCAGTAAGGTTCCTAGGGGCCTGGATAAAATGGGATTTCCCCAGGCGCAAAGTGACATGGAGAGATCTGTGGCGCTTAGACTAATACTGTACATAGTGCAACAAACACTCACACACACCTGTTCTGGACTAATATTGTAGTGTAACACACATCTCAGCTCTCATACTCATACTGCTCCTCCAGCCAGCGATCATAAAGTACTTTTGGTTCACCTGTCATACAGTACACACACACACACACACACACACACACGTGTTCTGAACAGTGTTCTCTTCTGTCTGAAATATGTAAGGTAAAAATATGTGACTAACACACACACACACACGCGCACACACACACACACACACACACACACACACACACACACACACACACACACACACGTGTTCTGAACAGTGCTCTCTTCTGTCTGAAATATGTAAGGTAAAGATATGTGACTAACACACACACACACACACACACACACCTGTTCTAAACAGATTCTCTTTTGTCTGAAAGTCCCCACATAAGGTGTAAATATGTGACTGTAATTACAGGCAAATGAACACAGGGTGGCAGTATTGCTCATTTGGATTGGAAGGGAAAACCATTGCAAATTACCATGACAACAATTGATGGAGGGTCCGCAGAAATGGAAAATTGAAATATTGAAATATTGACTAATTTTTACTTTGATATCGAACTATCCACTCTTTCAAAATCAACCGACAAACAACAATGAAATACACAAACAGCATCAATTACATCTTATCTGAGTTGCCTGAAAAATGGAAAATTTAAGTTTTGAATCCATTTGTCATCTTTTTCATGTGAGTTTTGAAAATGGATCAAAACACTGCAAAGCGTTACACGGACCGACGTAGCCACCTTCCTGTGCATTCACAAATCAAACAAAATAATGTTCCAGTAAAACAATAGCTTTAATGACAATCTTTATTTGGTCTTTTCCCCCCAAAAATGCAAATTATCAAAAAGTTGAAAACCAGACTGAATGGTGGGATAATTACCCTTGTGACAACAGCATGCTGAAACATGGATCACACAATCACACAGGATTACTAGTGCTCTAAACAGGCACTTATTGGATACCCTACACATAGACATTCAGGAATCATTCATTAACTACAAAATGTTGGCAAAAACAAAAAGATATTTTATAAATTGTGTGATTGCTGTATGTCAGTTATGGTCAGACTGATTCACTATCAGCTCTAAGTGGGTACAGCTTGCTAAAGTACTGATGGGGTATTTGTGTGTGTGTGTGTGTGTGTGTGTGTGTGTGTGTGTGTGTGTGTGTGTGTGTGTGAAATAATCAGGGTGACTGAAGTAAGTGTGTGTGTGTGTGTTATTGTCAGGGTCAGGAGGGTAAGCCTATTAGTGCTACTGAGTTAACCTGCAGCAGGTGTCTGAACTCTAACTGAGCTGCTCTACTGTAACTGCTGTCTTCATTGGTAAGATCCTCAGTGGAAGTTTAGTGTTAAAGTATGGAAACACTCTCTCAGTAAAAGTGTGTGTGAAAGTGTGTATGTGTGTGTTATTATCAAGGTCAGAGAATGAGAGCTTTCCTCTGTCCCAGTCCAGCTGCACTCTGATCCTCTGGAGTTTTTGCTTCACTGTGAGGAGAGTGGAAGGATGAGTTGAAGCATGTGCTCCATATGCAGCTTTCTGATACCACACAAACCACAGTCCACTCATAGAGTAATAGTCTCCCTTACTCTGGAGAGACTCAGTCATCACACCCAGCTGCCACCAACTATTCTCCCCAACCTCCACATCCCAGCAGTGAGTCCCTGAGTTAAAGCCCTCAGAGCCCAGGACATCAGCATACTTATCAAATCTCTCTGGGTTATCAGGAAGCTGCTGTCTCTCATCACCCTCTCTCACACTGGTCAGATCCTCAGACAGGATGAGATCATCAGCTGCAGTGTTGGGATCCAGAGTGACAGGAGCTGCAGAGAGAAAGAACACACACATGAGCTGAACACTGAGTGATGTGTGTGTGATGAGTGTAATGGCAGAGAGAAGTAAGAACAGTGAAATAGTCTTTAGTCATCAGTGTGAAGGGATCCCATCTGTGCAGGAGGTTACTACTCTCTCTCTCTTCCTCCCTCACTTAAGTCTGGTGTGTGTGTGTGTGTGTGTGTGTGTGTGTGTGTGTGTGTGTGTGTGTGTGTGTGTGTGTGTGTGTGCATGTGCGTCTGTGTGGGATTGAAATGAACTGTTTAATGTTAGAAGAATGAGCGAATGAGCTGAGGGTTACTGAGGGTGTGTTCCTGCCCTGTTATTGGTGTGGTGCAACTGGACACACACACACATACACACACACACACACCCACACACAAATGTGGATTGTTATTTGAATCCGCCAATTACATTTTGTACAGAAAGGATTCAAATATGTCATAGATAGTAAGGCTTAATACTCAAGGATACAAAAATCTATGGCCTACGCCACACAGCAAGATTGCCTACTAAATATAGCAGAAGTTGGCCCAGTTTCTTAGCTGTTGCTTTTGTTTCTGTTTCTGTTTTGTTTCTTTTGCTTCTGTTTGCCCCCCCACCCCCCCCCCCCACACACACACACACACACACACATATTCAGGAATTTCTGATCCCAAGGTTGTATATCCAGTGTGTGTTGTTTTTTAGTTGCTAATGTGCCCTAATCAGACATACAGTATCTGTGTGTCATCCTCTTGATCCTAGAATTGAGCATCTTTATTTCTTTCCAGGCTACTCACTGTACTGAACAATCTCCTGCATCTTCTCCCAGACTCTGAACTTCAGGTTGCCCAGGTGCTTTGCCACATTGATCAGAGCTCCTGAAACCCTCTCTGGATCCTGCAGTGTGCACTGGGCTCTGGAATAACATTCAGGAGTCAGTGCTGCTGTGGGTTTGGGTTCAGAACCACAGAGAAGAGAGAGACAGGAGGCAGATCACTCACCTTTCCACTGTAGTCTTGTAGTTCTGGAAAAGATCAAATATTGAATATTGTAAATATAGAGCAAGAGATGCATCAGAAAGGCCAAAAGGATCACAAATGACCCCAAGTCATCCCCACAATGGACTGTTTCAGTTGCTACCATCTGGCAAGAGATTTTGCAGTCTTAGAGCTAGAACCACTAGACTCTACAACAGCTTTTTCCACCAAGCAATAAGCCTTATGAACAGTGAGTCAGAAATGACAGCCTCAACCTGTGCCTATCAGTCTTCAAACACAAACACACACACGCACACACACACACACACACACACACACACACACACACACACACACCACTCACACACTTCATACACTCTCCTCATCATATTATTAACTTATTTATTTTCTTGAGGAGCAAGAAACAGAAGAATTTTACTCTCCTATAGGCTACCATAATAATGAGATGCAATAAAGACTTTCTTGAATCTTGATATTCTATTTCATATCAGGCTCAGTTTGCGTGTAAACCCAGGACACAGCCACAGAGAAATGGCGCTGTTGTTCAAAATAACCCTGTACGTGTAAACGGGTGTAAGGGTTTCACTCTCCTCTCTATCAGGGCTGATAACCATCTAAGGAGGACATCACTTGCCCCATATCAACACATATTGAGCAGAAGTACGTAGGAAGGCAATGCTAACATGGATGTTACAGGCTAGTACTCCGTTTGTGTGTAAACCGAGTGTACAATCACAGAGAAATGGCGGTGTTGTTCAAAATAACCCTGTACGTGTAAACGGGGACGTAAGGGGTTTCCACGTTCATCACTTCATCACATCACTTTCCCCCATATCAACACCAAACTCATCAAAGATCAACATGGCATGAAGGAGCAGAAACTGAAGACCACACTACATATCAGGCTCATGGA
>JAODXP020000016.1:8908817-8935797 GCA_027497455.2 Sardinella longiceps | reverse complement strand
TCAGACGACTGTGAGGATTTGCTGAAGAGAGAATAGTGCAATTCAAACTCTTACTGTGTCTTTCTCTCTTCTCCACAGGCCTCCTCAGTCTCAGTGAAGCATCTCACCTCATTCTCCAGTTCTCCATTAGCACACAACACATCAACTCTATTGATGTTTACAGCATTAATTAATATGTGGTTTATCTTCTTGCTCTGTTTTACACTGGGCTGATACTTGAATATCTACTGTTATCACACACAGTGTGCTAGGCAGACTGGTGAGGGTCACAGTAAGCTTTTGTAAGCAGTAAGCTTTACATGAATCACAACGGGATGAAATAAAAGTGAATACACACAGTGATACACTGTAGAGTGTATGAGTGTACATGTCTCTGTGGAAACCAATCATTCAACTATGGTGTGTGCGTGTGTGTCTGTGTCTTGCTTCTGGAGTTTCATGTGTCTGTCTTAGCCTAGAAATCTAGATGGCAAATACCTTTGGTCTGCCAGTATGCCCTAGTAGCAAGACATAGGGAATTTGATTGGTTGATCACCGTTGGTCTTCACAAATCACAAAACTATGTGTTTAGGGCGGGCTTCAAAAACAACGAATCTTGTTCATTTCTTGGTCATAGGCTACCCTATTGCTGCGTAGAAGCATTTTGAAAGATAACTGCCTTGTTCTGCCCACAATTGAGTTCTGTCTATATTCTAATGTGATAGGATGGCTTGCCAGGCTAGGGTTGCTCTACATGTGTACTGGGTTATCCACAGTGTTCTGGATCTGTGTGTGTGCTAATAGGTTCCGTGTGTGTGCTGGGTTCTTGTTCCTGTGCTCCACTCCAGACAGACGGGTTTGTAGGGTTCTGTGTGAGTGGTCAGTGCTGCTGGGGTGACACTAAAATGAAATATGACACACACACACACTCTCACTCTCTCTCTCTCTCTCTCCCTTTCTCTCTCTGTCACACACACACACACAATCCCCCCTCCATCTCTCCCTCCGTACATACATCATTCTCTTCTCTCTCTTTCTGCAGAATAACTACCCCAGACCTCCCACACACACACACACACACACACACACACACACAGGCATTATTCAATGTGTCACCTCTAATCTATAAGGGATGAGGTGGAGCATGTGCTCCATGTGCAGCATTATTATACCACAAAATGACAGTCTTCAGTCAAAACATACAGTATACACACCTTTTTAAAAACACCATTTTGTCATTTCAGACACACAGCCATCCAATAATAAAACACTGTTACTGTCAGTTGCACACTACAGTGATCAATGCAAAACACATTTGCCAAAACCCTGTAAAAAAGCCTGACTTCTAGACTTCTTACCAAACATTATGTATGACATAAAGATAATTGCAACTACACTGCAACACGCAAGACCAAAGCTTAACACTGACGTCCTCAGCCACTCTACACACCGTGAAATAAGCTGAGAAAAAGTGTGCAAAAAGTGTGAAGCAGACATTGTGTGTAAATCATAAAAACAATCGTAAGAAACAGTATTCAACCGCCCAGAAATGTAGACGCCCCCTAGAGCAGGGGTGGGCAATTATTTTGGCCGAAGGGCCACATTGGCTTTTAGATTTCAACTAACGGGCCGGGTGTTAACAGTCAACCGGTTGATACTGGTAAATCGGCCAGTCTCAAAACAGCAGCCCCACTTTCTTCAGAGGACAGGTTAACATGCACGGTTAAAAGGGGGGATTTGCACTTAATGAATACAAGAAATGAAATAAATCAGGCCTACAATCTAAATCACCCTGGCTAAAAGAGAATATATTCTATTTTGGGAAGGCTCCACGGGCCGGATTAAATAGCTCAACGGGCCGCATGTGGCCCCCGGGCCTTAGTTTGCCCAGGCCTGCCCTAGAGGCAGGTACAGTACCTCCTTGGCTGGTGAGTTTGGTAAACTAAAACTGTCTGAGCCAATCACATTGTGTGAAGAGAATTCTTCTGTCCTCTGATTGGTGATAGCGCTGTCTTTTTGTAAGTAAGGGAATATGAAAGACAACCATACACACAGACACACAAACATGAAGCAGTGTAAAGAGATTGGTTTGTAATTTCATACGTGACCACGAGATGTCAGTATTGCTAAAGACTTTCCCTACACTTCCAAAAGCAGCATTTCAGTTTCCAGATGCTTCTCAGCAACCTGTCACATCCCCAAGCATCTGCACACAAGCAAATTACGTAACTACAAAACTATAAATTTGTTCTACACACCTGCAAATCATATCCTCGAAGACATTTTTTTAACTACAAAGTTTCTTTGCACAGGTACAAATTCTTTTATACAACAGCAAAACAATGATTACACATGTGAACTTCTTACCACAGGTACAACATATTTATACCATTGATTTGATTCTTTGTTGATGAGTGTGTGTGTGTGTGTCTGTGTGTGTGTATGTATGTGTGTGTAACCTGCAGAAGGTGGTGTCTGAACTCTAACTGAGCTGCTCTACTCTAACTGCTGTCTTCACTGGTAAGATCCTAAGTGGAAGTGGTGAAAAGGTGAAAAAGGATGGAAACACTCTCTCAGTGAAAGTGTGTGTGAAGGTGTGTATGTGTTTGTTATTATCAGGGTCAGAGAATGAGAGTTTTCCTCTGTCCCAGTCCAGCTGCACTCTGATCCTCTGGGGTTTCTGCTTCACTGTGAGGCGAGTGTCGGAACGAGGTGGAGCACATGCTTTATATTCAGCTTTATAATACCACACAACCCACCGTCCACTCATGGAGGTGTATTCTCCCTTCCTCTGGAGAGACTCTGTCATCACACCCAGCTCCCAGTCATCATTCTTCCCGACCTCCACATCCCAGCAGTGAGTCCCTGAGTTAAAGCCCTCAGAGTCCAGGACACTGGCAGCCCAGTCAAATCTCTCTGGGTTATCAGGAAGCTGCTGTCTCATCACCACGTCTCACACTGGTCAGATCCTCAGACAGGATCAATTTTGGGTGTGCAGTGTTAGGATTCAAAGTGACAGGAGCTGCAGAGAGAAAGAACACACACATGAGCTGAACACTGAGTGATGTGTGATGAGGATGTGAATGATGGTCATTATTAATTAGTGTTACCAAGTGTAATGGCAGAGAGAAGTAGGAACAGTGAAATGTTCTTTACTCATCAGTATGAAGGGATCCCAGCTGTGCAGGAGTTTACTACTCTCTCTCTCTTCCACCCTCTCTTCCTAACTCTATTTGTGATCCAATTTGTCCATCCATCCATCACCCATTTATTAAAACTTCAGTCTGATGTGCGTGTGTGTGTGTGTGTTTGTGTGTGTATGATGAGCTCAGTACCGATACCCCATCTGACCCTGACAGTAAAAACACACACACACACACACACACACACACACACACACACACACACACACACACACACACATTCAGGAATTTGTAATAAAAATCCGTTAATGTAACAGAAGTTGTTTCTATTGTGTTTTGTTTGAGTTGCAGACACAGAAAGCTTTTAGTTGTGCCCTAATCAGACATACAGTATGTGTGTGTCATCCTCTTGATCCTAGAATTGAGCATCTTTATTTCTTTCCAGGCTACTCACTGTACTGAACAATCTCCTGCATCTTCTCCCAGACTCTGAACTTCAGGTTGCCCAGGTGCTTTGCCACATTGATCAGAGCTCCTGAAACCCTCTCTGGATCCTGCAGTGTGCACTGAACTCTGGAATAACATTCAGGAGTCAGTGCTGCTGTGGGTTTGGGTTCAGAACCACAGAGAAGAGAGAGACAGGAGGCAGATCACTCACCTTTCCACGGTAGTCTTGTAATTCTGGAAAAGACCAAGGATGGGATGTTAACAAAACAGAGTTTTATATTGACTGCTGAGATCAGATTGACATTCAAGCAAATATTTCTATTACCTGCAGAACTATGACATCATCAGCCTTCATCTCCTTTCCAATGGCTCTGATTGTGTCTGAAAGAGATGAGATCTCTCTACTCATCTTCTCAATCGTCTCCTTCATCATCTGACTCTTCTGCTCCTCTTCCTCCCTCAGTGCAGCTATTCTGGCTGCCTCTTCATCTCGTAGAAACTGTTGAAGCTTCCCAAACAACTCCTTGATCTGCTTCTCTGTGTTCTGGCTTTGAGTCTGAATAAAATAGTTTTGGCTTCATGAGTGTTCAGACTGATAAACAATTGAAAGTATAACTATAACATCTCATCTATCTATTAATGCAAGGAAAGTCTGTCTGTGTCTTCCACATATAACTCTGCAACCATTTGTCTGACCTCGAATTTGGTACACATCTTGCTAATCACACCAATGAGTGCAGTGCCAGTGCAAGTTTGGTGTTGTTTGGACAAATATTAGTAAATTAGTAAAGATATTGTTAAATGAAGCTCAGTAGACTTCTGCCGCTCTAACTATGTAGCCACTCCCCCTCTTTGGGCAACTCAATAGTACCTATATTGAAACCTGTTCTGTAAACTTTTCAAATATTGTTTGTGTAGTAAATTTTAAGCATTGGAGAAGAGAGAGCAGAGAGGAAAAGAGCTGCGTGCTGATTGGAGGAGAGACAGCAGAGAGGAAGAGAGCTGTGTGCTGATTGGAGGAGAGACAGCAGAGAGGAGGAGAGCTGTATGCTGATTGGATGGGAGCGTGTCTATGTTCCTACAGCTCTATGTTCCCACAACTCTATGTTCCTACAGCCCTATACTTCCACAGCCCCATATTCTCACATTTCTAAGAGTTTTTTTTTTCTTTCTTTCTTAAAAGTCAGGTACTATATTCCCACATTTCTACCCCTGCCTGGTAGACCCCCTATGTAAGTTCAAGCACGATTCAATCTTGGTATTATTTGCCCTCAATGGTGCCTTCCAGGTAGTGGGGTTTAGTTTTGCATCCACATTCCATGACGATTTTATATTCATCCACCTCAGCGATCATTTTTGAAATCGACCTCAGCAATCATTTTTGGAATCAGTTTCAGAATCCTCCATTCTAATGTGAACGGAAGGGCTAAATGGATAAACATTACCTGTGTTGGTGTAGACATGCCCTTATCGGAACATATTGCTGTGGGAAAAAATCTTTATAATGTGAGAGCATGGGGCTGTGGGAACACAGGGCCCAATTTCCCAAATTTCCTAAGAAATGTGGGAACATAGGGTTGTGGGAACATAGGGCCTAATTTCCAAAAAATCTGTCAAAAATAAAAATTCCTAACAAATTTGGGAACATAGGGCTGTGGGAACAAAGAGCTGTGGGAACATAGAGCTGATCCTGATTGGATGAGAGACAGCAGAGAGGAAGAGAGCTGTGTGCTGATTGGAGGAGTGTGATGACCACCACTACTGACCCTCCAACAGGACATAACATGGCCTCCTGGCCAGGGACACGGTTATGTTAGACATGAAAGTAGTCTTCATCACACTGACCTTAATTAGCTCAGCTGTTTTATCACAGGTGCCTTTAGCTTCCTCAAAGTCCTTCAGTTTCTCCTGTAGAAGCTGCAGTTTGGCCTTCAGCTCCTCCTGAAATGAATGGATTTCTTTAGTGGGATGCTTAAGCGATCTCATACTACTAGCAGGGATGTGGTGATGGCTACACACAAGTTAACACAGCTAGCCTACTGCTCAGATTTTGGAAATAGTTTATCCACAACTTAATACAATAATAAACACCACTTATTAACAACACCATAATAATCACACTGCATTATCCTCATTTCAAATTGAATTCCACAGCAATCATTTCCAATCATCAAACATGTTTCCCATGTCTTTTTACCACTAAACACTGACTACCAGGAGTCATTAAACCATCAATGATCAACCAGAGAACTGACCAGATTGTCCGTCATACAGACTTCAGCCAGGGGGGGAAGGTTCACATAATAACTCTGTCAATCATTGTCAGACATGATATGGAACAATCATACAATTATAATCATCTCTGTCTATGCATAAATCATAATCTTTGTCTATGCCAGCGCTTCTCAAACTGTAGGGCGTAGCATTCATCAGATATGCGCACATGACAGTAAATTGAGCTTTGCAATGGTGTTATCTGCTAGTTGCTGATGAGTTGTTTGAGAGAAATTTGCCTTTCAATTAGTTACATGAAAATTCTAACATCACATCCGATATCTCAGGGCAGGTGGGCTGTGAAAAATCAATGGCCCAGTCCCATTACTATCACTTCACTATCACTTCCCCTCGATTTTGGCCCTAACACTCGGTTTGCGCGTTCATGTGTAAGTGTAGGGTGTCCCAATACTTTCGGGACCGAGGGATAGTGGCTTTCAGCCCTTCAAATCGCCCCTTCAAACGGAGGGAGGTCTGGTGCAGACTTCGAACGAAGTGAAGTTGAAGTGAAGATGAAATTACCCACGGTTCTTTGCGAACTCATCAGCTAAACAAAATGATTGAGTGTCGGTACCCGATCTCTGTCCTCAGCTCTGGATAAGAGCTTCAAAAATATAGCTACTATTGCAATTAAGCATGTATATATATATATTAATGTCGGGATGTCTTAGTTTGATGTAAATTCAGTTGAATTCCGCACAGGTGTGTCAAAACATGACTATTAAAAAGATCGATATTTTTCAAAGTGCGCGTCGGTACCCGATCTGTGTCCGAATGCACGAGCTGTGTCCCCTTGTCTCAGCTCTGGATAAGAACTTCAAAAAGATAGTTACTGTTGCAATTAAGCATGTATACATATTTTTAAATGTCGGGATATCTTAGTTTGATGTAAATACAGTTGAATTCAGCACTGGTGTATCAAAACATGACTATTAAAAAGATCGATATTTTTCAAAGTGCGCAAATCTTTCAACAGAATTACCAGAGCCTCTCATGTGGGTGATGATAATTGTCGATGACGGCTTTTGAACAGTTTACCCCGGTTAAGAGCCTTATATCCGTTCAGTGTTAACGATAGACGCATGAAACATGCGAAGTGCTGTCCCATTTATTAGGGGAAGATCGCACTTTCACTACACAATCGAGGGGTGTCTCATCTTGGAGGGAACTCGAAAACGAGTGCTAGTGTTAGGGAATAGAAATGGGATTGGGCCAATGCCTTCCAAAGGGGGGAATGACAGAAAAAGTTTGAGAACCACTGGTCTATGCAGACAAAATGTCCTTCAGGGCTTGATGGTAAAGTGTGGTCATTTGTGTGAAGTAGCTAATAAGCAACAGTGACATCTACGGTAGAAAAGGTGACCATGCTAGGACTGTATAAAGGCACAAAAGAGAAAAATGCTTTACAAACAGCTCAGGCCTACCTTGATCTCTGCTGCTGCTTCATCAATAGGACTGAAAATGTGATTTCTGTGTGATTTTGAGTCTCGACACACATAGCACAAAAGTTGTTTGTCATTCTGACAGAAGAGCTCAAGGTGTTTTCTCTTGTGCTGTTTGCAGAATTCATGTAGCTGATCTTTCTCTTGTAAGACTGTTTTAGACAGAGTCTCACACAGGTTCCTTAAAGCCAGATTTGGGGGAGGATGTTTCTTTGATGATTTCGTCCTGCAGACTGGACATTCTCTGGATGGTTTAATTTTCCAGAACTGCTTCAGACAGGCTTTACAGAAGCTGTGACTACAGTTCAAGATGACAGGATCCTTGTAGATCTCAGTGCACACAGGGCATGATATTTCCTCTTCCACATTTGAAGCCATTTCCAAGACTAGCCTGCACAATGCACAAGCTTCCCTCGCGTACTGTAATAGCTGCTAGACAAACTTTACTTTCACAGCTTTGAAAAACATACAGCAAGTCATTCCATCCTTTTTCAGTTAAGTCTGAAGTCTGAAGTCTACAATATTATTACCACGTGTTGTTAACACAACCAGTTGTAGTATTATTCTATATTTCCCCTCATTTCTCACAAACTACAGTAGCTGTTCAGCTGTAGTGTTGAGCAGAGTAGCTTGCTGTCACTGAGTTTCATTTCCATCTTCAGGTGAGTCAGAGGGAGGGAGGGACCACTGTCTTACTTTAATGACAGTTCAGAGTCCACAAATGACTGAACTCTAACTGCCAGACATAAAATGCTATACTGTCAGTGTTTTATTTTTTTCTTTTCTGGGCTGTTGTTAACACAGCACTCCTATTAAGGCACAATGATGTGAGTGATCATTTTAAAACAAAATGTGAGAAAAAAATGTGCCCTGTTTCATAATTACTGTCAATCACAACACACACACACACACACACACACACACACACACACACACACACACACACACACACACACACACACACACACACACACACACAAACACTAGTGCAGTAATTGAACAATGTGTGAAGCCTATTGAAATCCAAGTGAAGATCGGAATGCAATGTAAACACCTCACACAGCACTGGCGCACCTTGAACACCAGGGGGAGTTATGTGAGGATGTTCTTCATGGAAATGGCTAGGCTCTACCATTTTACTGTAGCTATATCTGACAGGGCCATAACCTACATTAGCAGGATTTGCATAGCAGTCTATTCATAGATACCAACGTGAACTGGGAACTTCATTAGCCACTGTTGATCCACTGTAGCGAAGAGACTGTAAGCGCCAGACCTGTCTGTGACATGCCTTTAACCTTTAACCTCCCAGAGATGCGTTCAAGGGGAGGAACACTCCGTTGAGTAGCCTGCGTCACAATATACAAAAAAGCCACTTCCGTGTCCATTCACTAAAATTATTCTACTTCTATGGGCTTCTGCAGTGAAATGGTGGTGTGTGGGTCCCATGTTGTAATAACTACTTTCAACCTAAATGTCATCTATGTCTATCTATGTTTCTAAGGCATTCCTGGTTTGTTGTAGCGTTACTTACATGAGCAAAACGTGTAACGTTGTAGGTTATGCTGGAAACAACCAAGGTAGCCCTTGCCATGGGCTTACAAGAGCGTACCCCAACACAGCGAACCGCAAGCCAGTGTGACCGATCCATCTGAACAGACACTTTTGACAGCTCCGGGCAAAGCAGAGTATTAAAAAAAAAAAAAAACTCAGAAGAGAATAGTGGTTAGTGTAAATGTCATTATTTTTTCTTAAATGAAGGTGGAGAAAATATGTTTTTATAATGACCAAGGTAGCCTATATGTACGCAACATCCTGTGTTTACATCTACCAACACACTACTTTCTCACCACAATATTGTAGCTTTTTTTATTGAAGCCTTGACTTTTCTGCTACAGTTCACACCAAGAGCTACTAAAGCTATAATATCGCTTTTGTCGCTCAAAAAAAGCAGCTGCTAAAAATTCTGTTTGCTCGAATCGCTCTATCAATCAGGGCATGCCTGTTGTCATTCCATTTACAGGACAGCATTCAGATTTTACAACTGAAACACATCATAGCTATTTTGCATAAAGTTTTTACTTTTTATAGTCGCTCAAATCTGCCAACTTTTACAGCAGGTAGCTTTTTTAGCTTTTGCCCATAGAAAGTGAATGATTCCCGGCGATTTTTAAGCTTTGGTAGGCCTGGCTCTTGGTGTGAACGTACTGTACTTCCACTTGACATTTAGCAAACTGGGTGTACCCTAAATGAATTGTAGGGTTAAGACCCTTCTGAACAGACTAAGGGAAGTCAGTAAAATAGGCTGTCAGTATGTAAAAGGTGACGGGTTCTTATGCTGTTAGCATGACCTGAAAATGCAAACGGACACGGAAGCGATTCCTGATGTCACACAAGCCTTTCGCATAGACATTAGCTACATTCACTCACATTCCAAACAGAGTTGAAGTCCATGTAGCAGACTGGTCACCAAAAACACTGATTCTCTCAGTCCATCTGCCATTTATGGGTCCACCTACACCCAGTACAGACAGCAGCTTATGACTCCATCTCTGTCCACTCCAAACATGGCCATACAGTAGCCAACAGGTGGGACTGCCCAGTAGAAGAGGGTTTTCACTTCTATTAAAATGCCCAGTCTCTTTCCCACTTGGACCATATTAGAAGGAGATGCCTACAGGTGTAATGGATGCCAGCTAGACTAGCCAGCCAACTGAACTAACCATTGACTACAGGAGATCTGTGTCTTACCTTGTGCAATCATAATAAGGTAATTCTGATTGAGATGAACTGTCCAGGAATTGGTATAGTGGTATTTTATAAGATTGAATTTTAAAAACTAACCAACATAAAGTTAACCCTTTTGTGTAGATGATGGAATAAATACACACACACATTTATACTGTACACATACAACAAGAATACATAAATGATGAGAATGACAAATGGGTTTCTGATAGGGTTTATTTGGTCTGATTGGGTTTATTTAGGTTGATCAGAAGTCCACTGTAAAAAGTATTAAATAGTGGATTAGTGTCCATAGTCCAGGTCTGCAGCACAGACAGTCCAGCTGCACTCTGATCCTCTGGAGTTTCTGCTTCACTGGGAGGAGAGTAGCGGCATGAGGAGGAATGATGGGGTATCAGTACTGAGTTCATATTAGTGTCTCTTCCTATTGTCACGGCCCTCTACTTCTCTGCTGTCCTGGACAACCGCGGGTCCTGGCTGACGGGAGTGTTAATTGCCATCACCGTCATCTCCTTCACCTGCTCCCAATTTCCCATTCACCTGGCGCTACCCCTCTACAAAAACCCAGATGCCAGTTCCCCTACAGACACTCGGCCACGCCCACTGACTCTAGCCGTCTCACACTCCCTTGCTCCCCGACATGCTTACACGCACACATTAGTTCTCTCGCACACACACAGCCCATTACTGACGTACACGCATGCAAACATTTCAATCATTCCTCAACCACACTTTCTGTTCTCCCTGCCGGCACCCCATCACTTCCACCTTCGACCCGTTTCCCCTAGACTTTTGGACTTTTACTTACTTAAATAAATTATTCTTGATTATTGTATTCCTGCCTCGATTCCTGTTCATGTTTGCGGCCCAAACGAGCCTGGGTCGTAACACTATCCACATCCCCAGTTAACCTTCAGCAGGTGTCTGAACTCTAACTGAGCTGCTCTACTCTAACTGCTGTCTTCACTGGTAAGATCCTCAGTGGTGGTGGTGAAAAGGTGTAAAGGTATGGAAACACTCTCTCAGTGAAAGTGTGTGTGAAAGTGTGTATGTGTGTGTTATTGTCAGGGTCAGAGAATGAGAGTTTTCCTCTGTCCCAGTCCAGCTGTACTCTGATCCTCTGGGGTTTCTGCTTCACTGTGAGGCGGGTGAGGGGATGAGGTGGAGCCTCTGCTTTATATGAAGGATTATAATATGACACCAACCACCGTCCACTCACAGAGGTGTAGTATCCCTTCCTCTGGAGAGACTCTGTCATCACACCCAGGGCCCAGTTATTATTCTCCCCAACCTCCACATCCCAGCAGTGAGTCCCTGAGTTAAAGCCCTCAGAGCCCAGGACACTGTAATACTTGTCAAATCTCTCTGGGTTATCAGGAAGCTGCTGTATCTCATCACCACGTCTCACACTGGTCAGATCCTCAGACAGGATGAGTTTTGGGTTTGCAGTGTTGGGATCCAGAGTGACAGGAGCTGCAGAGAGAAAGAACACACACATGAGCTGAACACTGAGTGATGTGTGATGAGGATGTGAATGATGGTCATTATTAGCAGTGGTGTTTCAAAGTGTAATGGCAGAGAGAAGTTGGAACAGTGACATGCTCTTTAGTCATCGGTATGGATCCCAGCTGTGCAGTTTACTATTCTCTCTCTCTCTCTCTCTCTCTCTCTCTCTCTCTCTCTCTCTCTCTCTGTTATCCAGTTTGTCCATCCACCCATCCATCCATTTATTATGGTGTGTGTGTCTGTGTGTCTGTGTGTGTCTTTGTGTGTGTGTGTGTGTGTGTGTGTGTGTGTGTGATACTGTGCCCTAATCAGACATACAGTATCTGTGTGTCATCCTCTTGATCCTAGAATTGAGCATCTTTATTTCTTTCCAGGCTACTCACTGTACTGAACAATCTCCTGCATCTTCTCCCAGACTCTGAACTTCAGGTTGCCCAGGTGCTTTGCCACATTGATCAGAGCTCCTGAAACCCTCTCTGGATCCTGCAGTGTGCACTGGGCTCTGGAATAACATTCAGGAGTCAGTGCTGCTGTGGGTTTGGGTTCAGAACCACAGAGAAGAGAGAGACAGGAGGCAAATCACTCACCTTTCCACTGTAGTCTTGTAGTTCTGGAAAAGACCAAGGATGGGATGTTAACACAGTTTTATTTTGACTGCTGTAATCAAATTGACACTCAAGCAATTATTTCTATTACCTGCAGAAATGTGACATCATCAGCCTTCATCATCTCCTTTTCAATGGCTCTGATTGTGTCTGAAAGAGATGAGATCTCTCTGCTCATCTTTTCAATCTTCTCCTTCATCATCTGACTCTTCTGCTCCTCTTCCTCCCTCAGTGCAGCTATCCTGGCTGCCTCTTCATCTCGTAGAAACTGGTGAAGCTTCTCAAACTCCTCCTTGATCTGCTTCTCTGTGTTCTGGCTTTGAGTCTGAATTAAATAGTTTTAGCTTCATGAGTGTTCAGACTGATAAACAATTGAAAGTAAACTTATAACATCTCATAATAAAACATGGACTGTAAACTTAGAAATATTAAATATTGCTTGTGTAGTAAATGGTATGCATTCACTCCCTTTGTAGGAATATTTTTAGACATTCTAAAACAGCGATGGGGTCTGAGTTTGTCAGAACTGTGTGCTGATTGGAGGAGAGACAGCAGAGAGGAGGAGAGCTGTGTGCTGATTGGAGGAGAGACAGCAGAGAGGAAGAAAGCTGTGTGCTGATTGGAGGAGAGACAGCAGGGAGGAAGAAAGCTGTGTGCTGATTGGAGGAGAGACAGCAGGATGGAAGAGAGCTGTGTGCTGACTGACCACCACTACTGACCTCCCAACAGGAGACAACATGGCCTCCTGGCCATGGACAGGGTCATGTTAGACATGACGGTAGTCTTCATCACACTGACCTTAATGTACTCAGCTGTTTTATCACAGGTGACTTTAGCTTCCTCAAAGTCCTTCAGCTTCTCCTGTAGAGGCTGCAGTTTGGCCTTCAGCTCCACCTGAAATGAATGGATCAGTGGGATTTAGTGAGATGCTTAAGTGTTCCCATACTACCAGCAGGGATGTGGTGGTGGCAAACGCAAATAAACATGGTTAACCTATCGCTCAAAATTTTGGAAATATAGTTTATCCAGCGCATCACCACTGAATTCCACAGCCATAATCCTCAATCATCAAACATGTTTTCCATGTCTTTTGAAAGATCTGATTCTGCATATTGTGGTTCATTTTGAAAAGTTATGAAATCAAATCAAATATTCAATTTGATTGATTTGAATAAACATCAAGTAAAGAGTGAATACCAATCACATACAGCCACCTAAGTGCATTTAATATTATATTTATATAATAATATTTTTTTTTTACGATTTATTCATTATTTGAGCATATAGGGCATTAAATTGTTAAAATATGAAAATGAAAGGGATATCACAGAGCGCCCTCTTAAATCTTAAGACAAAGCAAAAAAATAAATAAATAAATGAAAAAAAAAAAAATCCAGGTTCGACCTTATGGCGAGTGTGCCCTCTACTGTTAGATTAAAGGTATTACATTAGGCACAAATTCTAGATGAGTTAGCCACGTCTTTTTTTTCTTTCTTTCTTTTTTTTTGGCAAGAGAGATCTTGATTTCCCATTGCAGTAAAGCCACCTCCAGTACAGTATTATATTTTACTATAAGAGCAGAAGATTCTTACCTCGCAGGTCCTGTGCAGCTAAATCTATGGGGCTGAAGTTGGTAAGATCCTCCCCTTTTAGAAGCCATTTGATCTTTTGAACTTTCCCCTCAGAACGTAGCTTTACTTTCACTTTAAGCAGTCTAAGATATTGAGTTCTCCACAAGATTTCTTCAGCCTCACAGGCTTAATTTAAAACCCAAAATATTTTCCCTTATTAGTCTGAATATTGCGATCAATTATTTTTTTAAAAAAATATTCCCATTGAGCCAATAACAGTGAACCAACCTGTCCAACCTGTCCCTTCCTGCTTTGACTACAATTTTCCAAGGACAGCGGGAGGTTAAATTAACTTTCCTAGGAAGACTTGAGCGTTAATCATTGATTACCTGTCCTATCACTTGCGATCACCGGCTTTATAAAGACCTGTCTAACATACCTGCTCTTGCTACGTATGGGTGCCGCCCTTCTGAAATCCCCACCCCCCTCTCCAGCACAGCCAATTGGGGCCCTGTCCTTCAGTCCAGGCCCCGCCCCTGCCAGTGAGGATCCGGTGTGTCTCCATTCCTCCTTCTCTTCAAGTATTTCAGAGAGAAATGAAAGCGTCTCATTGGCCAGTCATTGCTAAACTTCCCCAACCAGCTCCACCTTCCTCATTGAGTGAAGTTCAGGCCCAGTAGTGGGTGTGGCCCTTATCTACCAGAGACACAGATACTGAACCCAGACAATCATAACACAGATTCTCTCACAATCAGCACAGACACACAGATTCTCTCACAATCAGGACTAACACACAGATTCTCTCACAATCAGGACTAACACACAGATTCTCTCACTATCAGGACACACACACAGATTCTCTCACAATCAGCACAGACACACAGATTCTCTCACAATCAGCACAGACACACAGATTCTCTCACCATCAGCACAGACACACAGATTCTCTCACAATCAGCACAGACACACAGATTCTCTCACAATCAGGACTAGAGCTGGAAATATTTGCCCGAACCCGACGGGGCCCAACAGGACCTGCCGGGTTCGGGCCGGTTCGGGGTCTAATTTCAATATTCCAAGCGGGCCCGGCTCGGGCTCGGGCTGAAAGCCGATGCGCGGCAAATATGCGATCGCATGATACGCCTAACGTTCGATCTACAGGCATGCGTTAGTAGATGCAAAATGGATGTAGAAGAAGTTAAACGGAGATTAGCCCTTAGCGAATTCATGTTGGTCGAGCCAGTAAATGCGAGGTCGGAGGTGTGGAAACATTTTGAGCACGTTCACAATGAGAAAAACGAGGCAGTGGGGTATGTCAAATGCAAGAAGTGCGACGTGATGTTAAAGTATGACAGCAAGACAACTGGTAATTATTGCTGTTCTTATTTTTCTTTTAACTTTGGGCAGATCATTTATTTTAGCCTTGAAGTTCTTGAACTTCAGACATCTGTAGGCTAACTAATCTGAATAAAAAACGTAGAAATGTTCAGCAAAAATGACTCATTGTTGACTGCTTTGATATGCGCACAATTGAAAAATGTCGGGTTGCAAACGGGTTCGGGCTCTATGAAGCTGTCAATCATACGGGCCGGGGCGGGCTCGGGTGGAGTTCTCTCGGGCTGGGGCCGGTTCGGGTCTTAGTTTTAAGGCCCGTTTCAAGCTCTAATCAGGACTAACACACAGATTCTCTCACAATCAACACAGACACACAGATTCTCTCACAATCAGGACTAACACACAGATTCTCTCACAAACAGGACAGACACACAGATTCTCTCACAATCAGGTTTGTAGTAGCAGGCAGGACTTAACTTGATCTTCACTAATAACTAGGCAATATGATGAGACTAATACCCTGCACTAGCCTGGCGAATGCCAAACTAAAATCACAAGTGATATTTAGTCTGGAGACCTACCTATTGCATCTCTCGTAGCGGAAGCATCGTTTACAATTGTCCATAGCCGTTTATTGGGCGCTACGAATGTCTATCATAGCGTCTGTACATACCTCGGAGCCAATACCAGAGCCACCATGTGACGTAAAATGCAATCGAGGGCCGTACAAATCCCTTTTTGTTCTGCGATTGGATACCGAAAGCAGGCGAGAAAAACGGCCATGGTCACCATGCTGCTCTGCATAGTGATATGAAATAAGCGTGCAAAGGAGCATGGGAATTCCCAGGCTAACACTGCATTGGGAGACATGTACATATTACGCTGGTTTCTAGAATAATGCAGGGGACGCTGGGACATCATGAAACATCTGAGAGAGTGAGCTCCATAAAGCACCTTTCTATCCTATATATATATATATATATATATGGGCAATTCCAGCGTTATGGACGTGACATTTTCGTGCATTATTGATGAACAAAAGGCCAGATAACCTCCGCAAACCTAGCAGTATTTCACAATTTTTTTTCATATTCCTCTGCAAACTCCATGGCTGAATACAGGCAAACAGAAAAAAATTAATATCATGATTTGCATCATAAGAATATGAGCCTTTCAATTTGCGTTATGGACGTGACGAAAAACGGACAAACTTTTGAGAGAGCGTAGTTTTTGCTGTGAAGTGTGTGAAATTTCTAGAGAAATGTAAATATTACTACATTCATACCAAACAAGACACCTCAGTAAAGACAGAGAAAGACTTAATTTCAAATGTAAATGTAAAAAAAGTTGGTTTTCATTGGGAGACATGGCGTTATGGATGTGACGTTATGGACGTGACGTCTGGAAAAACCCTCCAAAACGATACAAAACAATTGTGAACGGTGGATTTTAACCTGTAACAAGAGAAATAGTAATATAACAATGAAAAATAACTGATAGCATTGCAGCTTTGTGTGTGTTATCACCCACTTATGCCCATTATAAGCCCCTCCATAGACTTACATTATAGCTGAATAGGGTAAAAATTTTAACAAACAGATATCCTTTCGAAACTTGCTCAGTTGAATATTTACATCGAGACAATACTTTTTTGTATTGGAAGTTTTCTGAAAGAATTTGTATGTCCATGTAGGTGAGACTTAAAGTTTTAAGGTGAGGTTTACTTTTTCGTGGAATTGCCCATATATATATATATATATATATATATATATATATATATATATATATATATATATATATTAATAGTGCTGGCAAAATTAACTGATTAATCACGTGATTAATCCAAAAAATTTAACTCGGATTAAAAAAATTAACTCAGATTAATCCTGATGGATATGGTTCCACTTTCATGGCATGTATTATGTTCAATTTCAGATAGAAAATGGATCGGTTATCAAGTCAAACTATACAAAGATTATGGCCTAGCTCTTGACTGTCCAACAACATGTTTGGGGAACCCTTGGGGGTAGGGGACAGGTATGAATTGCCCCATTTGAGACGAACAAAGCCAACTATTTAGTATCAGGGCCTTTACAGGGCAAAATAAGGATCCAGTATACCCTAGCATCCAAATTCTTACTGGAGGAAATGAGTTGTGATTAAAAGTGATTAATCACGATTAATCTTTGAAAAATTTTGTGATTAATCAGATTAATTTTTTTAATCGTTTGACAGCACTAATATATATATATGGGCAATTCCAGCGTTATGGACGTGACATTTTCGTGCATTATTGATGAACAAAAGGCCACATAACCTCTGCAAACCTAGCAGTATTTCGCAATTTTTTTTCATATTCTTCTGCAAACTCCATGGCTGAATACAGGCAAACAGAAAAAACTAATATCATGATTTGCATCATAAGAATATGAGCCTTTCAATTTGCGTTATGGACGTGACGAAAAACGGACAAACTTTTGAGAGAGCGTAGTTTTTGCTGTGAAGTGTGTGAAATTTCTAGAGAAATGTAAATATTACTACATTCACACCAAAGAGGACATCTCAGTAAAGGCAGAGAAAGACTTAATTTCAAATGTAAATGTAAAAAAAGTTGGTTTTCATTGGGAGAAATGGCGTTATGGATGTGACGTTATGGACGTGACGCCTGGAAAAACCTTCCAAAACGATACAAAACAATTGTGAATGGTGGATTTTAACCTGTAACGACAGAAATAGTAATATAACAATAAAAAATAACTGATAGCATTGCAGCTTTGTGTGTGTTATCACCCACTTATGCCCATTATAAGCCCCTCCATAGACTTATATTATAGCTGAATAGGGTAAAATTTTTAACAAACAGATATCCTTTCGAAACTTGCTCAGTTGAATATTTACATCACGACAATACTTTTTTGTATTGGAAGTTTTCTGAAATAATTTGTATGTCCATGTAAATGAGACTTGAATTTTTAAGGTGAGGTTTACTTTTTCGTGGAATTGCCCATATATATATATATATATATATATATATATATATATATATATATATATATATATATTCTGATGACTAAACCACATTTATTTAAATCACATACACAGAAAAAAGATGGCTATGGTATATGTTTTTTTAATCCTTCCCACTCTATGTGGGGCATTGGTTGGTGCCCAGCTCTGTTTGTAACCCTATAAGCCACATGGCTCTGCAGTAGGCAGCATGACTACAGTGGGGGTTAGTCCTCTGGTATGTGTTATCTTTACCCACTCCATCTAAATATCTGTGCACCAGGCTAGAGGTAGTAACATTTTTATGATGGTCTTTGATATGACCCGACCGCAAGTTGACTCACAATCTATCAGTTCAGAGGCAGATGTTCTCCCACTAGGCTAATTTGTCTTGTGAGCAGTTTGGGGTTCGTTATCTTGCTCAAGGACATTTCGACCCATCAGGGCAGGGCTCGAATCCAGGGCCGTCACAACAGGACAGGCAAACCAGGCAATTGCCTGGGGCCCAGACTGAAAGGGCCTGCCTAAAAATGACTATTTAATCATTTTAGTAGTTTAGTTGGTGGTGTTTTTCAATAAAATATGACAGGGTTAGACAACTGTAAGTTAACAAATAATTATATTAATAAAAGTTGCTTGAACATTATAACAATGTGGTTTGTGTAGGTGTTTATATTATGGGAGATGAAGGGCCCCCATGCCCTGTTTGCTTGGGGACCCTGAAGTACCTTGAAAGAGCCCTGCTTGAACCTGCAACCACATGCTGAATGGCACCTGTGCCACCACAGTCTCTCTAGATGCCTTTAAATTCATAAAAAAAATTACACACACACACACCTGCTCTGAATTAATACTGTACATAGTGTAACACACACACACATGCGCGCACACACACACACCTGCTCTTAACTAATACTGTACATAGTGTAACACACACATACGTACTGTACAGAGTCAGACACACACATACCTGTTCTAAACAGATTCTCTCTTTGTCTGAAATATGTGTCCCTACATAAGGTATACATATGTGAATAACAGACAGAGTAACACACACACACACACACACACACACACACACCTGTTCTGAGCATATTCTCTTTTGTCTGAAATATTTGTCCCCACATAAGGTATACATATGTGACTGTAATTACAGGCAAATGAACACTGGGTGGCAGTATTGCTCATTTGGATTGGAAGGGAAAACCATTGCAAATGACCATGACGACAATTGATGTAGCCACCTTCCTGTGCATTCACAAATCAAACAAAATAATGTTTCAGTAAAACAATAGTTTTAATGATGATCTTCATTTGGTCTTTTTTCCACAAAGTTGAAAACCAGACTGAATGGTGGGATAGTTACCCTTGTGACAGCAGCATGTGGTCTGAAACATGGATCACACAGTCACAGGACTACTAGTGCTGTAAACAGACACTTCTTGGATACTCTACACATAGACATTCAGGAATCAAGTACATTCATTAATTACAAAACCTTGGCAAAAACAAAAAGATATTTTATAAATTGTGTGATTGCTGAATGGCAGTTATGGTCAGACTGATTCACTATCCTCTCTAAGTGGGTGCTGTTTGCTCTAGTACTGATGAAGGCTTTACAAGTGTGTGTGTGTGTGTGTGTGTGTGTGTGTGCGTGTGTGTGTAATGGTGAGGGCGACTGGGGTTGCTTGCTCTAGTACTAATGAGGTTGTCACAAGTGTGTTTGTGTGTGTGTGTGTGTGTGTGTGTGTGTGTGTGTGTGTGTGTGTGTGTATGTGTGTACACTCTAGTACTGATGAGGTCATCACTGGTAAGATCCCAAGAGGAGGACATTTATACCTGTACTAAAGTAGGAACACACTGTGTGCACTGTGTGTGTGTGTGTGTGTGTGTGTGTGTGTGTGCACTGTGTGTGTGTGTGTGTGTGTGTGTGTGTGTTTGTGAATGTGTATGAATGGGTGAGTGCGTGTGTGTGTGTGTGTGTGTGTGTGTGTTAGTCAGGGTCAGGTGGGTAAGCCTATCAGTGCTACTGAGTTAACCTGCAGCAGGTGTCTGAACTCTAACTGAGCTGCTCTACTGTAACTGCTGTCTTCACTGGTAAGATCCTCAGTGGAAGGCCAGTGTTAAAGTATGGAAACACTCTCTCAGTGAAAGTGTGTGTGAAAGTGTGTATGTGTGTGTTATTATCAGGGTCAGAGAATGAGAGTTTTCCTCTGTCCCAGTCCAGCTGCACTCTGATCCTCTGGGGTTTCTGCTCCACTGTGAGGGGAGTGAAGGGATGAGGTGGAGCACGTGCCCTATATGCAGCATTATGATACCACACACACCACTGTCCACTCATGGAGTACATGTTTCCCTTCCTCTGGAGAGACTCTGTCATCACACCCAGATGCCAGAAATCATTCTCCCCAACCTCCACATCCCAGCAGTGAGTCCCTGAGTTAAAGCCCTCAGAGCCCAGGACAAAGCAATACATATCAAATCTCTCTGGGTTATCAGGAAGCTGCTGTCTCTCATCACCACGTCTCACACTGGTCAGATCCTCAGACAGGATGAGTTCTAGTTGTGCAGTGTTGGGATCCAGAGTGACAGAAGCTGCAGAGAGAAAGAACACACACATGAGCTGAACACTGAGTGATGTGTGTGTGATGAGGATGTGAATGATGGTCATTATTAATAGTGGTGTTACCAAGTGTAATGGCAGAGAGAAGCAGGAACAGTGAAATAGTCTTTAGTCATCAGTATGAAGGGATCCCAACTGTGCAGGAGTTAACTACCCTCTCTCTCTTCCTCCCTCCCACACTTAAGTCTGGCGTGTGTGTGTGTGTGTGTGTGTGTGTGTGTGTGTGTGTGTGTGTGTGTGTGTGTGTGTGTGTGTGTGTGTGTGTTTGTGTTTGTGAGATTGAAATTAAATGTTTAATGCTAGAATAATAAGCTGAGGGTGTGTTCCTATCCTGCCCTGTTATTGGTGTGGTGCTACTGGACACGGACACACACACACACACACACACACACACACACACACACACACACACACACACACACACACACACACACACACACACACACACACATTCAGGAATTTCTAATCCCATATTTGTAATACAAATCCAGTGTTCCAGTGTGTACATTTTTCAACATGTCTTAATTCTGTTGTGTTTTGTTAGAGTTGCAGACAAAGAAAGTTTTTAGTTGCTAATGTGCCCTAATCAGACATAGCCTACAGTATCTGTGTGTCATCCTCTTGATCCTAGAATTGAGCATCTTTATTTCTTTCCAGGCTACTCACTGTACTGAACAATCTCCTGCATCTTCTCCCAGACTCTGAACTTCAGGTTGCCCAGGTGCTTTGCCACATTGATCAGAGCTCCTGAAACCCTCTCTGGATCCTGCAGTGTGCACTGGGCTCTGGAATAACATTCAGGAGTCAGTGCTGCTGTGGGTTTGGGTTCAGAACCACAGAGAAGAGAGAGACAGGAGGCAGATCACTCACCTTTCCACTGTAGTCTTGTAGTTCTGGAAAATACCAAGGATGGGATGTTAATTAGAACAGACAGTTTTATATTGAATGCTATAATCAGATTGCCACTCAAGCTAATATTTCTGTTACCTGCAGAAATGTGACATCATCATCCTTCATCTCCTTTTCAATGGCTCTGATTGTGTCTGAAAGAAATGAGATCTCTCTGCTCATCTTCTCAATCTTCTCCTTCATCATCTGACTCTTCTGCTCCTCTTCCTCCCTCAGTGCAGCTATCCTGGCTGCCTCTTCATCTCGTAGAAACTGGTGAAGCTTCTCAAACTCCTCCTTGATCTGCTTCTCTGTGTTTCGGCTTTGAGTCTGGAAAAAAAAGTTTTCAGACTGATAAACAACTTGAAAGTACATGATTACATCTTATACCGATAATAAAAGCTGGTCTGTAAACTTCCAAATATTAAATATTGTTTGTGTTGTGAATTTTATGCATCCACTCCCTTTTGTGGATGTTTTTTAGACATTCCAAAACTGTGATGTTTTCTGATTTGTGAGCTGTGTGCTGATTCGAGGAGAGACAGCAGAGATGAGGAAAGCTGTGTGCTGATTGGAGGTGAGACAGCAGAGAGGAGGAGAGCTGTGTTGTGATTGGAGGAGAGACAGCAGAGAGGAGGAGAGCTGTGTGTGAGGGAGGAGTTTGAGATGGAGGCCCAGAGGAGATGATGACCAGTGACTTGACCACCACTACTGACGCTCCAACAGGAGACAACATGGACTCCTGGCCAGGGACACAGTCGTGTTAGACATGATGTCACATGACGGGCTGTTTGTTTATGTAAAGTTGCGATAAATGTGTGGTTGGAAAATGTGTGGACTGTGATTGGGATGAGGGGGTGTCACTAATTTGTTGCTGTGGGACTGGAAGTCTATGTATGGTCTGATGGACTAATGAACTGGAACTTGTGGCTGATTGAATGATTGGGACTGAGCGGGCTTGGTAGCCTTTTTATACAGCGCGATCTGCAGAAGACGAGAGAGGAGAACTCAGCTTTCCAGCTGCCCGAGGTGGAGTGATGTCATCTGCCGGCGACGCAGAGGGGAGCTACAGATCGGATTGAGCAATGCATGTTTACATGCCAACGAAAAGGGAAGTGCTTGTTCCGTACTTGACTTTTCTTGACTGCATGGGCCATCCAAGAGTGTTCGGTGGCATTGAGTGTCTGTTCTTGTTTACCCGAGGTGTCACAATCACGCCAAAGGCAGCGCTGGAAGATTGGAGAGAGAAAGGGAGCGAGAGAGAGAGTTGCTGTGGTCTTTCCTCTGCTTAGTGATCGGCTGTGGGACGAATCGGGAGAGCAGTGGATGGTTGATCGTTGAGAGGCGTGTTTGCATCCATGAAAGGAAAGTGTCTATAACCAACCCACTGGTGTGTGTGTGTGTGTGTGTGTGTGTGTGTGTGTGGCCATCAGTGTGTGGAGTTGTTTTCCTAAGCAGTCATCCCTTTCCCGACAGAGTTGACTGTGACTGGAGTCTCAGCGTGGCCAGCGGTGCTACAACACACAACAACTTTATGGTGACGTCACAAAGTGTTTTCTTTTTTTTTCTTTTCCCTTTCCCCTCTACTGGTGTGCCGGGTCGGACAAAACACCCCCCCCCTCCCCCAGTAAGCCCCCTTCTGGTGTAGTGGGAGGTCTGGGGCAATTGTACAGTGCATGGGGATGGACGGACATGGACTCGTGTGCTGTGCTGCTATTCAATGAACTGCCTTAATGTTTGTACAGGGTTTCATAATATTGCTGTGTATTGCTTATGCTCAAATAGTACTTTCTATGGTGTGATGGGCTTTCTTGCCTTATGGAATGGTATACAGTGTCTTGATAATTATTGTGTAGTTGATTGTGAAATGCCATGCTATGTGTTTCCTGTGATGTTGCATGACTGGCCTCTGTCCCTACAGTGGCTGTACTGTTGGCTCCCTTATTACAGTGTAATTACTGATGTATTATTGGCGTGGTTGCTAGGGGAAAATTGCCTTGGGGAGCTCTGTGTGTATTGGGTGTATGAAATCTGGGGTGGGTGTGTTTGTAAACCCGTGCAATAAAACTTGTAAAATTAACTCTTTGCCTGGTGACTGTGTTCCGTTTCTGTGTGGTGCACTTAGAGTGGCACGACAACATGACAGTAGTCTTTATCACACTGACCTTAATGTACTCAGCTGTTTTATCACAGGTGACTTTAGCTTCCTCAAAGTCCTTCAGCTTCTCCTGTAGAGGCTGCAGTTTGGCCTTCAGCTCCTCCTGAAATGAATGGATCACCAATAAGTGGGATGCTTAAGCGTTATCATACTACCAGCAGGGATGTGGTGGTGGCTAAACACAAGTTAACACAGCTAACCTAATCAACACTTAAAAATAAAATTATTTCTGGGTCCTATCCATAAACAATTATGTGGTTTTGAAGCTCAGAAAAATTTCTTGTGTGTTTATTCCCATTTTAGTCATTAGATTTAGTGATTTGTTTAACATGTAGGTCTAGATAATAATAAAAAAAGAAATGTAAGGTGAGCAGGAGAAAGAATTTTCAGCATTATCTACCATTGCCATCATGAGTTTGTATTCATTGGTGGACAAAGTTGAGACAACATCATAGTATGATATACAGTATAATAGTATATATATAATATAATTATAAAGTCTCAATGTAACTAGTACTTCATGCCCAATTCCAAAAGCAGTCGAGTCAAAAGTATTTGTCTTCAAAATGTAGTGAAGTGAAAGTCACAAGTTTCCAAGAAAAAATATACTTAAGTGACTTACAGATACTTGAGAATTGTACTTAAGTACAGTAATTGAGAACATTTACTTAAGTATTGTCTGGCTATGCTCAGTAATATGTTATAACATGAAATTTTCATGTTATTTCATGATAAATTATCAAGTTATTTCATGATCGTGAATGATCACGTAATGTCATGATATGAAATGATCCAGTGAATTATCACGTTATGCATCATGTTATAATGTGAAATTATGACATTATCTCATGATAAATTATCACGTTACTTCATGATACATAATTATCACATTATTTCCTGTATTATCCTACATTATCATGAAAACATCTTATCAAGAAAAATGTGATGTTTAGGCCATGGATTGTAATGGCTTAAAGAGTCAGTAGAGTTTATTTTCAAAGAGCTTATCATAAATTAATGTAAAAGCATACTTTCATGTAAAAACTTTCATGTAATTTTATATAATGAAATAACGTGATATCACATAATAAAAATGAAATAACATGAAAATTTCACATTACAACGTGATAATTTTGTATCATGAAATAATGTGACAATTCTGTATCATGAAATAACATGATAATTTAACATTATAACGTGTCACTGAGCCCATTTTGTATTTATTTTTTGGCAGCAATCCACTTCCGTAAGTAAGCAACTGTGACATCAGTAGACATAGACCATGCAAGAAGGCAAACAAAAGAATAATGCTTTACAGAAAGCTCAAGCCTACCTTGATCTCTGCTGCTGCTTCATCAATGGGACTGAAGTTGTGATTCTTGTGTAATTTTGAGTCTCGACACACCAGACACACAAGTTCCTTATCATTCTGACAGAAGAGCTCAAGATGTTTTCTCTTGTGCTGTTTGCAGAGTATATTTATTCCCCCTCTCTCTTCCAAGACAGTTTCAGACAGAGCCTCACACAGGTTCCTTAATGCCAGATTTGGATACATTAAGCTAAAAGATGATCTCTTCCTGCAGAGTGGACATTCCTTTGTAGCTTTACCTTTCCAGCATTTCTCCAGACAGTCTCTACAGAAACTGTGACTGCAGGAGATTAACATGACAGGATCCTTGTAGATCTCAGTGCACACAGGACAAGATGTTTCATCCTCCAACTTTGAAGCCATTTCCAAGACAAGAGACTAGACAGTGTGACACACTTCCCTCTTGTAATGGCTGCTGGATAAAATTTACTTTCACTTTCACAGCTTTTGTAAATCTACCATCTCTACTGAGTCATTGTGCTTCTTCTATGCAAATCTCCCAGAACATTCTCTCCAACATTATTAACACAACCCATCTGAATATGACTCCATGTTTCCCCTCATTTCTCACATACCACAGTAGTTGTTCAGCTGGAGTGTTGAACAGGGCAGCCTTCTGTCACTGAGCTTCACTTCCTTCTTCAGGACAGGTGAGTCAGAGGGAGGGACCAAGATAAGCTGAGCTGATTGGCCAATGAGCACATTCCATCACAGGACCAGCACCTATCAGTGCTGATAGGTGCTGGTCTGACCTCTAGATTGAAGTTCCAGGAGGAGTGAACTCTAACTCACAGACAAGAATAGGCGTATTGTGAGTGATTTTCACTGCTGTCAAAACATTTACTCAAGAACTAGATTACAGTGAGACAGGTAATTTATTATAAGGCCACAAACATCTAACTTTTAACTAAACTAGATGTACCGCATACCGTACAAAATATGACCACCACTCAGGTCTGCACATTCCCTGCCCTGTGTGTGTGTGTGTGTATGCGTGTGTGTTCATAACATCTGATCTAAAGATAGGGGCAATTAAAGCAGTATAATATTGCATTTTCATTTTTTACCATGGGGGTGCAAATCACAGTCAATGTGGGCTCTTGAGACCAACATTCCATAAACATTTCATCATCCTCAATGTCACGGGTCAGGTAGTTATTTAGGAATAACTTTTTTAGGTTTCGTGGGGGCCACGCAAAGATGGAGTGGCTCCCCGGGGACCAAACGAAATGTTTGTGTGTGTGTGAATGGGTGAATATCATTTCAGTGTCTGAGTGAATGGGTGAATATTATCTGTGTGTCTGTGTATGTGTGAGTGAATGGGTGAATATTATCTGTGTGTCTGTGTATGTATGTGTGTGAATGGGTGAATATTATCTGAGTGTGTGAGTGAATATTACGTGAGTGTGCGAGTGAATGGATGAATATTATCTGACATTCCAGCGACTAAGATGTGAGCTTGATAATCTCTAACTGTGTGCACAGATCACATTGTAAAGAGAACTGTTCTCTGGTCTGATTGGTGGTAGCGCTGCCTTATTGCATGTGTGTGTGTGTGTGTGTGTGTGTGTGCGCGTGTATGGGTGTGTGTTCTCTGTTCTGATTGGTGCCAGTGGAGCTTCCACACCCCCAACAGAAGGAGTCATTCTTGTCCCTCAATAATCTCTGATCCCTCTGATGATCCATGATTCCTGCTCACTCCACCTTCACACCTGAGGGACATTTCACACACACACACACACACACACACACACACACACACACACACACACACATACACACACACACAGCGAGCAGCAGTGTGTTTATGTATGCCAACTGAAGAGCCCAACAAGAGTAAAGAGACTGGAATGTAATTTCCTATGTGACCATTAGGTGTCAGTATC
>JAODXP020000016.1:8881376-8908717 GCA_027497455.2 Sardinella longiceps | reverse complement strand
GTGTGTGTGTCCAGTCGCACCACACCAATAACAGGGCAGGAAACACACACCTCAGTAACCCTCAGCTCATTCGCTCATTCTTCTAACATTAAACAGTTCATTTCAATCCCACACAGACGCACATGCACATACATACACACACACACACACACACACACACACACACACACACACACCAGACTTAAGTGAGGGAGGGAGTGAGAGTGGTAAACTCCTGCACAGTTGGGATCCCTTCATACTGATGACTAAAGACTATTTCACTGTTCCTACTTCTCTCTGCCATTACACTTGGTAACAGCACTATTAATAATGACCATCATTCACATCCTCATCACACACACATCACTCAGTGTTCAGCTCATGTGTGTGTTCTTTCTCTCTGCAGCTCCTGTCACTCTGGATCCCAACACTGCAAACCCAAAACTCATCCTGTCTGAGGATCTGACCAGTGTGAGACGTGGTGATGAGATACAGCAGCTTCCTGATAACCCAGAGAGATTTGATTTGGCTGTCAGTGTCCTGGGCTCTGAGGGCTTTAACTCAGGGACTCACTGCTGGGATGTGGAGGTTGGGGAGAATGATGATCTGGCATCCTGGGTGTAGATGACAGAGTCTCTCCAGAGGAAGGAGACTATTACTCCATGAGTGGACGGTGGTGTGTGTTGGGTATGTATAATGCTGCATATGAGTGCACATGCTCCACCTCATCCCTACACTGACCTCACAGTGGAGCAGAAACCCCAGAGGATCAGAGTGCAGCTGGACTGGGACAGAGGAAAAATCACATTCTCTGACCCTGATAATAACACACACATACACACTTTCACACACACTTTCACTGAGAGAGTGTTTCCATACCTTTTTAACTGGTTTTCCACTGAGGATCTTAGCAGTGAAGACAGCAGTTAGAGTAGAGCAGCTCAGTTAGAGTTCAGACACCTGCTGCAGGTTAACTGGGGATGTGGATGGGAAGAGACACTAATGTAAGTTCAGTACCCCATCTGATCCTGGCAATAACACACAGACACACAGACACACACACACACACACACACACACACACACACACACACACACACACACACACACACACACACACACACACACACACACTTGTGGAAAGCAGCACCCAGTTAGAGCAGATAGTGAATCAGTCAGAACACAACTAACATACAAAATCAGATGAATTATGAAATATATTTTTCTATCTGCAGCATTTTGTAATTAATGTACATTAACTGTATTCCTGAAACTGTAGAGTATCCACAGAAATAAATGTTTATTTACTGTTTCTGTGTGATCAATGCTTCAGTACCTACTGTATGCTGTTGTCACAAGGTTAACCATTTTTGGAAGAAATGCCAAACCACTGGACAGTGCTGTGTGTGTGTGTGTGTTGCGTGTGTTACATCTAGAGTGTATTCTCCACCAGTCACCCTCTTTCCTTCAGAAACCTCAGAGGATCAGAGTGCAGCTGGACTGGGACAGAGGAAAACACTCTCTCTCTCTCTCTCTCTCTCTCTCTCCCTACCCCCCCCCCCCCTCTCCCTCCAACCACTCACCCACCTACTTCTCTCTGGACCAGGACTAACTACAGATAGGCTACTGGCTCTTTCTGAAATGGTCTACTATGCCTCTCTCTCTCTCTCTCTCTCTCTCTCTCTCTCTCTCTCTCTCTCTCTCTCTCTCTCTCTCTCTCTCTCTCTCTCTCTCTCTCTCCCCACTTCCCTTTGTTTGCACATGTGTGATGTGCTGAGGAAGTAGTTTTGAACCAGCATGTGGACAGACAGTGTTTGGAGCTCTTCCCTGTAGACTGTGTCATCATCTCCACCTGAGCCGAGTCCAAGCTGTAGTCTGTAAACTTTGTGGTGGATGCTGCTGGAGTGGACTGGGGCCCAGTAACTCATGTATTATATGTGTGTATTTATTATATGTGTAGAGGGTGCAGAGGAGGGGACTCAGCACACAGCCATGAGGGGAGCCACTGCTGACTGGGAGCTGCCTGCCTGCCTGGGGAGATGAGAGGTGGGGGGGCCTGGAGACAGAAATGCAGCTTTTGGGAGCGGAGGGAAAGTCTTATGCAATACTGACACCTAGTGGTCACATAGGAAATTACACTCCAGTCTCTTTTTACTCTGGTTGAGTTCTTCAGTTGGGCTACAAAAACTGCTTGCCTTTCCATTCAGTCTACATGCAACAAGACAGCGCTACCACCAATCAGAACACACACACACACACACACACGCACTTCCAGCACTCAGAGCAGAGAACAGTTCTCTTTTCAGTGTGATCTGCACAGTTAGAGTAGAGAACACACACACACACACACACACACACACACACACACACACACACAACAAGACAGTGCTACCAGAGCAGAGAAGAGTTCTCTTTACAATGTGATCTGCACAGTATTAGAGATGAGATGAGAGATGAGATTAGACAGTTAGAGATGATCAAGTTCACATCTGAAGGGAGAGTCGCTGGAATGTCCCCGGCAAAAAAAGATTAAATTTGCTGCATCTTGATTTCTAGTTAAACCATCTTTTGATCATCTGGGACATTTTGAATCCACTTTTAGTGGTCCAGTTCTAGTCCTCATACAGAAAACACTTCAGCCAATAATGTAAACATGACCAGCAACCTGTCTATGGAAATGAAATACAAACTTTAAACACAAATTCATCATTAAAGCAGTTCTCCATGCATTGAGTGAATGAGCCATAGGCCCAGTCTAGAACAGCATCCTAGTGTTTGTGCTCATATCCATTTAGCCTCCTTACTAACTATTCCCCATATTAACCTCATCACTCACTCACTCACTCTCTCACTCACTCTCACACATATTGACTTTCTGCACTGTTAGATGGGCTGCATTGATAGAGTGCTTTTCTACTGCTGTGACAACTCAAAGCCCTTTACAATGACATGCCTCATATTCACCCATTCACTCACACTCAATATTCACTCATTCACTCACACACTCAGATAATATTAACCCATTCACACACACACACACACTCACATAATATTCACCCATTCACTCACACACTCAGATAATATTCATCCATTCTCTCTCTCTCTCTCTCTCTCTCACACACACACACACACACGCACACACACAGATAATATTCACCCATTCACACACACACTCACATAAAATTCACCCACTCTCTCTCCTCTCTCTCTCTCTCTCTCTCTCTCTCTCTCTCTCTCTCTCTCTCACACACACACACACACACACACACACACACACAGATAATATTCACCCATTCACACACACACTCACATAATATTCACCCATTCATTCACACACACAGATAATATTCACCCATTCACTCACACACTCACATAATATTCACCCATTCATTCACACACTCAAATAACAATGGTGGATGCTGCTATGCAAGGTGCCAGCCTGCTCACCTGGAGAAAACCTACTTCGTACTTTTGTACTGTATATTCTCCATAATTAATTTAGTCAAAAGTTAGATGTTTATGGCCTTTTAATAAAGCACCTGTCACACTGTAGGCTAGTTCTTGAGTAAGTGTTTTTATAGCAGTGAAAATCACTCCCAATATGCCTGTTCTTGTCTGTGAGTTAGAGTTCACTCCTCCTGGAACTTTGAACTTCAATCAAGAGGTCAGACAGTTCTTATAGGTGCTGATTCTGTGATGGAATGTGCTCATTGGCCAATCAGCTCAGCTTATCTTGGTCCCTCCCTCTGACTCACCTGTCCTGAAGAAGGAAGTGAAGCTCAGTGACAGAAGGCTGCCCTGTTCAACACTCCAGCTGAACAACTACTGTGGTATGTGAGAAATGAGGGGAAACATGGAGTCATATTCAGATGGGTTGTGTTAATTAATAATGTTGGAGAGAATGTTGGGTTTCTGGGAGATTTGCATAGAAGAAGCACAATGACTCAGTAGAGACGGTAGATTTACCAAAGCTGTGAAAGTGAAAGTAAAGTTTGTCCAGCAGCCATTACGAGAGGGAAACTTGTGACACTGTGTGGTCTTAGACTCTAGTTTTGGAAATGGCTTCAAAGTTGGAGGATGAAACATCTTGTCCTGTGTGCACTGAGATCTACAAGGATCCTGTCATGCTGACCTCCTGCAGTCACAGTTTCTGTAGAGACTGCCTGGAGAAGTGCTGGAAAGGTAAAGCTACAAAGGAATGTCCACTCTGCAGGAAGAGATCATCTAATAGCTTAATATACCCAAATCTGGCATTAAGGAACCTGTGTGAGGCTCTGTCTGAAACTGTCTTGGAAGAGGGAGGGCGAATAAATATACTCTGCAAACAGCACAGGAGAAAACTTGAGCTCCTCTGTCAGAATGACAAGGAACTTTTGTGTTTGGTGTGTCGAGACTCAAAATCACACAGAAATCACATCTTCAGTCCCATTGATGAAGCAGCTGCAGAAATCAAGGTACAGTAGGCCTGAGCTTTCTGTAAATGATTATTCTGAACAGCATTATTCTCTTGTGTGCCTTTCTACAGTCTTGGTCTATACATCATGGTCTATACAGTAGATAGCTATATTATACAGTTGATTATTAGCTACTTCACACAAACAGCCAAACTTTACTTACTTTACTTTACTTTTACTTTACCGTCAAGCCCTGAAGGGCATTTTAAAACTGTTTTGTGAGTGTTGTCTGCATTGACAGAGATGATTAGTAATGCATGATTGTTTCATTATATTCATGTGCCAGTCAGGCAGTGAATGATGTCGTTCCCCCTGGCTGCATGTCTGCATGAAGGACAGTCTGCTCAGCTCTCTGGTTGATCACTGACGGTTGCAGTGTGATTTAGGAATTTAAAAGGAATTTAGGATTTAAAAATGTGTATTTGGTGCTTGTTATTATATTAAGGGGTGGATGAACTCTATTTCCAAAATTTTACCAGTAGGTTAACTGTGTTTACTTGCGTGTTGCCACCACCACATCCCTGCTGGCATAAGCATCACACTAAATGAGAACACTTAAGTATTCCACTTGAGTATTCCATTAATTTGTTTGATGTTTGTTCTCTGACATATACTGTATTTCAGGAGGAGCTGAAGGCCAAACTGCAGCCTCTACAGGAGAAGCTGAAGGACTTTGAGGAAGCTAAAGTCACCTGTGATAAAACAGCTGAGTACATTAAGGTCAGTGTGATGAAGACTACTGTCATGGCTAACATGACCGTGTCCCTGGCCAGGAGGCCATGTTGTCTCCTGTTGGAGGGTCAGTAGTGGTGGTCAAGTAACTGGTCATCATATCCTCTGGGCCTCCATCTCAAACTCCTCCCTCCCACTTTATATCCATATCCAGTAGGAGGCGCTCACTTCACAGTCTTCACTCTCCTCCTCTCTGCTGTCTCTCCTCCAATCAACACACAGCTCTCCTCTTCTCTACTCTCTCTCTCCTCCAATCAGCATACAGCTCTTACAAACTCAGAGCACATCACTGTTTTGGAATGTGTATAAATTTGAATTCTCCAAAGGGAATGAATGTATACAAACAGAAACAATATATACTATTTGAAAGTTTACAGACCAAGTTTTGTTATTGTTTGTCAGTCTGAACACTTTTTTATTATTCAGACTCAAAGGCAGAACACAGAGAAGCAGATCAAGGAGGAGTTTGAGAAGCTTCACCGGTTTCTACGAGATGAAGAGGCAGCCAGGATAGCTGCACTGAGGGAGGAAGAGGAGCAGAAGAGTCAGATGATGATGAAGATGAGCAGAGAGATCTCATCTCTTTCAGACACAATCAGAGCCATTGAAAAGGATTTGAAGGCTGATGATGTCACGTTTTTGCAGGTAACAGAAATATTTGCTTGAGTGTCAATTTGATTACAGCAGTCAAGATAAAACGGTCTATTCTGTTAACATCCCATCCTTGGTCTTTTCCAGAACTACAAGACTACCGTGGAAAGGTGAGTGATCTGCCTCCTGTCTCTCTCTTCTCTGTGGTTCTGAACCCAAACCCACAGCAGCACTGACTCCTGAATGTTATTCCAGAGCCCAGTGCACACTGCAGGATCCAGAGAGGGTTTCAGGAGCTCTGATCAATGTGGCAAAGCACCTGGGCAACCTGAAGTTCAGAGTCTGGGAGAAGATGCAGGAGATTGTTCAGTACAGTGAGTAGCCTGGAAAGAAATAAAGATGCTCAATTCTAGGATCAAGAGGATGACACACAGCTACTGTATGTCTGATTAGGGCACATTAGCAACTAAAAAACACACTACACACTGGATATGCGTTACAAATATGGGATCAGAAATTCCTGAATATGTGTGTGTGTGTGTGTGGAAGGGGGGGTGAAGATTGTCAGGGCTCTCAAAAGCAACAGCTAAGAAACTGGTCAACTTCTGCTCTATTTTATAGGCTCTCTTGCTGTGTGGTGTAGGCCATATTTGTGTATCCTTGAGTACCAAACTTTACTATCTTTACTATCATTTCTGTGCAAAATATAATTGGTGGATTCAAATAACAATTCTAATTTGTGTGTGTGTGTGTGTGTGTGTGTGTGTGTGTGTGTGTGTGTGTGTGTGTGTGTGTGTGTGTGTCCAGTCACACCACACCAGTAACAGGGCAGGATAGGAACACACCATCAGTAACCCTGACACATGCACGCATCACACACACACACACACACACACACACACACACACACACACACCAGACCTAAGGGAGGGGGCGGGGAGTAGTATACTCCTGCACAGCTGTGATCCCTTCATACTCATGACTCATAAAGACTATTTCACTGTTCCTACTTCTCTCTGCCATTACACTTGGTAACAGCACTATTAATAATGACCATCATTCACATCCTCATCACACACACATCACTCAGTGTTCAGCTCATGTGTGTGTTCTTTCTCTCTGCAGCTCCTGTCACTCTGGATCCCAACACTGCATACCCAAAACTCATCCTGTCTGAGGATCTGACCAGTGTGAGATGTGGTGATGAGAGACAGCAGCTTCCTGATAACCCAGAGAGATTTGACTGGGCTGTCAGTGTCCTGGGCTCTGAGGGCTTTAACTCAGGGACTCACTGCTGGGATGTGGAGGTTGGGGAGAATGATTACTGGCTCCTGGGTGTGATGACAGAGTCTCTCCAGAGGAAGGGAGACTACACCTCCATGAGTGGACGGTGGTATGTGTGGTATAATAATGCTGTATATAGAGCACAGGCTTCACCTCATCCCTACACTGACCTCACAGTGAAGCAGAAACCCCAGAGGATCAGAGTGCAGCTGGACTGGTACAGAGGAAAACTCTCATTCTCTGACCCTGACAATAACACACACATACACACTTTCACACACACTTTCACTGAGAGAGTGTTTCCATACTTTGCCACTGTCTCTCCACTGAGGATCTTACCAGTGAAGACAGCAGTTAGAGTAGAGCAGCTCAGTTAGAGTTCAGACACCTGCTGCAGGTTAACTGGGGATGTGGATGGGAAGAGACACTAATATGAACTCAGTACTGATACCCCATCTGACCCTGACAATAACACACACACACACACACACACACACACGCATTCGGACATTCCATGGTAGTAAACTGAACATTCTATCATTGAACTGCATTGTATTTATGCCTCTTTCTGAGCTGAAAAAAATGGGTAAAAACATATAAACACAAATTGGTAGGTCCCGAATAGATTGAAGCTTCATGCACATAAATGTAAAAGCTATTCAGGACTTTCTCATTTGTGTGCAACAAATGTGTATTATTTGAAAGAAAGTGAATTTAGACATGTTTTAAATGTTATTACCCACTTTTCAAGTCAGAAAGAGGCATAAATCCAATGCATTTCAATGATAGAATGTTCAGTTTACTACCATGGAATACTTTTAGAATCTCAGAATGTTCAGGTGTGAAACAAGTACTTACTTAGGCCTTTGACTGTGTGATCCATGATTCAGGCCATGCTGTTCTCACAACGTTTCAGCTGTGAAGTTTATATATTTATATGTATATATATTTATATCATTACCTACACCAAGGATTTTTTTAAGCAATATTTGTGTTTGTCACGCTGGTTTATTTGTCACATTCACCAAGGTTTTGCCAACATTGGTTTATTTTTCTGTCTGCTTGTCTGTGTGCAAAATCACTCAAAAGTTGATGACATTTTCTGACAAAGTGGGTAACACAGAAACAGACGAGTTAACACTCTGGTAAGATTGGGGGTAATGCTGCTTGTACTGACTATGGTAAGATTGGGGGTAATACTGGTGGTTGGATGGGTGCCATCATGTTTTTGCTTCCAGTGGTGAATAAAGATGAAGATGGAAAGAAATGAGTTCCATTGAATTGTGATTTATGAATAATGGACCACCTCGCTGGCCAGGATAATGCATCAAAGGTATGTACCTTTTCATGCATCGCATATTTCTCTCTGTGATAATCTTTTAAAGGAATACTCCACCTTTTGTATGAAATTGGGTTTTTCACAGTCTTACCAGTCATACTGGTAGGACATTTGTATATGCTCCAGTGCCTCAACTCTGAACAAGGTAGCATCATTAAGTCAACTACAGTAGTATGAGCTCGTAGGAAAGGACAGAAGCATCATTATTATGTGAACTATTTGAGCTCGTAGGAAAGGACAGTAGCGTCATTATTATGTGACCTATTTGAGCTCGTAGGAAAGGATAGTAAGTGGACATGTGGTTGGTTGGGTGGCATGGATTTCACTGCCTGTTACTGTATTATACAACATGTCATAATCCTGACATCCCAGAATCAAGGGAGACTCCCCAAACCACCGAGTCTGGCATGCCTAATGTTTATGCAAACTGCATTGATCAGAGCTGTGAAGGCCTTGGAAGACTGGGCTACATCCACAACAACCCATCTGTGTGTGTGTGTGTGTGTGTTACATATAGAGACACAGCCACCCTCTTTTCTCCCAGTGAAACTCTCATTCTCTGATGCTCAAAATAACACACGTTCACTCTTTCTCTGTCTCTCTCTCTCTCTCTCTCACACACACACACTTCCATATCCCATATCTCTCTTCTAAAGATCTTACAAATGAAGTTCTCACTAGAGCAACATATCTAGAGCTGATAGTGTTTCTCTCTGGACCAGGACTAACTTACAGATAGTCTTACAGATAAGCTCTCTCTCTCTCCCTACACATCTCTTCTCTCTCTCTCTCTCTCTCTCTCTCTGGACCAGAACTTACAGAGAGGCTACTGGCTCTTTCTGAAATGGCCTACTATTCAAATTCAAATTCAAATTAGCTTTATTGGCATGACAAATCATATTTTGCATTGCCAAAGCATTCAAAAACAACAATAAAGAGTACAATATAAAACAAAAATACATTTTGGAAGACAAAAGAATAGTAATGTTCTCTCTCTCTCCCTACACACTTCCCCTGCACATGGATGTGGTGAGGAAGTAGTTTTGAAACAGCATGTGGACAGACAGTGTTTGGAGCTCTTCCCTGTAGACTGTGTCATCATCTCCACCTGAGCCGAGTCCAAGCTGTAGTCTGTAAACTGTGTGGTGGTGCTGCTGGAGTGGACTGGGGCCCAGACACTCATGTATTATATGTGTGTATTTATGTGTAGAGGGTGCAGAGGAGGGGACTCAGCACACAGCCCTGAGGGGAGCCAGTGCTGACTGGGAGCTGCCTGCCTGCCTGCCTGGGGAGATGAGAGGTGGGGGGGCCTGGAAACGGAAATGCAGCTTTTGGGAGCGTAGGGAAAGTCTTATGCAATACTGACACCTAGTGGTCACACAGGAAATTACACCCCAGTGTTTTTAACTCTGGTCTACAGTTGGCATACATAAACACACTGCTGCTCTCTCTCTCTCTCTCTGTGTGTGTGTGTGTGTGTGTGTGTGTGTGTGTGTGTGTGTGTGTGTGTGTGTGTGTGTGTGTGTGTGTGTGTGTGTGTGTGTGAAATGGTGAACTGTAGGGCACACACACATGTCCCTCAGGTCTGTAGGTGGAGTGAGGAGGAATCATGGATCATCAGAGGGATCAGAGATTATTGAGGGACAAGAATGACTCCTTCTGCTGGGGGGTGGAAGCTCTATTGGTACCAGTCAGAGCAGAGAGAGCACACACACACACACACACACACACACACACACACACATACACACATTCACACACACACACACACACACACACACACACACACACACACACACATACATGCAACAGGACAGCACTACCACCACTCAGAGCAGAATACAGTTCTCTTTACAATATGATTAACAGTTAGAGATAATCAAGCTCACATCTGAAGGGAGAGTCGCTGGAATGTCCCCGGCAAAAAAAGATTAAATTTGATTTCTAGTCAAACCATCTTTTGATTATCTGGGACATTTTGAATCCCCCTTTTTGTGGTCCAGTTCTAGTCCTCATACAGAAAACACTTCAGTCAATAATGTAAACATGACCAGCAACCTGTCTATGGCAGTGGGGAAATAAAATACAAACTTTAAACCCAAATTCATCATTAAAGCAGTTCTCCATGCATTGAGTGAATGAGCCATAGGCCCAGTCTAGAACAGCATCCTAGTGTTTGTGCTCATATCCATTTAGCCTCCTTACTAACTATTCCCCATATTAACCTCATCACTCACTCACTCACTCACTCTCACACATATTGACTTTCTGCACTGTTAGATGGGCTGCAGTGATAGAGTGCTTTTCTACTGCTGTGACAACTCAAAACCCTTTACAATGGCATGCCTCATATTCACCCATTCACTCACACTCAATATTCACTCATTCACTCACACACTCACATAATATTCACCCCTTCACTCTCTCTATCTCTCTCTCTCTCTCTCTCTCTCTCTCTCTCTCTCTCTCTCTCGCGCACACACACACACACACACACACACAGATAATATTCACTCATTCACTCACACACTCAGATAATATTCACCCATTCTCTCTCTCTCTCTCTCTCTCTCTCTCTCTCTCACACACACACACACACACACACACACACACACACACACACACACACACACACAGATCATATTCACCCATTCACTCACACACTCACATAATATTCACTCATTCACTCACACACTCACATAATATTCACCCATTCTCTCTCTCTCTCTCTTTCTCTCTCTCTCTCTCTCTCTCTCTCACACACACACACACACAGATAATATTCACCCATTCACTCACACACTCACATAATATTCACCCCTTCACTCTCTCTCTCTCACACACACACACACACACACACACAGATAACATTCACCCATTCACTCACACTCACATAATATTCACCCAATCACTCACACACTCACATAATATTCACCCATTCACTCACACACTCAATATTCACTCATTCACTCACACACTCAGATAATATTCACCCATTCTCTCTCTCTCTCTCTCTCTCTCTCACACACACACACACACACACACACACACACACACAGATAATATTCACCCATTCACACTCACCTAATATTCACCCATTCACTCACACACTCACATAAAATTCACCCATTCTCTCTCTCTCTCTCTCTCTCTCTCTCTCTCTCTCTCTCACACACACACACACACACACACACACAGATTCACCCATTCACTTACACACTCACATAATATCCACCCATTTACTCACACACACTCAGATAATATTCACCCATTCATTCACACACTCTGGCTGCTATGCAAGGTGCCAGCCTGCTCACCTGGAGAAAACCTACTTAGTACTTTTGTACTGTATATTCTCCATAATTAATTTAGTTAAAGGTTAGATGTTTATGGCCTTTTAATAAAGCACCTGTCACACTGTAGGCTAGTTCTTGAGTAAGTGTTTTTATAGCAGTGAAAATCACTCCCAATATGCCTGTTCTTGTCTGTGAGTTAGAGTTCACTCCTCCTGGAACTTTGAACTTCAATCAAGAGGTCAGACAGTTCTTATAGGTGCTGATTCTGTGATGGAATGTGCTCATTGGCCAATCATCTCTCAGCTTATCTTGGTCCCTCCCTCTGCCTCACCTGTCCTGAAGAAGGAAGTGAAGCTCAGTGACAGAAGGCTGCCCTGTTCAACACTCCAGCTGAACAACTAACTTACTGTGGTATGTGAGAAATGAGGGGAAACATGGAGTCATATTCAGATGAGTTGTGTTAATGATGTTGGAGAGAATGTTGGGTTTCTGGGAGATTTGCATAGAAGAAGCACAATGACTCAGTAGAGACGGTAGATTTACCAAAGCTGTGAAAGTGAAAGTAAAGTTTTCTCAGCAGCCATTTGAAGAGGGAAACTTGTGACACTGTGTGGTCTTGGGAAATGGCTTCAAAGTTGGAGGATGAAACATCTTGTCCTGTGTGCACTGAGATGTACAAGGATCCTGTTATCCTGACCTGCAGTCACAGTTTCTGTAGAGACTGTCTGGAGAAGTGCTGGAAAGCTAAACAAATAAAGGAATGTCCACTCTGCAGAAAGAGGTCATCTATTAGCTTAATTCGCCCAAATCTGGCTTTAAGGAACCTATGTGAGGCTCTGTCTGAAACTGTCTTGGAAGAGGGAGGGGGTGCAAATATACTCTGCAAACAGCACAGGAGAAAACTTGAGCTCCTCTGTCAGAATGACAAGGAACTTTTGTGTTTGGTGTGTCGAGACTCAAAATCACACAGAAATCACATCTTTAGTCCCATTGATGAAGCAGCTGCAGAAATCAAGGTAGGCCTGAGATTTCTGTAAAGCATTATTCTCTTGTGTGCCTTTCTACAGTCTTGCATGGTCTATACAGTAGATGGCTATATTATACAGTTCATTATTAGCCTATTCACACAAACAGTCAAACTTTACTTTACCGTCAAGCACTGAAGGACATTTTGAAACTGTTTTGTGAGTGTTGTCTGCATTGACAGAGATGATTACAAATGCATGATTGTTTCATTATATTCATTTGCCAGTCTGGCAGTGAATGATGTCATTCCCCCTGGCTGCATGTCTGCATGAAGGACAGTCTTCTCTGCTCTCTGGTTGATCATTAACAGTTTAAAGGAAAATTCTGGAGTAAGTTTAAGCATAGCCCTGCTGCATGAGCCTTCTAACAGCAATACATTTTGCATGAAATGAAAGAATTTCGAACAGCATAAACCTAACGTGAAACACTTAACATTGAGTCAATGTAACCTCAGCTCTTACTTTCGGTTTCCAACAGTCAGGTCCCATTGATTAAGTGTAAAGTGCCTGTTCGCTTCTGCGTTTGCGTTCGGTCTGTGCTGTACCAAATTATTTTGTTCCACTCGCTAACTAGCACATTTATCAAGCTCTTTCAACAGGGCTATGTTTGAATTCACTCCGGTACTCTCCTTTAATGTCACTTCTGCGTTTGCGTTCGGTCTGTGCTGTATCAAACAGGGCCGTCGCAACAAGGCAGGCAAACCAGGCAATTACCTGGGGCCTCAGGCTTAAAGGGGCCCCCAAGATTTACTGTTTAATCATTTTAGTAGTTATGTTGGTGGTGTTTTTCAACAAAAAATGACTTTAAACTGGAATTAGACAACTGTACAATACAAATAATTATATTGATGATGTTTGAAAATTATAACCATGTGGTTCATGTAAGTATTTACGGGGAGTGAAGGGCCCCCATGTCCTGTTTGCTTTGGGCCCCCTAAGTACCTTGAAACGGCCCTGGTACCAAATAATTTTGTTCCACTCGCTAACTAGCGCATTTAGCAAGCTCTTTCAACAGGGCTATGCTTGAATTCACTCCGGTATTTTCCTTTAATGACTCCTGGTAGTTGGAGTGCTAGAATAAGAGGCGATTAAACTATGAATTTAGTGATCAATGCAAAGTGGAACCGCAATATGCAGAATCAGATCTTTAAAAACATGGAAAACATGTTTGATGATTGAAGATTGTTGCTGTGGAATTCAATTTGGAATTAGGATAATGCAGTGTGATTTAGGAATTTAAAAGGAATTTAGGATTTTAAAATGTGTATTTGGTGCTTATTATTATATCAAGGGGTGGACTAACTCTATTTCCAAAATCTTACCGGTAGGTTAACTGTGTTTACTTGTGTGTAGCCACCACCACATCCCTGCTGGCATAAGCATCACACTAAATTAGAACACTTAAGTATTCCACTTAAGTATTCCATTTAATTAATTTGTTTGATGTTTGTTCTCTGACATACACTGTATTTCAGGAGGAGCTGAAGGCCAAACTGCAGCCTCTACAGGAGAAGCTGAAGGACTTTGAGGAAGCTAAAGTCACCTGTGATAAAACAGCTGAGTACATTAAGGTCAGTGTGATGAAGACTACTGTCATGTCTTACATGACCGTGTCCCTGGCCAGGAGGCCATGTTGTCTCCTGTTGGAGGGTCAGTAGTGGTGGTCACATCAGCACACAACTTTCACAAAGTGACCACATCATTGTTTTACAATGTATAAAAGTTAGTTATCCAAAGCGAGTGAATGCATAAAATTTACTACTCAAACAATGTTTACAGACCAGGTATTATTATATTTATGGAATACTGTCTGAACACTGTTTTTTTTTATTCAGACTCAAAGCCAGAACTCAGAGAAGCAGATCAAGGAGGAGTTTGAGAAGCTTCACCAGTTTCTACGAGATGAAGAGGCGGCCAGGATAGCTGCACTGAGGGAGGAAGAGGAGCAGAAGAGTCAGATGATGAAGGAGAAGATTGAGAAGATGAGCAGAGAGATCTCATCTCTTTCAGACACAATCAGAGACATTGAAAAGGAGATGAAGGCTGATGATGTCACATTTCTGCAGGTAACAGAAATATTTACATGTGTGTTAATCTGATTACAACAGTCAAGCTATAAATGTCTGTTCTGTTAACATCCCATCCTTGGTCTTTTCCAGAACTACAAGACTACAGTGGAAAGGTGAGTGATCTGCCTCCTGTCTCTCTCTTCTCTGTGGTTCTGAACCCAAACCCACAGCAGCACTGACTCCTGAATGTTATTCCAGAGCCCAGTGCACACTGCAGGATCCAGAGAGGGTTTCAGGAGCTCTGATCAATGTGGCAAAGCACCTGGGCAACCTGAAGTTCAGAGTCTGGGAGAAGATGCAGGAGATTGTTCAGTACAGTGAGTAGCCTGGAAAGAAATAAAGATGCTCAATTCTAGGATCAAGAGGATGACACACAGATACTGTATGTCTGATTAGGGCACATTAGCAACTAAAACACACACTACACACTGGATATACAACCTTGGGATCAGAAATTCCTGAATATGTGTGTGTGTGTGTGGGGGGGGGGCTAAGACTGTCAGTGCTCTCAAAAGCAACTAAGAAACTGGCCAACTTCTACTATATTTAGTAGGCATTGTGTGGCGTAGGCCATAGTTTTTTGTATCGTTGAGTATTAAGCCTTACTATCTATGACATATTTGAATCCTTTCTGTACAAAATGTAATTGGAGGATTCAAATAACAATCCACATTTGTGTGTGTGTGTGTGTGTGTGTGTGTGTCGTGTCACTGTAATATTAGAATGGTATGACGTATTGTAATGTCTGTTTTGTACTGGCCCTGGACTAATGGCCTGCAAGTCTGAGTCTGTGTGTGTTCCCTCCCCTGCGCCAATAATGACTTAATTGACTGATTAACTAAGCGCACGGGGTTGGGTTTTTTTCCATAAAAGCAGGCGGGCTGAACGGATGGAGAGACACGGAAGACCGCGGACACACGGGAGTTTGGACGCAGAGCTGCATGGATGGGATCAATGCTGAGTGCTGAGTATAGCCGAAGGAACGTTTGAGTTTGGCTACTTACCTAGCGTGTGTGCAGCGCCGATCGGGTGCTTTATACTGTCCTGATCCCTTTCCCATTGTGTTTGCAGCGGTAGTCGTGCAACAGGTGCGATCTTCCGGGTGATATCCAGCTGGTGAGCGTGGACGTGGATTGGAGACGCGAGTGGCTGTACAACGTTCTCAAAAGCATCATATTAAGGAAAGTCCTCTTTGCCCTGTTTATTCCACACTCTGTTTGTTGTTGTTATACTGGCGGCCAGCTGATGTCCGTGTTTGTTTCTTCCGAAGTTGGTGATTTCCTGTGGCAACCTAACGTGAGCGTGTGACGTCATCGGGGAATCCCTGGAACCCCGATAGCTACAGACTCATTGGGGCGGGGCCACAGAGCCGGACTGCTGATAGAGCTCACTGGGCTTCGTGAGTTATTGTTCGCGAATCAATTGACTTTTTGTACTGGTCGGAGGGCCTGCCCGACCAGTACTGTTCTTCTTTAACTTAATGGACTGTTGGGTTGGGAAAGTCTGTTGCCTGTAGTGGGGGGGCGTGTCTTGCTACCTATCCTTGCCTGATGACTGCCATTCTCCTCCTAATTGTGTGTGGGTCTACATTGTGATATTTTATCCTGCTGTGGGTTGAGTTTATTGATGAATTAATGTGTGTGCATATTTATTGATCATATTTGTGGGTGTGCATTTATGAAACCTATTTGTGTATTCATTACTGTGACATTGGTGTGTTATTTATCAAAATGATTTATCCTATGGGTGTGTGAAACTACTTAACTAAGCCAGGGGCTGGTTAGCTGATCGGGGTGGGTATAGTGTGTGGGCCTCCCCCTAGTGGTATTTTACATCCAGTACTTCCCTTATGCCAATTGTTCTTTTATGATCTTTCTGTATTAATAAATAATAACTGTTTAATAATACTGCTGTCTCGGTGTTGTCTGTGACTTGGGAGGTCTTGACCTGTATTAGCTCGGACTTGACATTTTGGCGTAGTCTTGGCAGGACTCCCTTGACACAGACAATATGGAGGAGGCAGCTCAGGGAAGTAATGCAAGTAATGTTGCAGTAATGCCTTGGTTTTTGGGAGGACCCTGGGTGCCCAAGTTTGGGGAGAAGGATAATAATGCCGCTTTTAGTGACTGGCGGATCCAAATTGAAATTTTTCTCCGAGCACAGAGCCTCACTCAGCCCCAACAAGTAGATTTCATACTAAGCGCTCTCCAAGGCGAAGCGAGGCGTGAAATATTACTCCTCTCCCCAACAGACAGAGACTCCCCAGCTAAGATTTTTAAGGCCTTAGAGGCCCTCTATGGAGAAAAGTCCACCGTAGTACAGCTCCGTGCAAAATTTTTTACCTGCAAACAACAGACTGGGGAAGACGTGGGGGGCTTCATTTTACGGCTGCGTGAGTGTCTTGCCAGGTGGAGAGTGAAGGAGCCAAGACCTGAAGGAGAGGATGATGATGATGAGATGTTGCGCTCACAACTGGTGGCCGGCCTCCGCCCGGGGCCTGTGCAGCTGGAGCTTCAGAAACTACAACGGCGTGATCCAACCCTAAAATTCGAAGCCATTAAGAAGGAAGCCAAAGCAGTTGAGCGTGAGTTGGACCAAAATGCAGAGGAAGCCAGCACGCGGAGAACCTATGTGCCCCCTGCAGCCCCGGACCCAGTTCGGTCAGCCGATGAGTGGCAGGAGGTCAAGAAGGCCTTGAAGGCAGAAGTGCTGGCCGAGGTCAAAGAACAGATGACTACCCTTAAAGACAGTATATTAGGAGAGATACGTCAACAATTTCGGGAAAACCAGCCCCCACCGCCAGGACCATCGGGGGCCAGAAACACGCCTAGATGGACTGACGACCCACGCCCAAGACGCCGCCGTGATCGAGGATTGAAATGGGACGAACAGGGCCGGCCTATCTGCTTGCGGTGTGAACGGCCAGGGCATATGCAGAGAGACTGCCCCCAGCGGCAACAGCAGCCCTCATCCCAGGGTTTTTGACAGCCTCGACCACCGTCGGGCAGGTGGCCGAGGAGGGGACCCAAACCGAACTTCCCCTTAAGCCCGTGCTGATTGGGCGATGCCCAGAAGTTGATGTTTTAGTCCAGGGCACTGCCATCCCATGTATTTTAGATACGGGGTCCCAAGTGACTTTGTTTAGTCAGACATTATTCCGCCGCTATCTCTGCCGAGAAGCAGTTCATGGGGCTGAAGAGATCCCGTGGCTAACATTAAGAGCTGCCAATGGACTTAAATTGCCCTATGTAGGCTATGCAGTGCTGGATTTCGAGGTGGGGGGAGTGAAGGTGCCAGCGAAAGGAGTGGTCATCGTGGAGGACGACTGCTTACAAGCCAACCACGGTATCCTAGGGATGAACGTAATCAGCCACTGCTGGGAGGGTCTCTTCCAGGGTGGCCATCCGGGCTTGGCTGCTTTTAAGTCCTCAATTTCCAGACGAGCTGGTGAAGCATGGGAAAGGGCCTTCCAAGTGTGTCGCCGGGTGCAAGCATCAGGTCCCACAGCTGACTTCCAAGGGGCAGCACGATTACAGCAATCAGGCCCGGTCGAGTTGGCGCCCCTCACAGAGACCCTGGTCTGGGCTCACGTTCCCCAGGCCGTAGGACGTCCTGACTGCTGCGTGATGGTGGAAGACCTGGGCAATGAAATGCAGGAGTGGCGAGTGGGCCGTGCTGTGAACCAGATGCAAGCTGGGAAGTTGGCCCTCCGTGTTTGTAACCCACACCCCTACCCTGTTACCCTGCCTCCTCGTAAGCCTCTGGCGAGAGTTGTCCAGATTGACCCCTCCGATGTGCAGGGCCCAAAGCAACTGGTTCTCCATTACAAGGGGGAACAAGAGGTGGAGGTGGACATCTGCCCCGTGACCACTGAACCATCAGGAACCCACCCAGCCTTGTCTCTGGAGGGAGATGGGTTGACGGAGGGGCAGCAGAAGCAGCTGACCGACCTACTCCATCGTTGGGCTCATGTCTTTGCGGCACACGATGAGGACTATGGACGGACCAGTGCAGTGCTCCATTCCATCCCCACCGGTGATGCCCCTCCAGTGCGACAGCGTTACAGGCCGGTGCCACCAAGCTTGTATCCAGAGCTGCGCACCCTGTTAAAGGGGATGCTAGCTAGTGGCATCGTCACCGAGAGTTCCAGCCCTTGGGCAGCACCGGTGGTACTGGTGCGGAAAAAAGATGGTAGTTGGCGGTTTTGCGTAGATTACCGCAAGCTTAACGCGGTCACGCATAAGGATGCCTTTCCCCTTCCACGCATCGAGGAGTCCCTGGCTGGCATGAAGAAAGCTATGTGGTACTCCACCCTAGACCTGGCCAGTGGCTACTGGCAGGTTGAAGTTCATCCACAGGACAAGGAGAAAACCGCCTTCACCACACCGATGGGGCTGTTCCAGTGGGAGCGGATGCCATTCGGCCTATGTAATGCACCCGCTACCTTCCAGCGCCTCATGCAGAGGTGTCTGGGGGAGCGGGTGAACGATTATCTCCTAATTTATTTGGACGATATCATTATTTACTCTGCCGACTTTGACACCCATCTGTACCACCTTGAGCAGGTGTTTGAGCGGCTGGGACATCACGGCCTGAAGTTACACCCACAGAAGTGCAATCTGTTCCAGCGGGAGGTAAAGTACCTGGGCCATATCGTGAGCCAGCAAGGAGTATCAGTAGACCCCGACAAGACACTGGTGGTCCAAGAGTGGCCTGTCCCCACGACAGTCAAAGAGGTACGCTCGTTCCTGGGATTTGTGGGGTATTACCGGCGCTTCGTCCCGGGGTTTTCCAAAGTGGCAGGGCCGCTGAACCACTTATTGCAAGGCACGGAGGGTCGCAAGACGGCAAGCGTTACCTGGACACCGGACTGCCAACTGGCCTTCGAAGCCCTGAAGCGAGCACTTACCCAAGCCCCAGTCCTTGCATATGCTGATTTTTCATCACCTTTCTGCCTCTATACTGATGCGAGTTTCCAAGGCTTGGGGGCCGTGCTTGCCCAAGTTCAAGAGGGAAAAGAACGCGTCATTGCCTACGCTAGCCGTAGCTTACATCCAGCGGAGAGGAATGACCAGAATTACAGCTCATTTAAGTTGGAGCTTCTCGCACTTAAATGGGCTGTGACAGAAAAGTTTAAAGATTATCTGTGGGGAGCTACCTTTAAGGTCTACACTGACAATCGACCACTGACCCACCTCCAGACGGCCAACCTGGGCGCGACCGAGCAGAGGTGGGCGGCGCAATTAGCCAGTTTCAACTTTCAGCTCTGCTACAGGCCCGGGTCCATTAACAAGAACGCCGACGCCTTGTCCCGGTTGCCTGCCGAGGCTGAGAGTAATGCGGTCGAAGTGGGAACCCTCGGGCATCCTTCTGATGGCCTGACGGACAGGACGGTGACTGGGGTTGACGGAGTGGACTGGTCCAGTGCCCAGCAGTGTGACCCAGACCTTCAGACCATTCGGCGATGGAAGGAGGAGGGTAGATCCGCGGCCCAAGTTGACTCCCAGCTGCTCACACCTGAAGGGCAGCACCTCCTGGCAGAGTGGGAACGGCTGGAGCTTTGCGATGGGGTTCTGGTGCGTCGTAGCAGGGATCCAGCCACTGGGCAACTCCTATCCCCTGTAGTCATACCCATCCAATGGCGGCAGGAAGTATGGTCATCGTACCATCAGACTCTTGGCCATGCACGAGGACAACGGATGGTCCAAGCCCTCCGAGGTCGGGTCTTTTGGAAGGGCTTGCTTAAGGACACTAAGTGCTGGGAAGGAGAATGTCGGCAGTGTGTGTTGGGACGGGCCGGTCGGGAAGAGAAGGCGCCGCTGAGCTCTGTGGTGAGTCATTACCCATTTGAAATATTGGCAATGGATTACCTTTCATTGGGCCGTGTGAATGATCCTTTCCCATACATCTTAGTGATCACAGACTTGTTCTCTCGGTATGCTGTCGCTGTTCCGACCAGGGACCAGTCTGCCCCGACGACAGCAAAGGCCCTCTGGAAGAATGTGATACAGGTGTTTGGCTGCCCAGAGCGGGTGCTTTCAGACCAGGGGGGTGCCTTTGAATCTGAGGTTATGCAGGAATTATGTCGGCTTTATGGGTGTAGGAAGAGCCGTACCACACCGTATCATCCCCAGGGCAATGGGGCATGTGAACGGCTAAACCAGACTCTCCTGGGGCTGTTGAACACTCTTGACCAGGAGGGGCAGGTGAGATGGACAGAGCGGCTGCCATATCTGCTACAAGCCTATAATAACACTCCCCATAGTTCCACTGGTCTGTCCCCTTTCTATGTTCTTTTTGGCAGGCATGCCCGACTACCCATTGATGTTGCCCTGGGAGTTTCCCTGTCAGAGGCCCAGGAGCCCAAGGATGACTGGGTGAAGCACCATCAGCAACAGCTGATTGCAGCCTACAAGCAGGTGCAGGGACAGAGCCAGCGCCGCCAGGAGTGGGATCAGCGGCGTTACAATCGCCGGGCCAGGGCTTGTCCTCTTCTACCTGGTGAAAGAGTCCTATGCCGGAACTTCCGAAGGCGTGCACGAGGGAAACTGGGGCCTTTCTGGGTTCCAGAGCCCTGGGTTGTGTTGTCTCAGCCAAATCCTGGACAGCCAGTTTACGTGGTGCGACCAGAGGGGAAAGAAGGGCCGACCCGGACCATCCACCGCAACAATCTCCGTCCCTGCCCTGGAACCTGGACCACCCAGAGCCCAGACGAAGGAAGTGGGAGGACGGACCGGCTGGGTGCGGCTGGATTTTGGCCCATATCTTATGGTACTGACCCGGGGCACCCAGGCTCTTCACAGGGCCCATCTCGGGGTGGTATTAGGTCCATTGTGGACTCCCAAAATGAGGGGCTAGAGTTGGGTAGGGAAGAGGAAGAAGTACTCCCCGGGGCAGTACCCCGGCACTCCACTAGGAGTAATCTAGGGGTTCCTCCGGTAAGACTGGGATACTGATGATAGTCGGGACGACCATCAATTTAATGGGGGGGAAATGTCGTGTCACTGTAATATTAGAATGGTATGACGTATTGTAATGTCTGTTTTGTACTGGCCCTGGACTAATGGCCTGCAAGTCTGAGTCTGTGTGTGTTCCCTCCCCTGCGCCAATAATGACTTAATTGACTGATTAACTAAGCGCACGGGGTTGGGTTTTTTTCCATAAAAGCAGGCGGGCTGAACGGATGGGGAGACACGGAAGACCGCGGACACACGGGAGTTTGGACGCAGAGCTGCATGGATGGGATCAATGCTGAGTGCTGAGTATAGCCGAAGGAACGTTTGAGTTTGGCTACTTACCTAGCGTGTGTGCAGCGCCGATCGGGTGCTTTATACTGTCCTGATCCCTTTCCCATTGTGTTTGCAGCGGTAGTCGTGCAACAGGTGCGATCTTCCGGGTGATATCCAGCTGGTGAGCGTGGACGTGGATTGGAGACGCGAGTGGCTGTACAACGTTCTCAAAAGCATCATATTAAGGAAAGTCCTCTTTGCCCTGTTTATTCCACACTCTGTTTGTTGTTGTTATACTGGCGGCCAGCTGATGTCCGTGTTTGTTTCTTCCGAAGTTGGTGATTTCCTGTGGCAACCTAACGTGAGCGTGTGACGTCATCGGGGAATCCCTGGAACCCCGATAGCTACAGACTCATTGGGGCGGGGCCACAGAGCCGGACTGCGGATAGAGCTCACTGGGCTTCGTGAGTTATTGTTCGCGAATCAATTGACTTTTTTGTACTGGTCGGAGGGCCTGCCCGACCAGTACCGTTCTTCTTTACCTTAATGGACTGTTGGGTTGGGAAAGTCTGTTGCCTGTAGTGGGGGGCGTGTCTTGCTACCTATCCTTGCCTGATGACTGCCATTCTCCTCCTAATTGTGTGTGGGTCTACATTGTGATATTTTATCCTGCTGTGGGTTGAGTTTATTGATGAATTAATGTGTGGGCATATTTATTGATCATATTTGTGGGTGTGCATTTATGAAACCTATTTGTGTATTCATTACTGTGACATTGGTGTGTTATTTATCAAAATGATTTATCCTATGGGTGTGTGAAACTACTTAACTAAGCCAGGGGCTGGTTAGCTGATCGGGGTGGGTATAGTGTGTGGGCCTCCCCCTAGTGGTATTTTACATCCAGTACTTCCCTTATGCCAATTGTTCTTTTATGATCTTTCTGTATTAATAAATAATAACTGTTTAATAATACTGCTGTCTCGGTGTTGTCTGTGACTTGGGAGGTCTTGACCTGTATTAGCTCGGGACTTGACATGTGTGTGTGTGTGTGTGTCCAGTCGCACCACACCAATAACAGGGCAGGATAGGAACACACCCTCAGTAACCCTCAGCTCATTCGCTCATTCTTCTAACATTAAACAGTTCATTTCAATCCCACACAGACGCACATGCACATACATACACACACACACACACACACACACACACACACACACACACACCAGACTTAAGTGAGGGAGGGAGTGAGAGTGGTAAACTCCTGCACAGTTGGGATCCCTTCATACTGATGACTAAAGACTATTTCACTGTTCCTACTTCTCTCTGCCATTACACTTGGTAACAGCACTATTAATAATGACCATCATTCACATCCTCATCACACACACATCACTCAGTGTTCAGCTCATGTGTGTGTTCTTTCTCTCTGCAGCTCCTGTCACTCTGGATCCCAACACTGCACACCCATGGCTCATCCTGTCTGAGGATCTGACCAGTGTGAGACGTGGTGATGAGATACAGCAGCTTCCTGATAACCCAGAGAGATTTGATTACTTTGAAAGTGTCCTGGGCTCTGAGGGCTTTAACTCAGGGACTCACTGCTGGGATGTGGAGGTTGGGGAGAATGATTTCTGGCATCTGGGTGTGATGACAGAGTCTCTCCAGAGGAAGGGAAACTATTACACCATGAGTGGACGGTGGTATGTGAGGTATTATAATGCTGCATATAGCGCACAGGCTCCACCTCATCTCTACACTCGCCTCACAGTGGAGCAGAAACCCCAGAGGATCAGAGTGCAGCTGGACTGGGACAGAGGAAAACTCTCATTCTCTAACCCTGATAATAACACACACATACACACTTTCACACACACTTTCACTGAGAGAGTGTTTCCATACTTTTCCACCTTTTCACCACTTCCACTGAGGATGTTAGCAGTGAAGACAGCAGTTAGAGTAGAGCAGCTCAGTTAGAGTTCAGACACCTGCTGCAGGTTAACTGGGGATGTGGATGGGAAGAGACACTGATATGAACTCAGTACTGATACACCATCTGACCCTGACAACAACAGGCGCACACACACACACACACACACACACACACACTCATCAACTGTAGAGAATCAAATCAATGCCATAAATATTACTTTTGATAAGATGTGATCCACGTGTATAAAAGAGATTTGTGCCTGTGCAAAGAAACGTTGTACTTAAAAAAAATAAAATGTCTTTGTGGAAATGACACAGAGGGAAAGTTTTGGGCAATACTGACACCTAGTGGCCACATAGGAAATTACAGTCCAGTCTTTTTACACCGCTTACTGTTTGTGTGTGTCTATGCGTGTGTATGGTTGTCTTGAAAAGAGTTACTAGAGGTAGTGTGAAGGTTTGGTCTTGAGGCTTTATACAGGTCTTTATAATATGTTTTGCATTGCTGACTGTATGTCTTGACAGAACTGTGTCATTTTGTGGTATAATGATGCTGCAGATGGAACACATGCTCCACCTCATCCCTAGAGTTGACTAAATGTGTGTGTGTGTGTGTGTGTGTGTGTGTGAGAGAGAGAGAGAGAGAGAGAGGGTGTGTGTGTGTGTGTGTGTGGAGAGAGAGAGAGGAGAGAGCAGATCTGCAGTATAATTTCCTGGCTCTTTAGTATTGTTTGGGCTTCCTCTTTCCATCTGATAGACAAGTTATTTTAACAGACGGATTGCTCTGTGTGTGTGTGTGTGTGTGTGTGTGTGGAGAGAGAGATTCAAGAGATTCAAGAGTGTTTATTTGTCACATACATAGTCTACTATTGTAGGCTAGTAGTGAAATGGCATAGAAAAAGATAGATTAGGATACAGGAATAGATAAGCAAAATAAAATAAAATAAAGCAAAAAAAATAAGGTAATAAGATAAAGGCTACATAAAGTTCATCAGGATCATAGGCTTATGAAGATCCGCCTTCGATGATCACAGGATGGAGGAGAGGGGCGAGACGTGTAGGCTGGTGGGAGATCTCGCAGCATAGATGGGGATAATGGCAGCCTCCAATGTAGCCTAGATCTTGTTGTAGCCTAGGCTAGTTGAGCGATCAGTCAACAGGCGACCGTGGATGACATTTTCGGTATGCCAGAGCAAGGTGATCCAGCTTGACATCGGAGACAATCAGGGGGCAGTGGCACTTCGGACGTAGTCCTAGCCATCTTGCTGCTGAAACGATGTTGGTCCAGTTTTTTCTGCCCACTGCCGCATCTCACCCTCATGTCCTAGTCCTTCTCTGCCGGCTACACGTAGGCTACAGCACCATCAGCTGAATACGAGCGCTTGTTAGCCCTCTCTCCTCACGCAAACAGGTATTTAGAAGCGCTGCATTATTTGAATATCGGAGCAGACGCATACAAGACAGCCACAGTCCAAAATGTCTAAACGAAACAAAAAAAAAAAAAAAGCCTTATAAAAAGCAAACAGATAGTAACAGAAACTAAGAGGTAATGTCTACAGCACTCCACAAGCAAAAAAAACCCCCCAAAAACAAGGAAAATAAGTGAAAAGATAGGGGAGCTAAGTTCAGGCAAGCCACCGCGCAGCGCCATCTCCATAGCAAGAGAGAGCATAGAGAGAGAGAGAGAGAGAGGACTGAAAATGGTGCACTAGCCTACTAGGTCATGTTCAGATTTGTGTGGTCTTTGTAAATATGGCATAAGAACATTTATTCTTCCCACATGTGTGTGTGTGTGTGCTTGTGTGTGTGCATGTGTGCATGAGCGAGAGTGAGTGTGTGTGTGTGTGTGTGTGTGTGTGTGTGTGTGTGTGTGTGTGTGTGTGTGTGTCACTTACACCGCCTCAGTAACAGCACATTCCCTGTAGCAGTGCATTTCACTCTATGACTTATTTATACAAAACTTCCCAGCAAGTCCAGAATGCTGCAGAAGGGATCTTCATTGTGTGTGTGTGTGTGTGTGTGTGTGTGTGTGTGTGTGTGTGTGTGAGAGAGAGAGAAAGGGGGGGGGGGGGCAGAGGGAGAGGGATGTACAGAGAGAGAGATGGAGGGGAGATTGTGAAAAACAAGAGAAAAGGAGAAAACCCTTTGGAAAGATTGTGTGTGTGTGTGTGTGTGTGTGTGTGTGTGTGTGTGTGTGTGTGTGTGTGTGTGTGTGTGTTTGTGTGAAGCAAGAGAGACAGAAAGAGAAACAGGGAGAGAGAGACAGAGGGAGAGAGAGACAGGGAGAGAGAGCAAGAGACGGAGAGAGAGAGAGAGAGACAGAGAGGGGGAGAGACAGAAGGAGAGAGAGAGAGAGAGAGAGAGAGAGAGAGACAGAGGGAGAGTGAGAGAAAGAAAGGGAGAGACAGAAAGAGAGAAAGAGGGAGGGAGAGAAAGAGTCTGTCAGGCTCATTTAGGTCAGCAGCAGCAGAATCCCATATCAGTTCAAAACTCTGTGTGTGTGTGTGTGTGTGTGTGTGTGTGTGTGTGTGTGTGTGTGTGTGTGTGTCATATCCCACATTAGTGGAAAATTTGACTTTTTATTTTATTATATTTAGTGAGGTCACTCGTGTTTACCCCAGCAGCAGCAGCACTGACCACTCACACACACACTCTCTCTCTCACACACACACACACACACTGGAGACCTACCTATTGCTTTTCTCGTAGCGGAAGCGTTGTTTATGATTGTCCAGAGCCGTACATAGCTCGCCACATGAAGTAAAATGCAATCGAGGGCCGTGCTAGTCCCTTTTTGTTTTGGATTGGGTATCGAAAGCAGGCGAGAAAATCGGCCATGGTCACCATGCTGCTTTGCAGAGTGAAATGAAATACATACCTCACCCAGTGTTGAAAAGTTGTATATATTACCAGCAGTGTTATAGCCTGGGAATTCCAATGCTCCTTTACACGCTTATTTCATTTCACTCTGCAGAGGAGCATGGTGACCATGGCCGTTTTTCTCGCCTGCTTTCGGTATCCAATCGCAGAACAAAAAAGGGATTTGTACGGCCCTCGATTGCATTTTATGTCACGTGGTGGCTCTGGTATTGGCTCTGAGGTATGTACAGACGCTATCATAGTATGATAGACATTCGTAGCGCCCAATAAACGGCTATGGACAATTGTAGACGATGCTTCCGCTATGAGAAATGCAATAGGTAGGTCCCCAGACTAAATATCACTTGTGATTTTAGTTTGGCATTTGCCAGGCTAGCAGTGTTGGGCAAGTTACTGCAAAACTGTAATGCGTTATTTATTACTTGTTACTGACATTTTAAAGTAACCCCTTACATTACAATATTAGTGTTTTGAAAATGTAAGGCGTTACATTACTGTTGCATTACATTTAAGTTACTCTTCGGGCCCCACGGTA
>JAODXP020000016.1:8808876-8871376 GCA_027497455.2 Sardinella longiceps | reverse complement strand
GCCTACTGCTGACCATGCTCCATACTGTACATTACATAGGGCCTACATAACATATAGGCCCCTAATTATTATAATATTTTTGAAAGAGTGTCGATAAAGTTGTAGCACTGGTAAGCAGTGTTGGGAGTAATGAGTCACAAAAGTAACTAATTATTGTAATGCATTGCTTTTTGTGGTAACTTGGTAATGTAAGGCATTACAGAAAAATAATTGGTAATATTTTACTCGGTACAATTGTCAGTAGCTCAAGTTAAAATGCATTTTTTTTAACTTGAAGTGAAGTGGTGTTTTTTCCTTCATAAAAGTTTGCCAAAAATCTCTGAGAGGTCAGCAAGGGTAAAACGTCTGCTGTGCCGGAATTAATGTAGAACTTTACAGCCTCCGCTTGTCATTCTCAACATAGACAATGAATTACCAAAGGTCATAGGCTACCGTGGGGCCCGAAGAGTAACTTAAATGTAATGCAACAGTAATGTAACGCCTTACATTTTCAAAACACTAATATTGTAATGTAAGGGGTTACTTTAAAATGTCAGTAACAAGTAATAAATAACGCATTACAGTTTTGCAGTAACTTGCCCAACACTGCTAGCCTGGCAAATGCCAAACTAAAATCACAAGTGATATTTAGTCTGGGGACCTACCTATTGCATTTCTCATAGCGGAAGCATCGTCTACAATTGTCCATAGCCGTTTATTGGGCGCTACGAATGTCTATCATACTATGATAGCGTCTGTACATACCTCAGAGCCAATACCAGAGCCACCACGTGACATAAAATGCAATCGAGGGCCGTACAAATCCCTTTTTTGTTCTGCGATTGGATACCGAAAGCAGGCGAGAAAAACGGCCATGGTCACCATGCTCCTCTGCAGAGTGAAATGAAATAAGCGTGTAAAGGAGCATTGGAATTCCCAGGCTATAACACTGCTGGTAATATATACAACTTTTCAACACTGGGTGAGGTATGTATTTCATTTCACTCTGCAAAGCAGCATGGTGACCATGGCCGATTTTCTCGCCTGCTTTCGATACCCAATCCAAAACAAAAGGGACTAGCACGGCCCTCGATTGCATTTTACTTCATGTGGCGAGCTATGTACGGCTCTGGACAATCATAAACAACGCTTCCGCTACGAGAAAAGCAATAGGTAGGTCTCCAGTGTGTGTGTGTGTGTGTGAGAGAGAGAGTGTGTGTGTGAGTGGTCAGTGCTGCTGCTGCTGGGGTAAACACGAGTGACCTCACTAAATATAATAAAATAAAAAGTCAAATTTTCCACTAATGTGGGATATGACACACACACACACACACACACACACACACACACCACACACACACACACACACAGAGTTTTGAACTGATATGGGATTCTGCTGCTGCTGACCTAAATGAGCCTGACAGACTCTTTCTCTCCCTCCCTCTTTCTCTCTTTCTGTCTCTCCCTTTCTTTCTCTCACTCTCCCTCTGTCTCTCTCTCTCTCTCTCCTCTCTCTCTCTCCTTCTGTCTCTCCCCCTCTCTGTCTCTCTCTCTCTCTCTCCATCTCTTGCTCTCTCTCCCTGTCTCTCTCTCCCTCTGTCTCTCTCTCCCTGTTTCTCTTTCTGTCTCTCTTGCTTCACACAAACACACACACACACACACACACACACACACACACACACACACACACACACACACACACACAATCTTTCCAAAGGGTTTTCTCCTTTTCTCTTGTTTTTCACAATCTCCCCTCCATCTCTCTCTCTGTACATCCCTCTCCCTCTGCCCCCCCCCCCTTTCTCTCTCTCTCACACACACACACACACACACACACACACACACACACACACACACACAATGAAGATCCCTTCTGCAGCATTCTGGACTTGCTGGGAAGTTTTGTATAAATAAGTCATAGAGTGAAATGCACTGCTACAGGAATGTGCTGTTACTGAGGCGGTGTAAGTGACACACACACACACACACACACACACACACACACACACACACACACACACACACTCACTCTCGCTCATGCACACATGCACACACACAAGCACACACACACACACACATGTGGGAAGAATAAATGTTCTTATGCCATATTTACAAAGACCACACAAATCTGAACATGACCTAGTAGGCCTCAGTGCACCATTTTCAGTCCTCTCTCTCTCTCTCTCTCTATGCTCTCTCTTGCTATGGAGATGGCGCTGCGCGGTGGCTTGCCTGAACTTAGCTCCCCTATCTTTTCACTTATTTTCCTTGTTTTTGGGGAGTTTTTTTTGCTTGTGGAGTGCTGTAGACATTACCTCTTAGTTTCTGTTACTATCCGTTTGCTTTTTATAAGGTTTTTTTTTGTTGTTTGTTTCGTTTAGACATTTTGGACTGTGGCTGTCTTGTATGCGTCTGCTCCGATATTCAAATAATGCAGCGCTTCTAAATACCTGTTTGCGTGAGGAGAGAGGGCTAACAAGCGCTCGTATTCAGCTGATGGTGCTGTAGCCTACGTGTAGCCGGCAGAGAAGGACTAGGACATGAGGGTGAGATGCGGCAGTGGCCAGGAAAAGCTGGACCAACATCGTTTCAGCAGCAAGATGGCTAGGACTACGTCCGAAGTGCCACTGCCCCCTGATTGTCTCCGATGTCGAGCTGGATCACCTTGCTCTGGCATACCGAAAATGTCATCCACGGCCGCCTGTTGACTGATCGCTCAACTAGCCTAGGCTACAACAAGATCTAGGCTACATTGGAGGCTGCCGTTATCCCCATCTATGCTGCGAGATCTCCCACCAGCCTACACGTCTCGCCCCTCTCCTCCATCCTGTGATCATCGAAGGCGGATCTTCATAAGCCTATGATCCTGATGAACTTTATGTAGCCTTTATCTTATTACCTTATTTTTTTTGCTTTATTTTATTTTATTTTGCTTATCTATTCCTGTATCCTAATCTATCTTTTTCTATGCCATTTCACTACTAGCCTACAATAGTAGACTATGTATGTGACAAATAAACACTCTTGAATCTCTCTCTCTCTCACACACACACACACACACACACACACAGAGCAATCCGTCTGTTAAAATAACTTGTCTATCAGATGGAAAGAGAAGCCCAAACAATACTAAAGAGCCAGGAAATTATACTGCAGATCTGCTCTCTCTCTCTCTCTCTCACACACACACACACACACACTCTCTCTCTCTCTCTCTCCCACACACACACACACACACACACACACACATTTAGTCAACTCTAGGGATGAGGTGGAGCATGTGTTCCATCTGCAGCATCATTATACCACAAAATGACACAGTTCTGTCAAGACATACAGTCAGCAATGCAAAACATATTATAAAGACCTGTATAAAGCCTCAAGACCAAACCTTCACACTACCTCTAGTAACTCTTTCAAGACAACCATACACACGCATAGACACACACAAACAGTAAGCAGTGTAAAAAGACTGGACTGTAATTTCCTATGTGGCCACTAGGTGTCAGTATTGCCCAAAACTTTCCCTCTGTGTCATTTCCACAAAGACATTTTATTTTTTTTTAAGTACAACGTTTCTTTGCACAGGCACAAATCTCTTTTATACACGTGGATCACATCTTATCAAAAGTAATATTTATGGCATTGATTTGATTCTCTACAGTTGATGAGTGTGTGTGTGTGTGTGTGTGTGTGTGTGTGTGTGTGTGTGTGTGTGTGTGTGTGTGTGTGCGCCTGTTGTTGTCAGGGTCAGATGGTGTATCAGTACTGAGTTCATATCAGTGTCTCTTCCCATCCACATCCCCAGTTAACCTGCAGCAGGTGTCTGAACTCTAACTGAGCTGCTCTACTCTAACTGCTGTCTTCACTGCTAACATCCTCAGTGGAAGTGGTGAAAAGGTGGAAAAGTATGGAAACACTCTCTCAGTGAAAGTGTGTGTGAAAGTGTGTATGTGTGTGTTATTATCAGGGTTAGAGAATGAGAGTTTTCCTCTGTCCCAGTCCAGCTGCACTCTGATCCTCTGGGGTTTCTGCTCCACTGTGAGGCGAGTGTAGAGATGAGGTGGAGCCTGTGCGCTATATGCAGCATTATAATACCTCACATACCACCGTCCACTCATGGTGTAATAGTTTCCCTTCCTCTGGAGAGACTCTGTCATCACACCCAGATGCCAGAAATCATTCTCCCCAACCTCCACATCCCAGCAGTGAGTCCCTGAGTTAAAGCCCTCAGAGCCCAGGACACTTTCAAAGTAATCAAATCTCTCTGGGTTATCAGGAAGCTGCTGTATCTCATCACCACGTCTCACACTGGTCAGATCCTCAGACAGGATGAGCCATGGGTGTGCAGTGTTGGGATCCAGAGTGACAGGAGCTGCAGAGAGAAAGAACACACACATGAGCTGAACACTGAGTGATGTGTGTGTGATGAGGATGTGAATGATGGTCATTATTAATAGTGCTGTTACCAAGTGTAATGGCAGAGAGAAGTAGGAACAGTGAAATAGTCTTTAGTCATCAGTATGAAGGGATCCCAACTGTGTAGGAGTTTACCACTCTCACTCCCTCCCTCACTTAAGTCTGGTGTGTGTGTGTGTGTGTGTGTGTGTGTGTGTGTGTGTGTGTATGTATGTGCATGTGCGTCTGTGTGGGATTGAAATGAACTGTTTAATGTTAGAAGAATGAGCGAATGAGCTGAGGGTTACTGAGGGTGTGTTCCTATCCTGCCCTGTTATTGGTGTGGTGCGACTGGACACACACACACACACACATGTCAAGTCCGAGCTAATACAGGTCAAGACCTCCCAAGTCACAGACAACACCGAGACAGCAGTATTATTAAACAGTTATTATTTATTAATACAGAAAGATCATAAAAGAACAATTGGCATAAGGGAAGTACTGGATGTAAAATACCACTAGGGGAGGCCCACACACTATACCCACCCCGATCAGCTAACCAGCCCCTGGCTTAGTTAAGTAGTTTCACACACCCATAGGATAAATCATTTTGATAAATAACACACCAATGTCACAGTAATGAATACACAAATAGGTTTCATAAATGCACACCCACAAATATGATCAATAAATATGCACACACATTAATTCATCAATAAACTCAACCCACAGCAGGATAAAATATCACAATGTAGACCCACACACAATTAGGAGGAGAATGGCAGTCATCAGGCAAGGATAGGTAGCAAGACACGCCCCCCACTACAGGCAACAGACTTTCCCAACCCAACAGTCCATTAAGTTAAAGAAGAACAGTACTGGTCGGGCAGGCCCTCCGACCAGTACAAAAAAAGTCAATTGATTCGCGAACAATAACTCACGAAGCCCAGTGAGCTCTATCAGCAGTCCGGCTCTGTGGCCCCGCCCCAATGAGTCTGTAGCTATCGGGGTTCAGGGATTCCCCGATGACGTCACACGCTCACGTTAGGTTGCCACAGGAAATCACCAACTTCGGAAGAAACAAACACGGACATCAGCTGGCCGCCAGTATAACAACAACAAACAGAGTGTGGAATAAACAGGGCAAAGAGGACTTTCCTTAATATGATGCTTTTGAGAACGTTGTACAGCCACTCGCGTCTCCAATCCACGTCCACGCTCACCAGCTGGATATCACCCGGAAGATCGCACCTGTTGCACGACTACCGCTGCAAACACAATGGGAAAGGGATCAGGACAGTATAAAGCACCCGATCGGCGCTGCACACACGCTAGGTAAGTAGCCAAACTCAAACGTTCCTTCGGCTATACTCAGCACTCAGCATTGATCCCATCCATGCAGCTCTGCGTCCAAACTCCCGTGTGTCCGCGGTCTTCCGTGTCTCTCCATCCGTTCAGCCCGCCTGCTTTTATGGAAAAAAACCCAACCCCGTGCGCTTAGTTAATCAGTCAATTAAGTCATTATTGGCGCAGGGGAGGGAACACACACAGACTCAGACTTGCAGGCCATTAGTCCAGGGCCAGTACAAAACAGACATTACAATACGTCATACCATTCTAATATTACAGTGACACGACATTTCCCCCCCATTAAATTGATGGTCGTCCCGACTATCATCAGTATCCCAGTCTTACCGGAGGAACCCCTAGATTACTCCTAGTGGAGTGCCGGGGTACTGCCCCGGGGAGTACTTCTTCCTCTTCCCTACCCAACTCTAGCCCCTCATTTTGGGAGTCCACAATGGACCTAATACCACCCCGAGATGGGCCCTGTGAAGAGCCTGGGTGCCCCGGGTCAGTACCATAAGATATGGGCCAAAATCCAGCCGCACCCAGCCGGTCCGTCCTCCCACTTCCTTCGTCTGGGCTCTGGGTGGTCCAGGTTCCAGGGCAGGGACGGAGATTGTTGCGGTGGATGGTCCGGGTCGGCCCTTCTTTCCCCTCTGGTCGCACCACGTAAACTGGCTGTCCAGGATTTGGCTGAGACAACACAACCCAGGGCTCTGGAACCCAGAAAGGCCCCAGTTTCCCTCGTGCACGCCTTCGGAAGTTCCGGCATAGGACTCTTTCACCAGGTAGAAGAGGACAAGCCCTGGCCCGGCGATTGTAACGCCGCTGATCCCACTCCTGGCGGCGCTGGCTCTGTCCCTGCACCTGCTTGTAGGCTGCAATCAGCTGTTGCTGATGGTGCTTCACCCAGTCATCCTTGGGCTCCTGGGCCTCTGACAGGGAAACTCCCAGGGCAACATCAATGGGTAGTCGGGCATGCCTGCCAAAAAGAACATAGAAAGGGGACAGACCAGTGGAACTATGGGGAGTGTTATTATAGGCTTGTAGCAGATATGGCAGCCGCTCTGTCCATCTCACCTGCCCCTCCTGGTCAAGAGTGTTCAACAGCCCCAGGAGAGTCTGGTTTAGCCGTTCACATGCCCCATTGCCCTGGGGATGATACGGTGTGGTACGGCTCTTCCTACACCCATAAAGCCGACATAATTCCTGCATAACCTCAGATTCAAAGGCACCCCCCTGGTCTGAAAGCACCCGCTCTGGGCAGCCAAACACCTGTATCACATTCTTCCAGAGGGCCTTTGCTGTCGTCGGGGCAGACTGGTCCCTGGTCGGAACAGCGACAGCATACCGAGAGAACAAGTCTGTGATCACTAAGATGTATGGGAAAGGATCATTCACACGGCCCAATGAAAGGTAATCCATTGCCAATATTTCAAATGGGTAATGACTCACCACAGAGCTCAGCGGCGCCTTCTCTTCCCGACCGGCCCGTCCCAACACACACTGCCGACATTCTCCTTCCCAGCACTTAGTGTCCTTAAGCAAGCCCTTCCAAAAGACCCGACCTCGGAGGGCTTGGACCATCCGTTGTCCTCGTGCATGGCCAAGAGTCTGATGGTACGATGACCATACTTCCTGCCGCCATTGGATGGGTATGACTACAGGGGATAGGAGTTGCCCAGTGGCTGGATCCCTGCTACGACGCACCAGAACCCCATCGCAAAGCTCCAGCCGTTCCCACTCTGCCAGGAGGTGCTGCCCTTCAGGTGTGAGCAGCTGGGAGTCAACTTGGGCCGCGGATCTACCCTCCTCCTTCCATCGCCGAATGGTCTGAAGGTCTGGGTCACACTGCTGGGCACTGGACCAGTCCACTCCGTCAACCCCAGTCACCGTCCTGTCCGTCAGGCCATCAGAAGGATGCCCGAGGGTTCCCACTTCGACCGCATTACTCTCAGCCTCGGCAGGCAACCGGGACAAGGCGTCGGCGTTCTTGTTAATGGACCCGGGCCTGTAGCAGAGCTGAAAGTTGAAACTGGCTAATTGCGCCGCCCACCTCTGCTCGGTCGCGCCCAGGTTGGCCGTCTGGAGGTGGGTCAGTGGTCGATTGTCAGTGTAGACCTTAAAGGTAGCTCCCCACAGATAATCTTTAAACTTTTCTGTCACAGCCCATTTAAGTGCGAGAAGCTCCAACTTAAATGAGCTGTAATTCTGGTCATTCCTCTCCGCTGGATGTAAGCTACGGCTAGCGTAGGCAATGACGCGTTCTTTTCCCTCTTGAACTTGGGCAAGCACGGCCCCCAAGCCTTGGAAACTCGCATCAGTATAGAGGCAGAAAGGTGATGAAAAATCAGCATATGCAAGGACTGGGGCTTGGGTAAGTGCTCGCTTCAGGGCTTCGAAGGCCAGTTGGCAGTCCGGTGTCCAGGTAACGCTTGCCGTCTTGCGACCCTCCGTGCCTTGCAATAAGTGGTTCAGCGGCCCTGCCACTTTGGAAAACCCCGGGACGAAGCGCCGGTAATACCCCACAAATCCCAGGAACGAGCGTACCTCTTTGACTGTCGTGGGGACAGGCCACTCTTGGACCACCAGTGTCTTGTCGGGGTCTACTGATACTCCTTGCTGGCTCACGATATGGCCCAGGTACTTTACCTCCCGCTGGAACAGATTGCACTTCTGTGGGTGTAACTTCAGGCCGTGATGTCCCAGCCGCTCAAACACCTGCTCAAGGTGGTACAGATGGGTGTCAAAGTCGGCAGAGTAAATAATGATATCGTCCAAATAAATTAGGAGATAATCGTTCACCCGCTCCCCCAGACACCTCTGCATGAGGCGCTGGAAGGTAGCGGGTGCATTACATAGGCCGAATGGCATCCGCTCCCACTGGAACAGCCCCATCGGTGTGGTGAAGGCGGTTTTCTCCTTGTCCTGTGGATGAACTTCAACCTGCCAGTAGCCACTGGCCAGGTCTAGGGTGGAGTACCACATAGCTTTCTTCATGCCAGCCAGGGACTCCTCGATGCGTGGAAGGGGAAAGGCATCCTTATGCGTGACCGCGTTAAGCTTGCGGTAATCTACGCAAAACCGCCAACTACCATCTTTTTTCCGCACCAGTACCACCGGTGCTGCCCAAGGGCTGGAACTCTCGGTGACGATGCCACTAGCTAGCATCCCCTTTAACAGGGTGCGCAGCTCTGGATACAAGCTTGGTGGCACCGGCCTGTAACGCTGTCGCACTGGAGGGGCATCACCGGTGGGGATGGAATGGAGCACTGCACTGGTCCGTCCATAGTCCTCATCGTGTGCCGCAAAGACATGAGCCCAACGATGGAGTAGGTCGGTCAGCTGCTTCTGCTGCCCCTCCGTCAACCCATCTCCCTCCAGAGACAAGGCTGGGTGGGTTCCTGATGGTTCAGTGGTCACGGGGCAGATGTCCACCTCCACCTCTTGTTCCCCCTTGTAATGGAGAACCAGTTGCTTTGGGCCCTGCACATCGGAGGGGTCAATCTGGACAACTCTCGCCAGAGGCTTACGAGGAGGCAGGGTAACAGGGTAGGGGTGTGGGTTACAAACACGGAGGAGCCAACTTCCCAGCTTGCATCTGGTTCACAGCACGGCCCACTCGCCACTCCTGCATTTCATTGCCCAGGTCTTCCACCATCACGCAGCAGTCAGGACGTCCTACGGCCTGGGGAACGTGAGCCCAGACCAGGGTCTCTGTGAGGGGCGCCAACTCGACCGGGCCTGATTGCTGTAATCGTGCTGCCCCTTGGAAGTCAGCTGTGGGACCTGATGCTTGCACCCGGCGACACACTTGGAAGGCCCTTTCCCATGCTTCACCAGCTCGTCTGGAAATTGAGGACTTAAAAGCAGCCAAGCCCGGATGGCCACCCTGGAAGAGACCCTCCCAGCAGTGGCTGATTACGTTCATCCCTAGGATACCGTGGTTGGCTTGTAAGCAGTCGTCCTCCACGATGACCACTCCTTTCGCTGGCACCTTCACTCCCCCCACCTCGAAATCCAGCACTGCATAGCCTACATAGGGCAATTTAAGTCCATTGGCAGCTCTTAATGTTAGCCACGGGATCTCTTCAGCCCCATGAACTGCTTCTCGGCAGAGATAGCGGCGGAATAATGTCTGACTAAACAAAGTCACTTGGGACCCCGTATCTAAAATACATGGGATGGCAGTGCCCTGGACTAAAACATCAACTTCTGGGCATCGCCCAATCAGCACGGGCTTAAGGGGAAGTTCGGTTTGGGTCCCCTCCTCGGCCACCTGCCCGACGGTGGTCGAGGCTGTCAAAAACCCTGGGATGAGGGCTGCTGTTGCCGCTGGGGGCAGTCTCTCTGCATATGCCCTGGCCGTTCACACCGCAAGCAGATAGGCCGGCCCTGTTCGTCCCATTTCAATCCTCGATCACGGCGGCGTCTTGGGCGTGGGTCGTCAGTCCATCTAGGCGTGTTTCTGGCCCCCGATGGTCCTGGCGGTGGGGGCTGGTTTTCCCGAAATTGTTGACGTATCTCTCCTAATATACTGTCTTTAAGGGTAGTCATCTGTTCTTTGACCTCGGCCAGCACTTCTGCCTTCAAGGCCTTCTTGACCTCCTGCCACTCATCGGCTGACCGAACTGGGTCCGGGGCTGCAGGGGGCACATAGGTTCTCCGCGTGCTGGCTTCCTCTGCATTTTGGTCCAACTCACGCTCAACTGCTTTGGCTTCCTTCTTAATGGCTTCGAATTTTAGGGTTGGATCACGCCGTTGTAGTTTCTGAAGCTCCAGCTGCACAGGCCCCGGGCGGAGGCCGGCCACCAGTTGTGAGCGCAACATCTCATCATCATCATCCTCTCCTTCAGGTCTTGGCTCCTTCACTCTCCACCTGGCAAGACACTCACGCAGCCGTAAAATGAAGCCCCCCACGTCTTCCCCAGTCTGTTGTTTGCAGGTAAAAAATTTTGCACGGAGCTGTACTACGGTGGACTTTTCTCCATAGAGGGCCTCTAAGGCCTTAAAAATCTTAGCTGGGGAGTCTCTGTCTGTTGGGGAGAGGAGTAATATTTCACGCCTCGCTTCGCCTTGGAGAGCGCTTAGTATGAAATCTACTTGTTGGGGCTGAGTGAGGCTCTGTGCTCGGAGAAAAATTTCAATTTGGATCCGCCAGTCACTAAAAGCGGCATTATTATCCTTCTCCCCAAACTTGGGCACCCAGGGTCCTCCCAAAAACCAAGGCATTACTGCAACATTACTTGCATTACTTCCCTGAGCTGCCTCCTCCATATTGTCTGTGTCAAGGGAGTCCTGCCAAGACTACGCCAAAATGTCAAGTCCGAGCTAATACAGGTCAAGACCTCCCAAGTCACAGACAACACCGAGACAGCAGTATTATTAAACAGTTATTATTTATTAATACAGAAAGATCATAAAAGAACAATTGGCATAAGGGAAGTACTGGATGTAAAATACCACTAGGGGAGGCCCACACACTATACCCACCCCGATCAGCTAACCAGCCCCTGGCTTAGTTAAGTAGTTTCACACACCCATAGGATAAATCATTTTGATAAATAACACACCAATGTCACAGTAATGAATACACAAATAGGTTTCATAAATGCACACCCACAAATATGATCAATAAATATGCACACACATTAATTCATCAATAAACTCAACCCACAGCAGGATAAAATATCACAATGTAGACCCACACACAATTAGGAGGAGAATGGCAGTCATCAGGCAAGGATAGGTAGCAAGACACGCCCCCCCACTACAGGCAACAGACTTTCCCAACCCAACAGTCCATTAAGTTAAAGAAGAACAGTACTGGTCGGGCAGGCCCTCCGACCAGTACAAAAAAGTCAATTGATTCGCGAACAATAACTCACGAAGCCCAGTGAGCTCTATCCGCAGTCCGGCTCTGTGGCCCCGCCCCAATGAGTCTGTAGCTATCGGGGTTCCAGGGATTCCCCGATGACGTCACACGCTCACGTTAGGTTGCCACAGGAAATCACCAACTTCGGAAGAAACAAACACGGACATCAGCTGGCCGCCAGTATAACAACAACAAACAGAGTGTGGAATAAACAGGGCAAAGAGGACTTTCCTTAATATGATGCTTTTGAGAACGTTGTACAGCCACTCGCGTCTCCAATCCACGTCCACGCTCACCAGCTGGATATCACCCGGAAGATCGCACCTGTTGCACGACTACCGCTGCAAACACAATGGGAAAGGGATCAGGACAGTATAAAGCACCCGATCGGCGCTGCACACACGCTAGGTAAGTAGCCAAACTCAAACGTTCCTTCGGCTATACTCAGCACTCAGCATTGATCCCATCCATGCAGCTCTGCGTCCAAACTCCCGTGTGTCCGCGGTCTTCCGTGTCTCCCCATCCGTTCAGCCCGCCTGCTTTTATGGAAAAAACCCAACCCCGTGCGCTTAGTTAATCAGTCAATTAAGTCATTATTGGCGCAGGGGAGGGAACACACACAGACTCAGACTTGCAGGCCATTAGTCCAGGGCCAGTACAAAACAGACATTACAATACGTCATACCATTCTAATATTACAGTGACACGACACACACACACACACACACACACACACAAATGTGGATTGTTATTTGAATCCTCCAATTACATTTTGTACAGAAAGGATTCAAATATGTCATAGATAGTAAGGCTTAATACTCAACGATACAAAAAACTATGGCCTACGCCACACAATGCCTACTAAATATAGTAGAAGTTGGCCAGTTTCTTAGTTGCTTTTGAGAGCACTGACAGTCTTAGCCCCCCCCACACACACACACACATATTCAGGAATTTCTGATCCCAAGGTTGTATATCCAGTGTGTAGTGTGTGTTTTAGTTGCTAATGTGCCCTAATCAGACATACAGTATCTGTGTGTCATCCTCTTGATCCTAGAATTGAGCATCTTTATTTCTTTCCAGGCTACTCACTGTACTGAACAATCTCCTGCATCTTCTCCCAGACTCTGAACTTCAGGTTGCCCAGGTGCTTTGCCACATTGATCAGAGCTCCTGAAACCCTCTCTGGATCCTGCAGTGTGCACTGGGCTCTGGAATAACATTCAGGAGTCAGTGCTGCTGTGGGTTTGGGTTCAGAACCACAGAGAAGAGAGAGACAGGAGGCAGATCACTCACCTTTCCACTGTAGTCTTGTAGTTCTGGAAAAGACCAAGGATGGGATGTTAACAGAACAGACATTTATAGCTTGACTGTTGTAATCAGATTAACACACATGTAAATATTTCTGTTACCTGCAGAAATGTGACATCATCAGCCTTCATCTCCTTTTCAATGTCTCTGATTGTGTCTGAAAGAGATGAGATCTCTCTGCTCATCTTCTCAATCTTCTCCTTCATCATCTGACTCTTCTGCTCCTCTTCCTCCCTCAGTGCAGTTATCCTGGCCGCCTCTTCATCTCGTAGAAACTGGTGAAGCTTCTCAAACTCCTCCTTGATCTGCTTCTCTGAGTTCTGGCTTTGAGTCTGAATAAAAAAAAACAGTGTTCAGACAGTATTCCATAAATATAATAATACCTGGTCTGTAAACATTGTTTGAGTAGTAAATTTTATGCATTCACTCGCTTTGGATAACTAACTTTTATACATTGTAAAACAATGATGTGGTCACTTTGTGAAAGTTGTGTGCTGATGTGACCACCACTACTGACCCTCCAACAGGAGACAACATGGCCTCCTGGCCAGGGACACGGTCATGTAAGACATGACAGTAGTCTTCATCACACTGACCTTAATGTACTCAGCTGTTTTATCACAGGTGACTTTAGCTTCCTCAAAGTCCTTCAGCTTCTCCTGTAGAGGCTGCAGTTTGGCCTTCAGCTCCTCCTGAAATACAGTGTATGTCAGAGAACAAACATCAAACAAATTAATTAAATGGAATACTTAAGTGGAATACTTAAGTGTTCTAATTTAGTGTGATGCTTATGCCAGCAGGGATGTGGTGGTGGCTACACACAAGTAAACACAGTTAACCTACCGGTAAGATTTTGGAAATAGAGTTAGTCCACCACTTGATATAATAATAAGCACCAAATACACATTTTAAAATCCTAAATTCCTTTTAAATTCCTAAATCACACTGCATTATCCTAATTCCAAATTGAATTCCACAGCAACAATCTTCAATCATCAAACATGTTTTCCATGTTTTTAAAGATCTGATTCTGCATATTGCGGTTCCACTTTGCATTGATCACTAAATTCATAGTTTAATCGCCTCTTATTCTAGCACTCCAACTACCAGGAGTCATTAAAGGAAAATACCGGAGTGAATTCAAGCATAGCCCTGTTGAAAGAGCTTGCTAAATGCGCTAGTTAGCGAGTGGAACAAAATTATTTGGTACCAGGGCCGTTTCAAGGTACTTAGGGGGCCCAAAGCAAACAGGACATGGGGGCCCTTCACTCCCCGTAAATACTTACATGAACCACATGGTTATAATTTTCAAACATCATCAATATAATTATTTGTATTGTACAGTTGTCTAATTCCAGTTTAAAGTCATTTTTTGTTGAAAAACACCACCAACATAACTACTAAAATGATTAAACAGTAAATCTTGGGGGCCCCTTTAAGCCTGAGGCCCCAGGTAATTGCCTGGTTTGCCTGCCTTGTTGCGACGGCCCTGTTTGATACAGCACAGACCGAACGCAAACGCAGAAGTGACATTAAAGGAGAGTACCGGAGTGAATTCAAACATAGCCCTGTTGAAAGAGCTTGATAAATGAGCTAGTTAGCGAGTGGAACAAAATAATTTGGTACAGCACAGACCGAACGCGAACGCAGAAGCGAACAGGCACTTTACACTTAATCAATGGGACCTGACTGTTGGAAACCGAAAGTAAGAGCTGAGGTTACATTGACTCAATGTTAAGTGTTTCACGTTAGGTTTATGCTGTTCGAAATTCTTTCATTTCATGCAAAATGTATTGCTGTTAGAAGGCTCATGCAGCAGGGCTATGCTTAAACTTACTCCAGAATTTTCCTTTAAACTGTTAATGATCAACCAGAGAGCAGAGAAGACTGTCCTTCATGCAGACATGCAGCCAGGGGGAATGACATCATTCACTGCCAGACTGGCAAATGAATATAATGAAACAATCATGCATTTGTAATCATCTCTGTCAATGCAGACAACACTCACAAAACAGTTTCAAAATGTCCTTCAGTGCTTGACGGTAAAGTAAAGTTTGACTGTTTGTGTGAATAGGCTAATAATGAACTGTATAATATAGCCATCTACTGTATAGACCATGCAAGACAGTAGAAAGGCACACAAGAGAATAATGCTTTACAGAAATCTCAGGCCTACCTTGATTTCTGCAGCTGCTTCATCAATGGGACTAAAGATGTGATTTCTGTGTGATTTTGAGTCTCGACACACCAAACACAAAAGTTCCTTGTCATTCTGACAGAGGAGCTCAAGTTTTCTCCTGTGCTGTTTGCAGAGTATATTTGCACCCCCTCCCTCTTCCAAGACAGTTTCAGACAGAGCCTCACATAGGTTCCTTAAAGCCAGATTTGGGCGAATTAAGCTAATAGATGACCTCTTCCTGCAGAGTGGACATTCCTTTATTTGTTTAGCTTTCCAGCACTTCTCCAGACAGTCTCTACAGAAACTGTGACTGCAGGTCAGGATAACAGGATCCTTGTACATCTCAGTGCACACAGGACAAGATGTTTCATCCTCCAACTTTGAAGCCATTTCCCAAGACCACACAGTGTCACAAGTTTCCCTCTCGTAATGGCTGCTGGACAAACTTTACTTTCACTTTCACAGCTTTGGTAAATCTACCGTCTCTACTGAGTCATTGTGCTTCTTCTATGCAAATCTCCCAGAAACCCAACATTCTCTCCAACATCATTAACACAACTCATCTGAATATGACTCCATGTTTCCCCTCATTTCTCACATACCACAGTAAGTTAGTTGTTCAGCTGGAGTGTTGAACAGGGCAGCCTTCTGTCACTGAGCTTCACTTCCTTCTTCAGGACAGGTGAGGCAGAGGGAGGGACCAAGATAAGCTGAGAGATGATTGGCCAATGAGCACATTCCATCACAGAATCAGCACCTATAAGAACTGTCTGACCTCTTGATTGAAGTTCAAAGTTCCAGGAGGAGTGAACTCTAACTCACAGACAAGAACAGGCATATTGGGAGTGATTTTCACTGCTATAAAAACACTTACTCAAGAACTAGCCTACAGTGTGACAGGTGCTTTATTAAAAGGCCATAAACATCTAACCTTTAACTAAATTAATTATGGAGAATATACAGTACAAAAGTACTAAGTAGGTTTTCTCCAGGTGAGCAGGCTGGCACCTTGCATAGCAGCCAGAGTGTGTGAATGAATGGGTGAATATTATCTGAGTGTGTGTGAGTAAATGGGTGGATATTATGTGAGTGTGTAAGTGAATGGGTGAATCTGTGTGTGTGTGTGTGTGTGTGTGTGTAGAGAGAGAGAGAGAGAGAGAGAGAGAGAGAGAGAGAGAGAATGGGTGAATTTTATGTGAGTGTGTGAGTGAATGGGTGAATATTAGGTGAGTGTGAATGGGTGAATATTATCTGTGTGTGTGTGTGTGTGTGTGTGTGTGTGTGTGTGTGAGAGAGAGAGAGAGAGTGAATGGGTGAATATTATCTGAGTGTGTGTGTGTGTGTGTGTGTGAATGGGTGAATATTATGTGAGTGTGTGAGTAAATGGGTGAATATTATCTGAGTGTGAGTGAATGGGTGAATGTTATCTGTGTGTGTGTGTGTGTGTGTGTGTGAGAGAGAGAGAGAGAATGGGTGAATATTATGTGAGTGTGTGAGTAAATGGGTGAATATTATCTGTGTGTGTGTGTGTGTGAGAGAGAGAGAGAGAGAGAGAGAGAAAGAGAGAGAGAGAGTGAAGGGGTGAATATTATGTGAGTGTGTGAGTGAATGAGTGAATATTATGTGAGTGTGTGAGTGAATGGGTGAATATGATCTGTGTGTGTGTGTGTGTGTGTGTGTGTGTGTGTGTGTGTGTGTGTGTGTGTGTGAGAGAGAGAGAGAGAGAGAGAGAGAGAGAGAGAATGGGTGAATATTATCTGAGTGTGTGAGTGAATGAGTGAATATTATCTGTGTGTGTGTGTGTGTGTGTGTGTGCGCGAGAGAGAGAGAGAGAGAGAGAGAGAGAGAGAGAGAGAGAGAGAGATAGAGAGAGAGAAGGGGTGAATATTATGTGAGTGTGTGAGTGAATGAGTGAATATTGAGTGTGAGTGAATGGGTGAATATGAGGCATGCCATTGTAAAGGGTTTTGAGTTGTCACAGCAGTAGAAAAGCACTCTATCACTGCAGCCCATCTAACAGTGCAGAAAGTCAATATGTGTGAGAGTGAGTGAGTGAGTGATGAGGTTAATATGGGGAATAGTTAGTAAGGAGGCTAAATGGATATGAGCACAAACACTAGGATGCTGTTCTAGACTGGGCCTATGGCTCATTCACTCAATGCATGGAGAACTGCTTTAATGATGAATTTGTGTTTAAAGTTTGTATTTTATTTCCCCACTGCCATAGACAGGTTGCTGGTCATGTTTACATTATTGACTGAAGTGTTTTCTGTATGAGGACTAGAACTGGACCACAAAAAGGGGGATTCAAAATGTCCCAGATAATCAAAAGATGGTTTGACTAGAAATCAAATTTAATCTTTTTTTGCCGGGGACATTCCAGCGACTCTCCCTTCAGATGTGAGCTTGATTATCTCTAACTGTTAATCATATTGTAAAGAGAACTGTATTCTGCTCTGAGTGGTGGTAGTGCTGTCCTGTTGCATGTATGTGTGTGTGTGTGTGTGTGTGTGTGTGTGTGTGTGTGTGTGTGTGTGAATGTGTGTATGTGTGTGTGTGTGTGTGTGTGTGTGTGTGTGTGTCTCTCTCTGCTCTGACTGGTACCAATAGAGCTTCCACCCCCCAGCAGAAGGAGTCATTCTTGTCCCTCAATAATCTCTGATCCCTCTGATGATCCATGAATCCTCCTCACTCCACCTTCAGACCTGAGGGACATGTGTGTGTGCCCTACAGTTCACCATTTCACACACACACACACACACACACACACACACACACACACACACACACACACACACACACACACACACACACACACACACACACAGAGAGAGAGAGAGAGAGACAGCAGTGTGTTTATGTATGCCAACTGTAGACCAGAGTTAAAAACACTGGGCTGTAATTTCCTATGTGACCACTAGGTGTCAGTATTTCATAACACTTTCCCTCCGCTCCCAAAAGCTGCATTTCCGTCTCCAGGCCCCCCACCTCTCATCTCCCCAGGCAGGCAGGCAGGCAGCTCCCAGTCAGCACTGGCTCCCCTCAGGGCTGTGTGCTGAGTCCCCTCCTCTGCACCCTCTACACATAAATACACACATATAATACATGAGTGTCTGGGCCCCAGTCCACTCCAGCAGCACCACCACACAGTTTACAGACTACAGCTTGGACTCGGCTCAGGTGGAGATGATGACACAGTCTACAGGGAAGAGCTCCAAACACTGTCTGTCCACATGCTGTTTCAAAACTACTTCCTCACTCAGCACATCCATGTGCAGGGGAAGTGTGTAGGGAGAGAGAGAGAACATTACTATTCTTTTGTCTTCCAAAATGTATTTTTGTTTTATATTGTACTCTTTATTGTTGTTTTTGAATGCTTTGGCAATGCAAAATATGATTTGTCATGCCAATAAAGCTAATTTGAATTTGAATTTGAATAGTAGGCCATTTCAGAAAGAGCCAGTAGCCTCTCTGTAAGTTCTGGTCCAGAGAGAGAGAGAGAGAGAGAGAGAGAGAGAGATGTGTAGGGAGAGAGAGAGAGCTTATCTGTAAGACTATCTGTAAGTTAGTCCTGGTCCAGAGAGAAACACTATCAGCTCTAGATGTGTTGCTCTAGTGAGAGACTTATTGGTAAGATCTTCAGAGGAGAGCTATGGAATATGGAAGTGTGTGTGTGTGAGAGAGAGAGAGAGAGAGACAGAGAAAGAGTGAACGTGTGTTATTTTGAGCATCAGAGAATGAGAGTTTCACTGGGAGAAAAGAGGGTGGCTGTGTCTCTATATGTAACACACACACACACACACACAGATGGGTTGTTGTGGATGTAGCCCAGTCTTCCAAGGCCTTCACAGCTCTGATCAATGCAGTTTGCATAAACATTAGGCATGCCAGACTCGGTGGTTTGGGGAGTCTCCCTTGATTCTGGGATGTCAGGATTATGACATGTTGTATAATACAGTAACAGGCAGTGAAATCCATGCCACCCAACCAACCACATGTCCACTTACTATCCTTTCCTACGAGCTCAAATAGGTCACATAATAATGACGCTACTGTCCTTTCCTACGAGCTCAAATAGTTCACATAATAATGATGCTTCTGTCCTTTCCTACGAGCTCATACTACTGTAGTTGACTTAATGATGCTACCTTGTTCAGAGTTGAGGCACTGGAGCATATACAAATGTCCTACCAGTATGACTGGTAAGACTGTGAAAAACCCAATTTCATACAAAAGGTGGAGTATTCCTTTAAAAGATTATCACAGAGAGAAATATGCGATGCATGAAAAGGTACATACCTTTGATGCATTATCCTGGCCAGCGAGGTGGTCCATTATTCATAAATCACAATTCAATGGAACTCATTTCTTTCCATCTTCATCTTTATTCACCACTGGAAGCAAAAACATGATGGCACCCATCCAACCACCAGTATTACCCCCAATCTTACCATAGTCAGTACAAGCAGCATTACCCCCAATCTTACCAGAGTGTTAACTCGTCTGTTTCTGTGTTACCCACTTTGTCAGAAAATGTCATCAACTTTTTGAGTGATTTTGCACACAGACAAGCAGACAGAAAAATAAACCAATGTTGGCAAAACCTTGGTGAATGTGACAAATAAACCAGCGTGACAAACACAAATATTGCTTAAAAAAATCCTTGGTGTAGGTAATGATATAAATATATATACATATAAATATATAAACTTCACAGCTGAAACGTTGTGAGAACAGCATGGCCTGAATCATGGATCACACAGTCAAAGGCCTAAGTAAGTACTTGTTTCACACCTGAACATTCTGAGATTCTAAAAGTATTCCATGGTAGTAAACTGAACATTCTATCATTGAAATGCATTGGATTTATGCCTCTTTCTGACTTGAAAAGTGGGTAATAACATTTAAAACATGTCTAAATTCACTTTCTTTCAAATAATACACATTTGTTGCACACAAATGAGAAAGTCCTGAATAGCTTTTACATTTATGTGCATGAAGCTTCAATCTATTCGGGACCTACCAATTTGTGTTTATATGTTTTTACCCATTTTTTTCAGCTCAGAAAGAGGCATAAATACAATGCAGTTCAATGATAGAATGTTCAGTTTACTACCATGGAATGTCCGAATGCGTGTGTGTGTGTGTGTGTGTGTGTGTGTTATTGTCAGGGTCAGATGGGGTATCAGTACTGAGTTCATATTAGTGTCTCTTCCCATCCACATCCCCAGTTAACCTGCAGCAGGTGTCTGAACTCTAACTGAGCTGCTCTACTCTAACTGCTGTCTTCACTGGTAAGATCCTCAGTGGAGAGACAGTGGCAAAGTATGGAAACACTCTCTCAGTGAAAGTGTGTGTGAAAGTGTGTATGTGTGTGTTATTGTCAGGGTCAGAGAATGAGAGTTTTCCTCTGTACCAGTCCAGCTGCACTCTGATCCTCTGGGGTTTCTGCTTCACTGTGAGGTCAGTGTAGGGATGAGGTGAAGCCTGTGCTCTATATACAGCATTATTATACCACACATACCACCGTCCACTCATGGAGGTGTAGTCTCCCTTCCTCTGGAGAGACTCTGTCATCACACCCAGGAGCCAGTAATCATTCTCCCCAACCTCCACATCCCAGCAGTGAGTCCCTGAGTTAAAGCCCTCAGAGCCCAGGACACTGACAGCCCAGTCAAATCTCTCTGGGTTATCAGGAAGCTGCTGTCTCTCATCACCACATCTCACACTGGTCAGATCCTCAGACAGGATGAGTTTTGGGTATGCAGTGTTGGGATCCAGAGTGACAGGAGCTGCAGAGAGAAAGAACACACACATGAGCTGAACACTGAGTGATGTGTGTGTGATGAGGATGTGAATGATGGTCATTATTAATAGTGCTGTTACCAAGTGTAATGGCAGAGAGAAGTAGGAACAGTGAAATAGTCTTTATGAGTCATGAGTATGAAGGGATCACAGCTGTGCAGGAGTATACTACTCCCCGCCCCCTCCCTTAGGTCTGTGTGTGTGTGTGTGTGTGTGTGTGTGTGTGTGTGTGTGTGTGTATGCGTGCATGTGTCAGGGTTACTGATGGTGTGTTCCTATCCTGCCCTGTTACTGGTGTGGTGTGACTGGACACACACACACACACACACACACACACACACACACACACACACACACACACACACACACACACAAATTAGAATTGTTATTTGAATCCACCAATTATATTTTGCACAGAAATGATAGTAAAGATAGTAAGGTTTGGTACTAAAGGATACAAAAAATACACCGCACCGCAAGAGAGCCTATTAAAAAGAGCAAAAGTTGACCAGTTTCTTAGCTGTTGCTTTTGAGAGCCCTGACAATCTTCACCCCCCCTTCCACACACACACACACACACATATTCAGGAATTTCTGATCCCATATTTGTAACGCATATCCAGTGTGTAGTGTGTTTTTTAGTTGCTAATGTGCCCTAATCAGACATACAGTAGCTGTGTGTCATCCTCTTGATCCTAGAATTGAGCATCTTTATTTCTTTCCAGGCTACTCACTGTACTGAACAATCTCCTGCATCTTCTCCCAGACTCTGAACTTCAGGTTGCCCAGGTGCTTTGCCACATTGATCAGAGCTCCTGAAACCCTCTCTGGATCCTGCAGTGTGCACTGGGCTCTGGAATAACATTCAGGAGTCAGTGCTGCTGTGGGTTTGGGTTCAGAACCACAGAGAAGAGAGAGACAGGAGGCAGATCACTCACCTTTCCACGGTAGTCTTGTAGTTCTGGAAAAGACCAAGGATGGGATGTTAACAGAACAGACCGTTTTATCTTGACTGCTGTAATCAAATTGACACTCAAGCAAATATTTCTGTTACCTGCAAAAACGTGACATCATCAGCCTTCAAATCCTTTTCAATGGCTCTGATTGTGTCTGAAAGAGATGAGATCTCTCTGCTCATCTTCATCATCATCTGACTCTTCTGCTCCTCTTCCTCCCTCAGTGCAGCTATCCTGGCTGCCTCTTCATCTCGTAGAAACCGGTGAAGCTTCTCAAACTCCTCCTTGATCTGCTTCTCTGTGTTCTGCCTTTGAGTCTGAATAATAAAAAAGTGTTCAGACTGACAAACAATAACAAAACTTGGTCTGTAAACTTTCAAATAGTATATATTGTTTCTGTTTGTATACATTCATTCCCTTTGGAGAATTCAAATTTATACACATTCCAAAACAGTGATGTGCTCTGAGTTTGTAAGAGCTGTGTGCTGATTGGAGGAGAGAGAGAGTAGAGAAGAGGAGAGCTGTGTGTTGATTGGAGGAGAGACAGCAGAGAGGAGGAGAGTGAAGACTGTGAAGTGAGCGCCTCCTACTGGATATGGATATAAAGTGGGAGGGAGGAGTTTGAGATGGAGGCCCAGAGGATATGATGACCAGTTACTTGACCACCACTACTGACCCTCCAACAGGAGACAACATGGCCTCCTGGCCAGGGACACGGTCATGTTAGCCATGACAGTAGTCTTCATCACACTGACCTTAATGTACTCAGCTGTTTTATCACAGGTGACTTTAGCTTCCTCAAAGTCCTTCAGCTTCTCCTGTAGAGGCTGCAGTTTGGCCTTCAGCTCCTCCTGAAATACAGTATATGTCAGAGAACAAACATCAAACAAATTAATGGAATACTCAAGTGGAATACTTAAGTGTTCTCATTTAGTGTGATGCTTATGCCAGCAGGGATGTGGTGGTGGCAACACGCAAGTAAACACAGTTAACCTACTGGTAAAATTTTGGAAATAGAGTTCATCCACCCCTTAATATAATAACAAGCACCAAATACACATTTTTAAATCCTAAATTCCTTTTAAATTCCTAAATCACACTGCAACCGTCAGTGATCAACCAGAGAGCTGAGCAGACTGTCCTTCATGCAGACATGCAGCCAGGGGGAACGACATCATTCACTGCCTGACTGGCACATGAATATAATGAAACAATCATGCATTACTAATCATCTCTGTCAATGCAGACAACACTCACAAAACAGTTTTAAAATGCCCTTCAGGGCTTGACGGTAAAGTAAAAGTAAAGTAAAGTAAGTAAAGTTTGGCTGTTTGTGTGAAGTAGCTAATAATCAACTGTATAATATAGCTATCTACTGTATAGACCATGATGTATAGACCAAGACTGTAGAAAGGCACACAAGAGAATAATGCTGTTCAGAATAATCATTTACAGAAAGCTCAGGCCTACTGTACCTTGATTCCTGCAGCTGCTTCATCAATGGGACTGAAGATGTGATTTCTGTGTGATTTTGAGTCTCGACACACCAAACACAAAAGTTCCTTGTCATTCTGACAGAGGAGCTCAAGTTTTCTCCTGTGCTGTTTGCAGAGTATATTTATTCGCCCTCCCTCTTCCAAGACAGTTTCAGACAGAGCCTCACACAGGTTCCTTAATGCCAGATTTGGGTATATTAAGCTATTAGATGATCTCTTCCTGCAGAGTGGACATTCCTTTGTAGCTTTACCTTTCCAGCACTTCTCCAGGCAGTCTCTACAGAAACTGTGACTGCAGGAGGTCAGCATGACAGGATCCTTGTAGATCTCAGTGCACACAGGACAAGATGTTTCATCCTCCAACTTTGAAGCCATTTCCAAAACTAGAGTCTAAGACCACACAGTGTCACAAGTTTCCCTCTCGTAATGGCTGCTGGACAAACTTTGCTTTCACTTTCACAGCTTTGGTAAATCTACCGTCTCTACTGAGTCATTGTGCTTCTTCTATGCAAATCTCCCAGAAACCCAACATTCTCTCCAACATTATTAATTAACACAACCCATCTGAATATGACTCCATGTTTCCCCTCATTTCTCACATACCACAGTAGTTGTTCAGCTGGAGTGTTGAACAGGGCAGCCTTCTGTCACTGAGCTTCACTTCCTTCTTCAGGACAGGTGAGTCAGAGGGAGGGACCAAGATAAGCTGAGCTGATTGGCCAATGAGCACATTCCATCACAGAACCAGCACCTATAAGAACTGTCTGACCTCTTGATTGAAGTTCAAAGTTCCAGGAGGAGTGAACTCTAACTCACAGACAAGAACAGGCATATTGGGAGTGATTTTCACTGCTATAAAAACACTTACTCAAGAACTAGCCTACAGTGTGACAGGTGCTTTATTAAAAGGCCATAAACATCTAACCTTTGACTAAATTAATTATGGAGAATATACAGTACAAAAGTACGAAGTAGGTTTTCTCCAGGTGAGCAGGCTGGCACCTTGCATAGCAGCATCCACCATTGTTATTTGAGTGTGTGAATGAATGGGTGAATATTATGTGAGTGTGTGAGTGAATGGGTGAATATTATCTGTGTGTGTGAATGAATGGGTGAATATTATGTGAGTGTGTGTGTGAATGGGTGAATATTATCTGTGTGTGTGTGTGTGTGTGTGTGTGTGTGTGTGAGAGAGAGAGAGAGAGAGAGAGAGAGAGAGAGAGAGAGAGAGAGAGAGGGAGAGAGAGTGGGTGAATTTTATGTGAGTGTGTGTGTGAATGGGTGAATATTATCTGTGTGTGTGCGTGTGTACGTGTGTGTGTGTGAGAGAGAGAGAATGGATGAATATTATCTGAGTGTGTGAGTGAATGGGTGAATATTATGTGAGTGTGTGTGTGTGTGTGAATGGGTTAATATTATCTGAGTGTGTGAGTGAATGAGTGAATATTGAGTGTGAGTGAATGGGTGAATATGAGGCATGTCATTGTAAAGGGCTTTGAGTTGTCACAGCAGTAGAAAAGCACTCTATCAATGCAGCCCATCTAACAGTGCAGAAAGTCAATATGTGTGAGAGTGAGTGAGTGAGTGAGTGAGTGATGAGGTTAATATGGGGAATAGTTAGTAAGGAGGCTAAATGGATATGAGCACAAACACTAGGATGCTGTTCTAGACTGGGCCTATGGCTCATTCACTCAATGCATGGAGAACTGCTTTAATGATGAATTTGTGTTTAAAGTTTGTATTTCATTTCCCCACTGCCATAGACAGGTTGCTGGTCATGTTTACATTATTGGCTGAAGTGTTTTCTGTATGAGGACTAGAACTGGACCACTAAAAGTGGATTCAAAATGTCCCAGATGATCAAAAGATGGTTTGACTAGAAATCAAGATGCAGCAAATTTAATCTTTTTTTGCCGGGGACATTCCAGCGACTCTCCCTTCAGATGTGAACTTGATCATCTCTAACTGTCTAATCTCATCTCTCATCTCATCTCTAATACTGTGCAGATCACATTGTAAAGAGAACTCTTCTCTGCTCTGGTAGCACTGTCTTGTTGTGTGTGTGTGTGTGTGTGTGTGGTGTGTGTGTGTGTGTGTGTGTTCTCTACTCTAACTGTGCAGATCACACTGAAAAGAGAACTGTTCTCTGCTCTGAGTGCTGGAAGTGCGTGTGTGTGTGTGTGTGTGTGTTCTGATTGGTGGTAGCGCTGTCTTGTTGCATGTAGACTGAATGGAAAGGCAAGCAGTTTTTGTAGCCCAACTGAAGAACTCAACCAGAGTAAAAAGAGACTGGAGTGTAATTTCCTATGTGACCACTAGGTGTCAGTATTGCATAAGACTTTCCCTCCGCTCCCAAAAGCTGCATTTCTGTCTCCAGGCCCCCCCACCTCTCATCTCCCCAGGCAGGCAGGCAGCTCCCAGTCAGCAGTGGCTCCCCTCATGGCTGTGTTCTGAGTCCCCTCCTCTGCACCCTCTACACATATAATAAATACACACATATAATACATGAGTTACTGGGCCCCAGTCCACTCCAGCAGCACCACCACAAAGTTTACAGACTACAGCTTGGACTCGGCTCAGGTGGAGATGATGACACAGTCTACAGGGAAGAGCTCCAAACACTGTCTGTCCACATGCTGGTTCAAAACTACTTCCTCAGCACATCACACATGTGCAAACAAAGGGGAAGTGGGAGAGAGAGAGAGAGAGAGAGAGAGAGAGAGAGAGAGAGAGAGAGAGAGAGAGAGAGAGAGAGAGAGAGAGAGAGAGAGAGAGAGGGCATAGTAGGCCATTTCAGAAAGAGCCAGTAGCCTATCTGTAGTTAGTCCTGGTCCAGAGAGAAGTAGGTGGGTGAGTGGTTGGAGGGAGAGGGGGGGGGTGGAGAGAGAGAGAGAGAGAGAGAGAGAGAGAGAGTTTTCCTCTGTCCCAGTCCAGCTGCACTCTGATCCTCTGAGGTTTCTGAAGGAAAGAGGGTGACTGGTGGAGAATACACTCTAGATGTAACGCACGCACACACACACACACAGCACTGTCCAGTGGTTTGGCATTTCTTCCAAAAATGGTTAACCTTGTGACAGCAGCATACAGTAGGTACTGAAGCATTGATCACACAGAAACAGTAAATAAACATTTATTTCTGTGGATACTCTACAGTTTCAGGAATACAGTTAATGTACATTAATTACAAAATGCTGCAGATAGAAAAATATATTTCATAATTCATCTGATTTTGTATGTTAGTTGTGTTCTGACTGATTCACTATCTGCTCTAACTGGGTGCTGCTTTCCACAAGTGTGTGTGTGTGTGTGTGTGTGTGTGTGTGTGTGTGTGTGTGTGTGTGTGTGTGTGTGTGTGTGTGTGTGTGTGTGTGTGTCTGTGTGTCTGTGTGTTATTGTCAGGATCAGATGGGGTACTGAGCTTACATTCGTGTCTCTTCCCATCCACATCCCCAGTTAACCTGCAGCAGGTGTCTGAACTCTAACTGAGCTGCTCTACTCTAACTGCTGTCTTCACTGGTAAGATCCTCAGTGGAAAACCAGTTAAAAAGTATGGAAACACTCTCTCAGTGAAAGTGTGTGTGAAAGTGTGTATGTGTGTGTTATTATCAGGGTCAGAGAATGAGATTTTTCCTCTGTCCCAGTCCAGCTGCACTCTGATCCTCTGGGGTTTCTGCTCCACTGTGAGGTCAGTGTGGGGATGAGGTGGAGCATGTGCTTCATATGCAGCATTAACATACCACACACACCACCATCCACTCATGGAGAGATAGTCTCCCTTCCTCTGGAGAGACTCTGTCATCACACCCAGGAGCCAGTCATCATTCTCCCCAACCTCCACATCCCAGCAGTGAGTCCCTGAGTTAAAGCCCTCAGAGCCCAGGACACTGGTAGCCCAGTCAAATCTCTCTGGGTTATCAGGAAGCTGCTGTATCTCATCACCACATCTCACACTGGTCAGATCCTCAGACAGGATGAATTTTGGGTATGCAGTGTTGGGATCCAGAGTGACAGGAGCTGCAGAGAGAAAGAACACACACATGAGCTGAACACTGAGTGATGTGTGTGTGATGAGGATGTGAATGATGGTCATTATTAATAGTGCTGTTACCAAGTGTAATGGCAGAGAGAAGTAGGAACAGTGAAATAGTCTTTAGTCATCAGTATGAAGGGATCCCAACTGTGTAGAAGTTTACCACTCTCTCTCCCTCCCTCACTTAAGTCTGGTGTGTGTGTGTGTGTGTGTGTGTGTGTGTGTGTGTGTGTGTGTGTATGTATGTGCATGTGCGTCTGTGTGGGATTGAAATGAACTGTTTAATGTTAGAAGAATGAGCGAATGAGCTGAGGGTTACTTAGGGTGTGTTCCTGCCCTGTTATTGGTGTGGTGCGACTGGACACACACACACACACACACACACACACACACACACACACACACACACACACACACACACACACACACACACACACATGTGGATTGTTATTTGAATCCGCCAATTACATTTTGTACAGAAAGGATTCAAATATGTCATAGATAGTAAGGCTTAATACTCAACGATACAAAAAACTATGGCCTACGCCACACAATGCCTACTAAATATAGTAGAAGTTGGCCAGTTTCTTAGCTGTTGCTTTTGAGAGCACTGACAGTCTTAACACCCCCCCCCCCACACACACACACACACACACACACACACACATATTCAGGAATTTCTGATCCCAAGGTTGTATATCCAGTGTGTAGTGTGTGTTTTAGTTGCTAATGTGCCCTAATCAGACATACAGTAGCTGTGTGTCATCCTCTTGATCCTAGAATTGAGCATCTTTATTTCTTTCCAGGCTACTCACTGTACTGAACAATCTCCTGCATCTTCTCCCAGACTCTGACCTTCAGGTTACCCAGGTGCTTTGCCACATTGATCAGAGCTCCTGAAACCCTCTCTGGATCCTGCAGTGTGCACTGGGCTCTGGAATAACATTCAGGAGTCAGTGCTGCTGTGGGTTTGGGTTCAGAACCACAGAGAAGAGAGAGACAGGAGGCAGATCACTCACCTTTCCACTGTAGTCTTGTAGTTCTGGAAAAGACCAAGGATGGGATGTTAACAGAACAGACATTTATAGCTTGACTGTTGTAATCAGATTAACACACATGTAAATATTTCTGTTACCTGCAGAAATGTGACATCATCAGCCTTCATCTCCTTTTCAATGGCTCTGATTGTGTCTGAAAGAGATGAGATCTCTCTGCTCATCTTCTCAATCTTCTCCTTCATCATCTGACTCTTCTGCTCCTCTTCCTCCCTCAGTGCAGTTATCCTGGCCGCCTCTTCATCTCGTAGAAACTGGTGAAGCTTCTCAAACTCCTCCTTGATCTGCTTCTCTGAGTTCTGGCTTTGAGTCTGAATAAAAAAAAAACAGTGTTCAGACAGTATTCCATAAATATAATAATACCTGGTCTGTAAACATTGTTTGAGTAGTAAATTTTATGCATTCACTCGCTTTGGATAACTAACTTTTATACATTATAAAACAATGATGTGGTCACTTTGTGAAAGTTGTGTGGTGATGTGACCACCACTACTGACCCTCCAACAGGAGACAACATGGCCTCCTGGCCAGGGACACAGTTCTGTTAGACATGACAGTAGTCTTCATCACACTGACCTTAATGTACTCAGCTGTTTTATCACAGGTGACTTTAGCTTCCTCAAAGTCCTTCAGCTTCTCCTGTAGAGGCTGCAGTTTGGCCTTCAGCTCCTCCTGAAATACAGTGTATGTCAGAGAACAAACATCAAACAAATTAATTAAATGGAATACTTAAGTGGAATACTTAAGTGTTCTAATTTAGTGTGATGCTTATGCCAGCAGGGATGTGGTGGTGGCTACACTCAAGTAAACACAGTTAACCTACCGGTAAGATTTTGGAAATAGAGTTCATCCACCCCTTGATATAATAATAAGCACCAAATACACATTTTAAAATCCTAAATTCCTTTTAAATTCCTAAATCACACTGCATTATCCTAATTCCAAATTGAATTCCACAGCAACAATCTTCAATCATCAAACATGTTTTCCATGTTTTTAAAGATCTGATTCTGCATATTGCGGTTCCACTTTGCATTGATCACTAAATTCATAGTTTAATCGCCTCTTATTCTAGCACTCCAACTACCAGGAGTCATTAAAGGAAAATACCGGAGTGAATTCAAGCATAGCCCTGTTGAAAGAGCTTGCTAAATGCGCTAGTTAGCGAGTGGAACAAAATTATTTGGTACCAGGGCCGTTTCAAGGTACTTAGGGGGCCCAAAGCAAACAGGACATGGGGGCCCTTCACTCCCCGTAAATACTTACATGAACCACATGGTTATAATTTTCAAACATCATCAATATAATTATTTGTATTGTACAGTTGTCTAATTCCAGTTTAAAGTCATTTTTTGTTGAAAAACACCACCAACATAACTACTAAAATGATTAAACAGTAAATCTTGGGGGCCCCTTTAAGCCTGGGGCCCCAGGTAATTGCCTGGTTTGCCTGCCTTGTTGCGACGGCCCTGTTTGATACAGCACAGACCGAACGCAAACGCAGAAGTGACATTAAAGGAGAGTACCGGAGTGAATTCAAACATAGCCCTGTTGAAAGAGCTTGATAAATGAGCTAGTTAGCGAGTGGAACAAAATAATTTGGTACAGCACAGGCCGAACGCAAACGCAGAAGCGAACAGGCACTTTACACTTAATCAATGGGACCTGACTGTTGGAAACCGAAAGTAAGATCTGAGGTTACATTGACTCAATGTAAAGTGTTGTTCGAAATTCTTTCATTTCATGCAAAATATATTGCTGTTAGAAGGCTCATGCAGCAGGGCTATGCTTAAACTTACTCCAGTATATTCCTTTAAACTGTTAATGATCAACCAGAGAGCAGAGAAGACTGTCCTTCATGCAGACATGCAGCCAGGGGGAATGACATCATTCACTGCCAGACTGGCAAATGAATATAATGAAACAATCATGCATTTGTAATCATCTCTGTCAATGCAGACAACACTCACAAAACAGTTTCAAAATGTCCTTCAGTGCTTGACGGTAAAGTAAAGTTTGACTGTTTGTGTGAATAGGCTAATAATGAACTGTATAATATAACCATCTACTGTATAGACCATGCAAGACAGTAGAAAGGCACACAAGAGAATAATGCTTTACAGAAATCTCAGGCCTACCTTGATTTCTGCAGCTGCTTCATCAATGGGACTAAAGATGTGATTTCTGTGTGATTTTGAGTCTCGACACACCAAACACAAAAGTTCCTTGTCATTCTGACAGAGGAGCTCAAGTTTTCTCCTGTGCTGTTTGCAGAGTATATTTGCACCCCTCCCTCTTCCAAGACAGTTTCAGACAGAGCCTCACATAGGTTCCTTAAAGCCAGATTTGGGCGAATTAAGCTAATAGATGACCTCTTCCTGCAGAGTGGACATTCCTTTATTTGTTTAGCTTTCCAGCACTTCTCCAGACAGTCTCTACAGAAACTGTGACTGCAGGAGGTCAGGATAACAGGATCCTTGTAGATCTCAGTGCACACAGGACAAGATGTTTCATCCTCCAACTTTGAAGCCATTTCCCAAGACCACACAGTGTCACAAGTTTCCCTCTTCAAATGGCTGCTAGTCAAACTTTACTTTCACTTTCACAGCTTTGGTAACTACAGTCTCTACTGAGTCATTGAGCTTCTTCTATGCAAATCTCCCAGAATCCCAACATTCTCCAACATCATTAACACAACCCATCTGAATATGACTCCATGTTTCCCCTCATTTCTCACATACCACAGTAGTTGTTCAGCTGGAGTGTTGAACAGGGCAGCCTTCTGTCACTGAGCTTCACTTCCTTCTTCAGGACAGGTGAGGCAGAGGGAGGGACCAAGATAAGCTGAGAGCTGATTGGCCAATGAGCACATTCCATCACAGAATCAGCACCTATAAGAACTGTCTGACCTCTTGATTGAAGTTCAAAGTTCCAGGAGGAGTGAACTCTAACTCACAGACAAGAACAGGCATATTGGGAGTGATTTTCACTGCTATAAAAACACTTACTCAAGAACTAGCCTACAGTGTGACAGGTGCTTTATTAAAAGGCCATAAACATCTAACCTTTAACTAAATTAATTATGGAGAATATACAGTACAAAAGTACTAAGTAGGTTTTCTCCAGGTGAGCAGGCTGGCACCTTGCATAGCAGCCAGAGTGTGTGAATGAATGGGTGAATATTATCTGAGTGTGTGTGAGTAAATGGGTGGATATTATGTGAGTGTGTAAGTGAATGGGTGAATCTGTATGTGTGTGTATGTGAGAGAGAGAGAGAGAGAGAGAGAGAGAGAGAGAGAGAGAGAGAGAGAGAGAGAGAGAGAGAGAGAGAGAGAGAGAGAATGGGTGAATTTTATGTGAGTGTGTGAGTGAATGGGTGAATATTAGGTGAGTGTGAATGGGTGAATATTATCTGTGTGTGTGTGTGTGTGTGTGTGTGTGTGAGAGAGAGAGAGAGAGAGAGAGAGAGAGAGAGAGAGAGAGAGAGAGAGAGAGAGAATGGGTGAATATTATCTGAGTGTGTGTGTGTGTGTGTGTGTGAATGGGTGAATATTATGTGAGTGTGTGAGTGAATGGGTGAATATTATCTGAGTGTGTGTGTGAATGGGTGAATATTATCTGTGTGTGTGTGTGTGTGTGTGTGAGAGAGAGAGAGAGAGAGAGAATGGGTGAATATTATGTGAGTGTGTGTGTGAATGGGTGAATATTATCTGTGTGTGTGTGTGTGTGTGTGTGTGTGTGTGTGTGTGTGTGAGAGAGAGAGAGAGAGAGAGAGAGAGAGAGAGAGAGAGAGAAAGAGAGAGAGAGAGAATGGGTGAATATTATGTGAGTGTGTGAGTGAATGGGTGAATATTATCTGAGTGTGTGTGTGAATGGGTGAATATGATCTGTGTGTGTGTGTGTGTGTCTGTGTGTGTGTGTGTGTGTGTGTGTGTGTGTGTGTGTGCGAGAGAGAGAGAGAGAGAGATAGAGAGAGAGAATGGGTGAATATTATCTGAGTGTGTGAGTGAATGAGTGAATATTGAGTGTGAGTGAATGGGTGAATATGAGGCATGCCATTGTAAAGGGCTTTGAGTTGTCACAGCAGTAGAAAAGCACTCTATCAATGCAGCCCATCTTACAGTGCAGAAAGTCACTATGTGTGAGAGTGAGTGAGTGAGTGAGTGATGAGGTTATTATGGGGAATAGTTAGTAAGGAGGCTAAATGGATATGAGCACAAACACTAGGATGCTGTTCTAGACTGGGCCTATGGCTCATTCACTCAATGCATGGAGAACTGCTTTAATGATGAATTTGGGTTTAAAGTTTGTATTTCATTTCCCCACTGCCATAGACAGGTTGCTGCTGATGTTTACATTATTGGCTGAATTGTTTTCTGTATGAGGACTGGAACTGGACCACTAAAAGTGGATTCAAAATGTCCCAGATAATCAAAAGAAAGTTTGACTAGAAATCAAGAGGCAGCTAATTTAATTTATTTGCCGGGGACATTCCAGTGACTCTCCCTTCAGATGTGAGCTTGATCATTTCTAACTGTCTAACTGCAGATCACATTTAGAGAGAACTGTACTCTGCTCTGTGTGGTGGTAGCGCCATCTTGTTGCATGTATGTGTTTGTTCTCTGCTCTGATTCCTCCTCACTCCACCTTCATACCTGACGGACATGTGTACCCTATATTCAACCATTTCGTGGTTAGTGATCACCAAACACACACACACACACACACACACACACACACACACACACACACACACACACACACACACACACACAGAGCAGCATGTTGATCATATATGCCAACTGAAGACCAGAGTAAAGAGACTGGAGTGTAATTCCCTATGTGACCACTAGGTGTCAGTATTGCATAAGACTTTCCCTCTGCTCCCAAAAAGCTGCATTTCCGTCTCCAGGCCCCCCCACCTCTCATCTCCCCAGGCAGGCAGGCAGGCAGGCAGCTCCCAGTCAGCAGTGGCTCCCCTCAGGGCTGTGTGCTGAGTCCCCTCCTCTGCACCCTCTACACATAAATACACACATATAATACATGAGTGTCTGGGCCCCAGTCCACTCCAGCAGCACCACCACACAGTTTACAGACTACAGCTTGGACTCGGCTCAGGTGGAGATGATGACACAGTCTACAGGGAAGAGCTCCAAACACTGTCTGTCCACATGCTGTTTCAAAACTACTTCCTCAGCACATCACACATGTGCAAACAGAGGGGAAGTGGGGAGAGAGAGAGAGAGAGAGAGAGAGAGAGAGAGAGAGAGAGAGAGAGAGAGAGAGAGAGAGAGAGAGAGAGAGAGAGGGCATAGTAGGCCATTTCAGAAAGAGCCAGTAGCCTATCTGTAGTTAGTCCTGGTCCAGAGAGAAGTAGGTGGGTGAGTGGTTGGAGGGAGAGGGGGGGGGGGGGGGAGAGAGAGAGAGAGAGAGAGAGAGAGAGTGTTTTCCTCTGTCCCAGTCCAGCTGCACTCTGATCTTCTGAGGTTTCTGAAGGAAAGAGGGTGACTGGTGGAGAATACACTCTAGATGTAACGCACGCACACACACACACACAGCACTGTCCAGTGGTTTGGCATTTCTTCCAAAAATGGTTAACCTTGTGACAGCAGCATACAGTAGGTACTGAAGCATTGATCACACAGAAACAGAAAATAAACATTTATTTCTGTGGATACTCTACAGTTTCAGGAATACAGTTAATGTACATTAATTACAAAATGCTGCAGATAGAAAAATATATTTCATAATTCATCTGATTTTGTATGTTAGTTGTGTTCTGACTGATTCACTATCTGCTCTAACTGGGTGCTGCTTTCCACAAGTGTGTGTGTGTGTGTGTGTGTGTGTGTGTGTGTGTGTCTGTGTGTTATTGTCAGGATCAGATGGGGTACTGAGCTTACATTCGTGTCTCTTCCCATCCACATCCCCAGTTAACCTGCAGCAGGTGTCTGAACTCTAACTGAGCTGCTCTACTGTAACTGCTGTCTTCACTGGTAAGATACTCAGTGGATGAGCAGAGAAAAAGTATGGAAACACTCTCTCAGTGAAAGTGTGTGTGAAAGTGTGTATGTGTGTGTTATTATCAGGGTCAGAGAATGAGAGTTTTCCTCTGTCCCAGTCCAGCTGCACTCTGATCTTCTGGAGTTTCTGCTCCACTGTGAGGAGAGTGTGGGGATGAGGTGGAGCCAGTGCTGTATATACGGCACCATTATACCACACAAACCACTGTCCACTCATGGAGAAATAGTCTCCCTTCCTCTGGAGAGACTCTGTCATCACACCCAGCTCCCAGTCATCATTCTCCCCAACCTCCACATCCCAGCAGTGAGTCCCTGAGTTAAAGCCCTCAGAGCCCAGGACACAGGGATACCTATCAAATCTCTCTGGGTTATCAGGAGGAAGCTGCTGTCTCTCATCACCACGTCTCACACTGGTCAGATCCTCAGACAGGATGAGTTTTGGGTGTGCAGTGTTGGGATCCAGAGTGACAGGAGCTGCAGAGAGAAAGAACACACACATGAGCTGAACACTGAGTGATGTGTGTGTGATGAGGATGTGAATGATGGTCATTATTAATAGTGCTGTTACCAAGTGTAATGGCAGAGAGAAGTAGGAACAGTGAAATAGTCTTTAGTCATCAGTATGAAGGGATCCCAGCTGTGCAGGAGTTTACTACTCCCCGCCCCCTCCCTTAGGTCTGGTGTGTGTGTGTGTGTGTGTGTGTGTGTGTGTGTGTGTGTGTGTGTGTGTGTGTGTGTGTGTGTGTGTGTGTGTGTGTGTGTGTGATGCGTGCATGTGTCAGGGTTACTGATGGTGTGTTCCTATCCTGCCCTGTTACTGGTGTGGTGTGACTGGACACACACACACACACACACACACACACACACACACACACACACACACACACAAATTAGAATTGTTATTTGAATCCACCAATTATATTTTGCACAGAAATGATAGTAAAGATAGTAAGGTTTGGTACTCAAGGATACACAAATATGGCCTACATCACACAGCCAGCCTGCCTATAAAATAGAGCAGAAGTTGACCAGTTTCTTAGCTGTTGCTTTTGAGAGCCCTGACAATCTTCACCCCCCCCCTTCCACACACACACACACACATATTCAGCAATTTCTGATCCCATATTTGTAATACATATCCAGTGTGTAGTGTGTTTTTTAGTTGCTAATGTGCCCTAATCAGACATACAGTAGCTGTGTGTCATCCTCTTGATCCTAGAATTGAGCATCTTTATTTCTTTCCAGGCTACTCACTGTACTGAACAATCTCCTGCATCTTCTCCCAGACTCTGAACTTCAGGTTGCCCAGGTGCTTTGCCACATTGATCAGAGCTCCTGAAACCCTCTCTGGATCCTGCAGTGTGCACTGGGCTCTGGAAAAACATTCAGGAGTCAGTGCTGCTGTGGGTTTGGGTTCAGAACCACAGAGAAGAGAGAGACAGGAGGCAGATCACTCACCTTTCCACTGTAGTCTTGTAGTTCTGGAAAAGACCAAGGATGAGATGTTAACAGAACAGACAGTTTTATCTTGACTGCTATAATCAGATTGACACACATGTAAATATTTCTGTTACCTGCAGAAATGTGACATCATCAGCCTTCATCTCCTTTTCAATGGCTCTGATTGTGTCTGAAAGAGATGAGATCTCTCTGCTCATCTTCTCAATCTTCTCCTTCATCATCTGACTCTTCTGCTCCTCTTCCTCCCTCAGTGCAGCTATCCTGGCTGCCTCTTCATCTCATAGAAACTGGTGAAGCTTCTCAAACTCCTCCTTGATCTGCTTCTCTGTGTTCTGGCTTTGAGTCTGAATAATAAAAATCAATGTTCAGACAGTGTCTCACACCTATAGTAAAACCTGGTCTGCACATTTTCAAATAGTAAATATTGTTTGCCTAGTAAATTTTATGCATTCACTCCCTTTGGTGAACAAATTTTTATACACATTCCAAAACAGTGATGTGGCCTGACTTTGTGAGAACTGTGTCGTGATGTGAACACACTACTGACCCTCCAACAGGAGACAACATGGCCTCCTGGCCAGGGACACGGTCATGTTAGACATGACAGTAGTATTCATCACACTGACCTTAATGTACTCAGCTGTTTCATCACAGGTGACTTTAGCTTCCTCAAAGTCCTTCAGCTTCTCCTGTAGAGGCTGCAGTTTGGCCTTCAGCTCGTCCTGAAATGAATGGATCACTTTAGTGGGATGCTGAAGCAACCAGCAGTCATTAAACCATCAGTGATCAAATAGAGAGCAGAGCAGACTGTCCTTCATGCAAACTTTAGCCAGGGGGCACATTCACATAATAATAACTGTGTCAAACCTTGTCAGACTAGCACATTAATATATGAAACAATTATTTTTAATTTTTATGCATTTTTAGCAGACGCTTTTATCCAAAGCGACTTACATTTGTCAACTATTAAGTTCAGGGCAAGTCTCCCCTAGAGTAACTTAGGGTTTAGTGCCTTATTGCTCAAGGGCACAACGGTGGCAGGCGGGATTCGAACCCACAACTTGCAGACCACTAGCACACTAAAGTCGAGGTCCTTAACCACTATGCTACCACCACCACAAGTTCAATTATACAGTTATACATTTCATGTCTATGCACACGCACAGTTTTAAAAAGGTCCTTCAAGGCTTGATAGTAAAGTGTGCCCATTTGTGTGAATTAACAAGCAACAGTAACATCTACAGTACAAAAGGTGACCATGCAAGAGTCTGTAGAAATGCACAAAAGAATAATGCTTTATAGAAATCTCAGGCCTACCTTGATCTCCTCCGCTGCTTCATCAATGGGACTGAAGTTGTGATTCTTGTGTAATTTTGAATCTCGACACACATAGCACACAAGCTGCTTGTCATTCTGACAGAAGAGTTCAAGTTTTCTCCTGTGCTGTTTACAGAGTATATTTATTCCCCCTCCCTCTTCCAAGACAGTTTCAGACAGAGCCTCACACAGGTTTCTTAATGCCAGATTTGGGTATATTAAGCTCATAGATGATCTCTTCCTGCAGAGTGGACATTCTTTAGATCCTTTAGATTTCCAGCACTTCTCCAGACAGTCTCTACAGAAACTGTGACTGCAGGAGGTCAGCATGACAGGATCCTTGTAGATCTCAGTGCACACAGGACAAGATGTTTCATCTCCCAACTTTGAAGCCATTTCCAAGTCTAAGACCGCACGTTGTCACAAGCTTCCCTCTGGTAATGGCTGCTGGACAAACTTTACTTTCACTTTCACAGCTTTGGTAAATCTACCGTCTCTACTGAGTCATTGTGCTTCTTCTATGCAAATCTCCCAGAAACCCAACATTCTCTCCAACATTATTAACACAACCCATCTGAATATGACTCCATGTTTCCCCTCATTTCTCACATACCACAGTAGTTGTTCAGCTGGAGTGTTGAACAGGGCAGCCTTCTGTCACTGAGCTTCACTTCCTTCTTCAGGACAGGTGAGTCAGAGGGAGGGACCAAGATAAGCTGAGCTGATTGGCCAATGAGCACATTCCATCACAGAAGCAGCACTTATAAGAACTGTCTGACCTCTTGGTTGAAGTTCAAAGTTCAGGAGGAGTGAACTCCGATCTCACTCCAATTACTGACTAATCCCACACTCCAACTACTGACTCCATCCCTTGGCCCAGACTGTCACACAAACTATGTGCATATCATCTCTGACTACATTCAGTACTCATACCGTTTTGTGTTAACCATGGTCAATCTATGCATCAGACTTTACGGACTACATTCAGTACTCATACCGTTTTGTGTTAACCATGGTCAATCTATGCTTTATTAGGCCCCAGGCAGGTAGGCTGAGTCCATGAGGCGTGGATCTGCCCAAGGTTTCTTCCTACATAACAAATTATTTACAAAGTGAGGGAGTTTTTCCTTGCCCCTGATTCTCATGGATGCTTCCCGTACTGTCTGTAAAGCGCCGCGAGACAATGTACTGTATTTGTGCGCTCTACAAATAAAATTGAATTGAATTGAATTGAACTCTAACTCATAGACAAGAACAGGCATATTGTGAGTGATTTTCATTGCTGTCAAAACATCACTTACTTAAGAACTAACATACTGTATGACAGGTGCTTTATTATTAGGCCATAAACATCTATTTTTTAGCTAAATTAATTATGGAGAATATACAGTACAAAAGTACGAAGTAGGTTTTCTCAAGGTGAGGAGGCTGGCACCTTGCATAGCAGCCTCGATCATTCTTATCTGAGTGTGTGAATGAATGGGTGAATATTATGTGAGTGTGTGAGTGAATGGGTAAATATTATCTCTCTCTCTCTGTGTGTGTGTGTGTGTGTGTGTGTGTGTGTGTGTGTGTGTGTGTGTGTGTGAGAGAGAGAGAGAGAGAGAGAGAGAGAGAGAGAGAGAGAATGGGTGAATATTCACTGAGTGTGTGAGTGAATGGGTGAATATTATTTGAGTGTGTGAATGAATGGGTGAATATTATGCAAGTGAATGGGTGAATATTATCTGTGTGTGTGTGCAGGGGCGTTTCAAACGGGGGGGATGGGGTGATACGACATCCCCACTTTTGCATTTTTATCAATCCATCCCCCCACCTATATGAAATTAAAATTATATTTTAAACAGAGAGAGAGAAACAATGGTCGGAAATGCTCTACACTCACTGTAAATGTCATAATCCAAGCTGTTCAGCCACCCTATCACTTACATGAACAACTCTATGCAGTCATTGGAGAGAGGGTAATCTGGGACAAGATGCCCATCTAAATTCTAAATTACTGAATTTAATTCAGTGGGCGCTAATAATGTTACCATTGCTCTGATAAGATAGGTTACTGTACACAGGGACATTGAAGACGGGGGGATGGGGGTGTTTTGACATGCCCACATAAATATGATTCCATCCCCTTCACTTTTGTAAGATTTTAACAATACCAAATATTTCCACAGAGACACTGGAATACTGTATAGTGTAATATATTTCAACTTAATTTTTGCTTGGTAGAAATATGTAGAAAATATTTCCACTAGAGACACTGGAATACTGTATAGTGTAATATATTTTCACTTTTTCCCCTGCTATCAGTGATAACAGGAGCCACGTATTTCAAAGTTAACAAAGTGTGTGAGAGTGAACAGAGGCCTCCAGATCCATGGGCTTTCAGAAGAAAAATAAAAGATTGTAGGCTAGACTTGAATTAAGACACCCTACGCTCAATTGGTGAAACAAATTCCTCCATGTAGGCCTCAGGGCCACCATCCTCAGTAGGCCTATTGCCTAGGCTATTGTCCCATACTTTCCATGAAACTTCTAAAAATCATAGATGACAGTGCTGAATCTCAGTGTCCCTGGATCAACCAAATACCAGTTTAGTTTTTGGCTCAGAATTTGGGTTTGGGGTAGGGACAGGATTACATCATTCAGTTAATTAAAAAAATATCTAATAACCTGTTAAAATGCACCAGAATGCAGGAAATAACATCTAACTATTCCAAAATCTCCTGGGGGGACCCCCTGACCCCCCTATGTGTCTGTCTACCCCACTTATCAAATATTATAACACCTTTGATTCACAACTGCTTGGTAGACCTGTTCTGTGACATTAGTAATGTGATGTTCATAAAGCCCAATTCCTCATCCGCCAGACCAGCATTTGTAATAAACCTACGTCTAAGACATTTTAGGCTAATGGCCGAGAAAATTCGCAAATACTACTTGTGACTACTGCATGTGATGGCAACTCTACTAGGCCTATTATAAAACAGAAATTCCAATTGGTCGCGAGACTATAGGCCTAATTATAATTTTGGCTGTGATAATTTCAGTGGCTATTTTACTTCCCCATCTTAGAACCCCCCCACTTTTGGAAAGCTTGATACGCCCCTGTGTGTGTGTGTGTGTGTGTGTGTGTGTGTGTGTGTGTGTGTGTGTGTGTGTGTGTGTGTGAGAGAGAGAGAGAGAGAGAGAGAGAGAGAGAGAGAGAGAGAGAGAGAGAGAGAGAGAATGGGTGAATATTATGTGAGTGTGAGTGAATGGGTGAATATTATCTGAGTGTGTGAATAAATGGGTGAATATTTGGTGAGTGAAGGGGTGAATATTATTTGTGTGTGTGTGTGTGTGTGTGTGTGTGTGTGTGTGTGTGTGTGTGTGAGTGAGAGAGAGAGAGAGAGAGAGAGAGAGAGAGAGAGAGAGAGAGAGAGAGAGAGAGAGAGAGAATGGGTGAATATTACCTGAGTGTGTGAGTGAATGAGTGAATATTGAGTGTGAGTGAATGGGTGAATATGAGGCATGACATTGTAAAGGGCTTTGAGTTGTCACAGCAGTAGAAAAGCACTCTATCAATGCAGCCCATCTAACAGTGCAGAAAGTCAATATGTGTGAGAGTGAGTGAGTGAGTGAGTGAGTGAGTGATGAGGTTAATATGGGGAATAGTTAGTAAGGAGGCTAAATGGATATGAGCACAAACACTAGGATGCTGTTCTAGACTGGGCCTATGGCTCATTCACTCAATGCATGGAGAACTGCTTTAATGGTGAATTTGTGTTTAAAGTTTGTATTTCATTTCCCCACTGCCATAGACAGGTTGCTGCTGATGTTTACATTATTGGCTGAATTGTTTTCTGTATGAGGACTGGAACTGGACCACTAAAAGTGGATTCAAAATGTCCCAGATAATCAAAAGATGGTTTGACTAGAAATCAAGATGCAGCAAATATTTTTTTTTTGCTGGGGACATTCCAGCGACTCTCCCTTCAGATGTGAACTTGATAAACTCTGTCTGTGCAGATCATACAGTAAAGAGGTGTGTGTGTGTGTGTGTGTTTTACTCTGAGTGGAGGTAGTGCTGCCTTGTTGCATGTGTGTGTGTTCTGCTCTTGAGTGGTGGTAGCGCTATCTGGAGTGTAATTTCCTAAGTGACCACTAGGTGTCAGTATTACACAAGACTTTCCCTCCGCTCCCAAAAGCTGCATTTCCGTTTCCAGCCCCCCCACCTCTCATCTCCCCAGGCAGGCAGGCAGACAGGCAGGCAGCTCCCAGTCAGCACTGGCTCCCCTCAGGGCTGTGTGCTGAGTCCCCTCCTCTGCACCCTCTACACATAAATACACACATATAATACATGAGTGTCTGGGCCCCAGTCCACTCCAGCAGCACCACCACACAGTTTACAGACTACAGCTTGGACTCGGCTCAGGTGGAGATGATGACACAGTCTGTCTGTCCACATGCTGTTTCAAAACTACTTCCTCACTCAGCACATCACACATGTGCAAACAGAGGGGAAATGGGTGGGGAGAGAGAGAGAGAGAGAGAGAGAGAGAGAGAGAGCAGAGTAGGTCATTTCAGAAAGAGCCAGTAGCCTATCTGTAAGTTAGTCCTGGTCCAGAGAAAAGTGAGTAGGGGGAGAGAGAGAGAGAGAGAAAGAGGACATAGTAGGTTAGTCCTGGTCCAGGGGGAAACACTCTCTAGTGAGAGACTTGTTGGTAAGATCTTCAGTGAGGTATGGAATATACAGTAGATGTGTGTGTGTGTGTGTGTGTGTGTGTGTGTGTGTGTACAGTATATGTGTGTATTATGAGCACTGGAGAATGAGAGTTTTCCTCTGTCCCAGTGTAGCTGCACTCTGATTGTCTGGAGTTTTTGCTGCACTGGGAGGAAAGAGGTTACCTCACTCATGTCAGATCATGCGCTACGTAACTTTCGTAAGGCACTTCCGCGCAACGATCTGATGTTGAAGCCCATCAGAGAGATTTCAAGCCATTATTCTCTAACGCAGTGGTTCTCAACCGGGGGGGGCCCGCACCCCTGGGGGGGCGCGGAGACTCTCCCAGGGGGGCGCTAGTAGGCTTCAGGACGAGGTGGGGAAAATCATTACAAAAAAATAAATTATAAATCCCTGTGTTGGAAATGTTAGTAGTTGGTCTACTACAACACAGAAACAAATCAACCTCAAGTTTTGCGTGGGCTACTCGCCTACATCACTTTTCCACACGGAGTTTGAAGCCCATTCAAAAATACAAACTGCGTGATTTTTTTAAATTTCTTAGGTAGCCAAGCAAGATCGGAAAACCGAGCTTCGCGTTTGTAAAGACAGCCGTTGGAATCAACCAAACAGGAGCAGGAAAGAGCAGCCAACTGAAATTTGAAATGACACGCCTCCTGTAAACAACGCAGGGGACTCGCGTTTTGCTAGAAACGTTGACGTGGTTAGTGGACAGGTACCGTCACTCATTATCGTTCTCTCCCCCTGACGCGCCCAGACAACACACACACACGCGCGCAAACGCACTCTCTCTCTCTCTGCCTCCCCTTCCTGCACGTATGGCTTGTTCTGTATTCTTACATGATTTATTTCAGCACATAGGCCTACAATTCCTTTTTTTTTTTACTTTTTTAAAAACCTAAAAGTAAGGACAAATAGCTTTGAATAAGTTTTTGATTCATGTGATACAGCCAATGTAGGCATATGTTTCACAAATAAGTTAACATTATGCAAGCCTAATTGTTACAATGTATGATGTACACTTATTGAGTTTAGATGCCAGGACGCCAAGGTTTTTGAGTAGCCTATTGATCCAACAGAAGTTATGGAATAAAATAGTTGGGGGGAAAGTAACCTTTTTTGTCAGGAATAGTAACCAATGCTATGTAATTTTATGTGGCCTTTCATGATGTATAACATATAGTGCAAAATACATTTTTATCCAATTCTATCTACCTATCCTTCCATCCGAGGTAGTGTACCGGTAGAAGGGTTTGGACTGGGAGGGGATAGGGGGGCCCCAGGTCCAATGAAGCCGCTTTAGGGGGGGCCCAGCTTGCCAAAGGTTGAGATCCCCTGCTCTAACCGGACCAATCAGGGCCGCTAGCTGCTGTAGAGGGTGTGACGTAGCGAATAAGCAACTGTTTTGAATCCAACCAATCCAACAAACTTAACCAGCGTCATCGGTTGGTTTCGATGTGGTTGGCTGCAGTGTACGTCAATTAAATTGATGGACAAGCCGTTTGCCCAGTTAGATTCAAGGATTTCTGGCTCCTGAAATATCTTGTCTATCGCTGAATATCAGATGAACGCGCGTAGTGCTACATCTGACGTGAGTGAGGTAAGGAAAGAGGGTGACTGTGGTGGAGAATATACTCTATATTTAACACACACACACACTGTCCAGTCATCATTTTAATTCTGGTTTGGTCTTTCTTCCAAAAACCTTGTGACAACAGCATACACACTGAAGCATAGATCACACAGGTCAGTAAATAAACATTTATTTCTGTGGATACTCTACAGTTATGGGAATAAATTCAATGTACATTAGTTACAAAATGCTGCAGACAGAAGAAAATATTTCATTATTCTGATTTCTGTATATGAGTTGTGTTCTGACTGATTCACTATCTGCTCTAACTGGGTGCTGCCTTAACGAGGCCTGCACTAGTGTGTGTGTGTGTGTGTGTGTGTGTGTGTGTGTGTGTGTGAACTCTAACTGAGCTGCTCTACTGTAACTGCTGTCTTCACTGCTAAGATCCTCAGTGGAGGGACGGTGTAAAAGTATGGAAACACTCTCTCAGTGAAAGTGTGTGTGAAAGTGTGTATGTGTGTGTTATTATCAGGGTCAGAGAATGAGAGTTTTCCTCTGTCCCAGTCCAGCTGCACTCTGATCCTCTGGGGTTTCTGCTCCACTGTGAGGGGAATGCCGGGATGAGGTGAAGCATATACTCTATATTGTGTGCAGAAAGTGTGAAGCAGACATTGTGTGTAATGTAAAACAAAGAAAAACAAAACTGTAATAATAATCAACAGAAGGTTTGCCTAGAACTATTGACGCAGGGAATAGAATTGACTGCCAGGTGCAGCCTACTACAGGGGTGGGCAATTATTTTGGCTGAAGGGCCACATTGGGTTTTAGATATTGACTGACAGGCCAGGTGTTAACGGTCAGTCTGTTGATGGGGGTTACATATTTGAGTAAAAGCATTTTGGTCTCAGTTCATGCATTTTCCAAGTCTGTCCATCCCAATTTTAGCTTTTTGTTACCTTTAGCTTAGCAAAGGCACTGGAATGTAAAGTAGCCGGATAGCAACTCTTTGACTACATTCCAGCACCTATGCTAAGCTAAAATTACAATTGTGATAGCCAGACTAGGACAACACACACACTGTGCTGTTAGTTACCCATATAAATCCAGGTAAGACAGTTTAGTTAATAAATTTCATCAAAAGGCGGAATATTCCTGTAAGGGGGAGGGGGTGGGGGAGTGTATTTCATGAATACAACATATTTGACAAATGAGGCCTATAATATAATTCACCTGGCCTAGAACTCTAGACGTACCCCTAGCGGTAGCAAATTTTAATTTGCACAGCAGGTACGTCTAGAGGCCACTGATAGAAACCCGTTGTATCCTTCCTCTGGCGGCGGATAACCAATCACAGCGCGGTATGTGTACAGGAAATCGTAAGGCGGGCTTTGTACGATGACGACAGCCCTGCTCAAATCAGAGCAGAATCGTCTTTGGCTTTAGTTTTGGACGAATTGCACTTGTCGTTTTCTTTGAAAGTGAAACAAGAAAGTGCACTGAAGTTTTTCGTTTTGAAAAAGATGTCTTTGCCGTGTTACCGACGGGCTACGGGAAAAAGTTTGATATACCAGCTGGTACCAGTGGCCGGAACGCTAGCCTATTACGTGGAGAGGCAGTTTGAAAGACAACGCAATCACCCGCCCCTCCATTGCGGTACAGTCTATCAGTGGTCTTCAGACTATACATTCTTATGATATAGTCTGGCGTGTCAGACTATAATTCACCTGGGCTATACAAGAAATTATTCTATTTTGGTGAGGTTCTGTCATGAAGTTCCACAGGTCGGATTAAACATCCGTCCACGCACTGGCTCCGACAGCAGTGCAGAGAATGTTCGAAATCGACTATTTTGCAACAAACCTACAGGAGCCTGTGGATTCAACAATGGATGTGAATTTACAGTCTACTACGGCAGAAGAGTTGGGTGCAGGTGTGCAGGGTTGGATGGAAAACAATGGAATAGAATGTTGGAAGAGGAGTGCTCACTCAGCACTGTGTTTGAGCCGGTGTGAAGACTGCTTTACTTTGCCCACCTCTAGTAACTCTTTCAAGAAAACCATACACATGCATAGATAGATACACACAAACAGTAGGAAGAGTAAAGAGACTGAACTGTAATTTCACGTGTGGCCACTAGGTGTCAGAAATGCCCAAGACTTGTCCTAAGCTCCCAAAAGCTGCATTTCTGTTTCCAGGCGCCCCCACTTCTCATCTCCCCAAGCATTTGCACACAAGCAAATTAACTACAAAAATACAAAACTGTTCTACACATGTGCAAATCATATCCTCAAAGACCATTTATTTTTTTACAGGTAGAAAGTTTCTTAATTTGTTTTATACAACTGCAAAACTATTTTGACACATGTGGATCACATCTTATCAAAGGTAATATTTACGGGGTTGATTTGATTCTGTGCAGTTGATGAGTGTGTGTGTGTGTGTGTGCGACTGTGTATGTGTGTGTGTGTGTGTGTGTGTGTATGTGTGTGTGTGTTATTGTCAGGATCAGATGGGGTATCAGTACTAGTGTCTCTTCCCATCCACATCCCCAGTTAACCTGCAGCAGGTGTCTGAACTCTAACTGAGCTGCTCTACTCTAACTGCTGTCTTCACTGCTAAGATCCTCAGTGGAAAAGGAGAGAAAAGGTATGGAAACACTCTCTCAGTGAAAGTGTGTGTGAAAGTGTGCATGTGTGTGTTATTATCAGGGTCAGAGAATGAGAGTTTTCCTCTGTCCCAGTCCAGCTGCACTCTGATCCTCTGGGGTTTCTGCTCCACTGTGAGGGGAGTGGGGGGATGAGGTGGAGCCTGTGCTCCATATGCAGCATCATTATACCACACACACCACAGTCCACTCATGGTGTAATAGTCTCCCTTCCTCTGGAGAGACTCTGTCATCACACCCAGGACCCAGTCATTATTCTCCCCAACCTCCACATCCCAGCAGTGAGTCCCTGAGTTAAAGCCCTCAGAGCCCAGGACATCAGCATACTCTTCAAATCTCTCTGGGTTATCAGGAAGCTGCTGTATCTCATCACCATATCTCACACTGGTCAGATCCTCAGACAGGATGAGTATTGGGTGTGCAGTGTTGGGATCCAGAGTGACAGGAGCTGCAGAGAGAAAGAACACACACATGAGCTGAACACTGAGTGATGTGTGTGTGATGAGGATGTGAATGATGGTCATTATTAATAGTGCTGTTACCAAGTGTAATGGCAGAGAGAAGTAGGAACAGTGAAATAGTCTTTAGTCATCAGTATGAAGGGATCCCAATTGTGCAGGAGTCCCCCCCCCCCCCCCATCACTTAAGTTCTATGCTGTGGGTTACTGGGGGTGTGTTCCTATCCTGCCCTATTATTGGTGTGGTGTTACTGGACACACACACACACACACACAGACACACACACATACACACACACAAACACACACACACACACACACACACACACACACACACACACACACACACACACACACACACACACACACACACACACACAGAGAGAGAGAGAGAGAGACACACACACACACACACACACACACACACACATTCAGGAATTTGTATAAAAATCCAGTATGTTGACTGTGTTAATTACCTATTTATCTGTAGTGTTTTGTTTGAGTTGCCGACAAAGGCAACTTTAGTTTCTAACGTGCATGATAAAATGGGGTGGGGCAGAAGCTATTGTGTTCTGTTTGAGTTTTTAGTTGCTAATGTGCCCTAATCAGGAATACAGTAGCTGTGTGTCATCTTCTTGATCCTAGAATTGAGCATCTTTCTTTCTTTCCAGGCTACTCACTGTACTGAACAATCTTCTGCATCTTCTCCCAGACTCTGAACTTCAGGTTGCCCAGGTGCTTTGCCACATTGATCAGAGCTCCTGAAACCCTCTCTGGATCCTGCAGTGTGCACTGGGCTCTGGAATAACATTCAGGAGTCAGTGCTGCTGTGGGTTTGGGTTCAGAACCACAGAGAAGAGAGAGACAGGAGGCAGATCACTCACCTTTCCACTGTAGTCTTGTAGTTCTGGAAAAGACCAAAGATGGGATGTTAACAGAACAGACAGTTTTATCATGACTGCTGTAATCAAATTGCCACTCAAGCAAATATTTCTGTTACCTGCAGAAATGTGACATCATCAGCCTTCATCTCCTTTTCAATGGCTCTGATTGTGTCTGAAAGAGATGAGATCTCTCTGCTCATCTTCTCAATCTTCTCCTTCATCATCTGACTCTTCTGCTCCTCTTCCTCCCTCAGTGCAGCTATCCTGGCTGCCTCTTCATCTCGTAGAAACTGGTGAAGCTTCTCAAACTCCTCCTTGATCTGCTTCTCTGTGTTCTGGCTTTGAGTCTGAATAAAAAAAAAAACAGTGTTCAGACAGTATTCCATAAATATAATAATACCTGGTCTGTAAACATTGTTTGAGTAGTAAATTTTATGCATTCACTCGCTTTGGATAACTAACTTGTATACATTATAAAACAATGATGTGGTCACTTGGTGAAAGTTGCGTGGTGATGTGACCACCACTACTGACCCTCCAACAGGAGACAACATGGCCTCCTGGCCAGGGACACGGTCATGTTAGACATGACAGTAGTCTTCATCACACTGACCTTAATGTACTCAGCTGTTTTATCACAGGTGACTTTAGCTTCCTCAAAGTCCTTCAGCTTCTCCTGTAGAGGCTGCAGTTTGGCCTTCAGCTCCTCCTGAAATGAATGGATCACTTTAGTGGGATGCTTAAGTTTTCTCATACTACTAGCAGGGATGTGGTGGTGGCTGAACTCAGTTAACCTACTGGTAAAATTTTGGAAATGGACTTTAATATAGGCTTCTAATAAGCACCAAATACTACACATTTTAAAATTCTTAAATCATAATGCATTATCCTAATTTCCAATTGAATTCCACAACAATAATCTTCAATCATCAAACATGTTTTCCATGTCTGCTTCTGCATTTTGGATCCACTTTGCAGTGATCACAAAATTCACTACCAGCAGTCATTAAACCATCAATGATTAACCAGAGAGCTGAGCAGACTGTCATTCATGCAGACTTCAGCCAGGGGAAATATTCATGTAATAATCATTTTACATATATGAAACTAGAAAATTGCTTAGAGAGCGCAGACCTCTGCCAAGACAATGTGGTCACAGATGGTGTTCTGGATCACCATCACCACCAAAATCGAATCAGTTCTTCCTAATACACACCTTGTCAGTACATTTCAGTACTTTACGAGTTGTACACAGACAGACAGACAGACAGACAGACAGACAGACAGACACACACACACACACACACACACACACACACACACGCTGGTGAAAACATAAACTTGCCTTTGCAAGTTTAAAAACATAAAGTGGCCGTTGCATAAACTGTTTATGGGAAATTAGTGCTGTTTCACATTCAGGTGTTCAAAATCTGTCTACCTGTTAAGAGGGCACTGGTGTTAGAGCAACATACCTTGAAGAAGGCTGTCTGTGCCGCTATGCGTGGATTGTTCACATTGGTTTTAACCTTTTCTATATGAAATACATAAAGGCTTTTTATATTTTTCCCACATGAAGAGCGCCTTGGATCTTTTCTTTTTTTCAAGCTTTTGTGAATCCCAAAAACCATAGAGCACCTTCAGTATAACTTTTCATGAATTCCTGAGCACTTGGGATTTTTAGCATCACTTGAAAACATAACCTCCTTGGCGAAGGTAACAATCAGAATTATAATCATTTCTGTGTATGCAGAACTCACAGTTTAAAAAGGTCCTTCAAGGCTTGATAGTAAAGTGTGTGTTTGTGTGAAGTAGCTAATAAGCAACAGTGACATCTACAGTAGAAATTGTGACCATACAAGACTGTAGAAAAGCACAAGAGAATAATGCTTTACAGAAAGCTCAGGCCTACCTTGATCTCTGCTGCTGCTTCATCAATGGGACTGAAGTTGTGATTCTTGTGTAATTTTGAGTCTCGACACACCAGACACACAAGCTGCTTGTCATTCTGACAGAAGAGCTCAAGCTGTTTTCTCTTGTGCTGTTTGCAGAATTCATGTGGCTGGCCACTCTCTTGTAAAACAGTTTCAGACAGAGTCTCACACAGGTTCCTTAAAGCCAAATTTGGATGGACAAATCCAAAAGATGATCTCTTCCTGCAGAGTGGACATTCCTTTATTTGTTTAGCTTTCCAGCACTTCTCCAGACAGTCTCTACAGAAACTGTGACTGCAGGAGGTCAGGATAACAGGATCCTTGTAGATCTCAGTGCACACAGGACAAGATGTTTCATCCTCCAACTTTGAAGCCATTTCCAAAACTAGAGTCTAAGACCACACAGTGTCACAAGCTTCCCTCTCGTAATGGCTGCTGGACAAACTTTACTTTCACTTTCACAGCTTTGGTAAATTACCGTCTCTACTGAGTCATTGTGCTTCTTCTATGCAAATCTCCCAGAAACCCAACATTCTCTCCAACATTATTAATTAACACAACCCATCTGAATATGACTCCATGTTTCCCCTCATTTCTCACATACCACAGTAGTTGTTCAGCTGGAGTGTTGAACAGGGCAGCCTTCTGTCACTGAGCTTCACTTCCTTCTTCAGGACAGGTGAGGCAGAGGGAGGGACCAAGATAGCTGAGAGCTGATTGGCCAATGAGCACATTCCATCACAGAACCAACACCTATAAGAACTGTCTGACCTCTAGATTGAAGTTCAAAATTTCAGGAGGAGTGAACTCTAACTCACAGACAAGAACAGGCATATTAGGAGTGATTTTCACTGCTGTCAAAACATCACTTATTCAAGAACTAGCCTACAGTATGATTGACAGGTGCTTTATTATAAGGCCATAAACATCTAACTTTGAACTAAATTAATATGGAGAATATACATAAGTAATAAGTAATGTTCAAGTTTTTGTACTAAATGTACACAAAGGTTTTCTCCAGGTGAGCAGGCTGGCACCTTGCATGGTAGCTCTCCATTGTTATCCGAGTGTGTGTGTGTGTGTGCGTGCGTGTGTGTGTGTGTGTGTGAATGGGTGAATATGAGACATGCCACCATGATTATCTGAGTATGTGAGTGAATGGGTGAATATTATGTGAGTGTGTGAGTAAATGGGTGAATATTATCTGAGTGTGTGTGTGAATGGGTGAATATGAGACATGCCTCTACCATGGTTATCTGAGTGTGTGAGTGAATATTATGTGGGTGTGTGAGTGAACGGCTGAATATTATGTTGTGTGTGTGAGTGAATGAATGAATATGAGGCATGCCATTGTAAAGGGCTTTGAGTAGAAAAGCACTCTATCAATGCAGCCCATCTAACAGTGCAGAAAGTCAATATGTGTGAGAGTGAGTGAGTGAGAGAGTGAGTGAGAGATGAGGTTAATATGGGGAATAGCTAGTAAGGAGGCTAAATGGATATGAGCACAAACACTAGGATGCTGTTCTAGACTGGGCCTATGGCTCATTCACTCAATGCATGGAGAACTGCTTTAATGATGAATTTGGGTTTAAAGTTTGTATTTCATTTCCCCACTGCCATAGACAGGTTGCTGGGGATGTTTACATTATTGGCTGAATTGTTTTCTGTATGAGGACTAGAACTGGACCTCAAAAAATGGATTCAAAATGTCCCAGATATTCAAAAGATGGTTTGACTAGAAATCAAGATGCAGCAAATTTAATCTATTTGCCGGGGACATTCCAGTGACTCTCCCTTCAGATGTGAGCTTGATCATTTCTAACTGTCTAACTGCAGATCACATTTAGAGAGAACTGTACTCTGCTCTGTGTGGTGGTAGCGCCATCTTGTTGCATGTATGTGTTTGTTCTCTGCTCTGATTCCTCCTCACTCCACCTTCATACCTGACGGACATGTGTACCCTATATTCAACCATTTCGTGGTTAGTGATCACCAACACACACACACACACACACACACACACACACACACACACACACACACACACACACACACACACACACACACACACACACACACACACACACACACACACACACACACAGAGAGCAGCATGTTGATCATATATGCCAACTGAAGACCAGAGTAAAGAGACTGGAGTGTAATTCCCTATGTGACCACTAGGTGTCAGTATTGCATAAGACTTTCCCTCTGCTCCCAAAAAGCTGCATTTCTGTCTCCAGGCCCCCCCACCTCTCATCTCCCCAGGCAGGCAGGCAGGCAGGCAGCTCCCAGTCAGCAGTGGCTCCCCTCAGGGCTGTGTGCTGAGTCCCCTCCTCTGCACCCTCTACACATAAATACACACATATAATACATGAGTGTCTGGGCCCCAGTCCACTCCAGCAGCTCCACCACACAGTTTACAGACTACAGCTTGGACTCGGCTCAGGTGGAGATGATGACACAGTCTACAGGGAAGAGCTCCAAACACTGTCTGTCCACATGCTGTTTCAAAACTACTTCCTCACTCAGCACATCACACATGTGCAAACAGAGGGGAAGTGGGGGGGAGAGAGAGAGAGAGAGAGAGAGAGAGAGAGAGAGAGAGAGAGAGAGAGAGAGAGAGAGAGAGAGAGAGAGAGAGAGAGAGAGCATAGTAGGCCATTTCAGAAAGAGCCAGTAGCCTATCTGTAGTTAGTCCTGGTCCAGAGAGAAGTAGGTGGGTGAGTGGTTGGAGGGAGAGGGGGGGGGGGGGGGGGTGAGAGAGAGAGAGAGAGAGAGTGTTTTCCTCTGTCCCAGTCCAGCTGCACTCTGATCCTCTGAGGTTTCTGAAGGAAAGAGGGTGACTGGTGGAGAATACACTCTAGATGTAACGCACGCACGCACACACACACACACACACACACACACAGCACTGTCCAGTGGTTTGGCATTTCTTCCAAAAATGGTTAACCTTGTGACAACAGCATACAGTAGGTACTGAAGCATTGATCACACAGAAACAGTAAATAAACATTTATTTCTGTGGATACTCTACAGTTTCAGGAATACAGTTAATGTACATTAATTACAAAATGCTGCAGATAGAAAAATATATTTCATAATTCATCTGATTTTGTATGTTAGTTGTGTTCTGACTGATTCACTATCTGCTCTAACTGGGTGCTGCTTTCCACAAGTGTGTGTGTGTGTGTGTGTGTGTGTGTGTGTGTGTGTGTGTGTGTGTGTGTGTGTCTGTGTGTTATTGTCAGGATCAGATGGGGTACTGAGCTTACATTCGTGTCTCTTCCCATCCAAATCCCCAGTTAACCTGCAGCAGGTGTCTGAACTCTAACTGAGCTGCTCTACTCTAACTGCTGTCTTCACTGGTAAGATCCTCAGTGGAAAACCAGTTAAAAAGTATGGAAACACTCTCTCAGTGAAAGTGTGTGTGAAAGTGTGTATGTGTGTGTTATTATCAGGGTCAGAGAATGAGAGTTTTCCTCTGTCCCAGTCCAGCTGCACTCTGATCCTCTGGGGTTTCTGCTCCACTGTGAGGTCAGTGTGGGGATGAGGTGGAGCCTCTGCTCTATATGCAGCATTATAATACCACACACGCCACTGTCCACTCATGGAGAAATAGTTCCCCTTCCTCTGGAGAGACTCTGTCATCACACCCAGGAGCCAGTTATCATTCTCCCCAACCTCCACATCCCAGCAGTGAGTCCCTGAGTTAAAGCCCTCAGAGCCCAGGACACTGAGATTATCAAATCTCTCTGGGTTATCAGGAAGCTGCTGTCTCTTACCACGTCTCACACTGGTCAGATCCTCAGACAGGATGAGAGATGGGCCTGCAGTGTTGGGATCCAGAGTGACAGGAGCTGCAGAGAGAAAGAACACACACATGAGCTGAACACTGAGTGATGTGTGTGTGATGAGGATGTGAATGATGGTCATTATTAATAGTGCTGTTACCAAGTGTAATGGCAGAGAGAAGTAGGAACAGTGAAATAGTTTTTAGTCATCAGTATGAAGGGATCCCAGCTGTGCAGGAGTTTACTACTCCCCGCCCCCTCCCTTAAGTCTGGTGTGTGTGTGCGTGTGTGTGTGTGTGTGTGTGTGTGTGTGTGTGTGTGTATGCGTGCATGTGTCAGGGTTACTGATGGCGTGTTCCTATCCTGCCCTGTTACTGGTGTGGTGTGACTGGACACACACACACACACACACACACACACACACACACACACACACACACACACACACACACACACACACACACACAAATTAGAATTGTTATTTGAATCCACCAATTATATTTTGCACAGAAATGATAGTAAAGATAGTAAAGTTTGGTACTCAAGGATACACAAATATGGCCTACACCACACAGCAAGAGAGCCTATAAAATAGAGCAGAAGTTGACCAGTTTCTTAGCTGTTGCTTTTGAGAGTCCTGCCAATCTTCAGCCCCCCCCCCCTTCCACACACACACACACACACGTTCAGGAATTTCTGATCCCATATTTGTAATACATATCCAGTGTGTAGTGTGTGTTTTAGTTGCTAATGTGCCCTAATCAGACATACAGTAGCTGTGTGTCATCCTCTTGATCCTAGAATTGAGCATCTTTATTTCTTTCCAGGCTACTCACTGTACTGAACAATCTTCTGCATCTTCTCCCAGACTCTGAACTTCAGGTTGCCCAGGTGCTTTGCCACATTGATCAGAGCTCCTGAAACCCTCTCTGGATCCTGCAGTGTGCACTGGGCTCTGGAATAACATTCAGGAGTCAGTGCTGCTGTGGGTTTGGGTTCAGAACCACAGAGAAGAGAGAGACAGGAGGCAGATCACTCACCTTTCCACTGTAGTCTTGTAGTTCTGGAAAAGACCAAAGATGGGATGTTAAAAGAACATAGTTTTATTTTGACTGCTGTAATTAAATTGACACTTAAGCAAATATTTCTGTTACCTGCAGAAATGTGACATCATCAGCCTTCATCTCCTTTTCAGTGGCTCTGATTGTGTCTGAAAGAGATGAGATCTCTCTGCTCATCTTCTCAATCTTCTCCTTCATCATCTGACTCTTCTGCTCCTCTTCCTCCCTCAGTGCAGCTATCCTGGCTGCCTCTTCATCTCGTAGAAACTGGTGAAGCTTCTCAAACTCCTCCTTGATCTGCTTCTCTGTGTTCTGCCTTTGAGTCTGAATAATATAAAGTGTTCAGACTGACAAACAATTGACATACTTATTACATCTCATAGCTATAACAAAACGTGGTCTGTAAACTTTCAAATATTAAATATTGTTTCTGTTTGTATACATTCATTCCCTTTGGAGAATTCAAATTTATACACATTCCAAAACAGTGATGTGCTCTGAGTTTGTAAGAGCTGTATGCTGATTGGAGGAGAGAGAGAGTAGAGAAGAGGAGAGCTGTGTGTTGATTGGAGGAGAGACAGCAGAGAGGAAGAGAGCTGTGTGCTGATTGGAGGAGAGAGAGAGTAGAGAAGAGGAGAGCTGTGTGTTGATTGGAGGAGAGACAGCAGAGAGGAGGAGAGTGAAGACTGTGAAGTGAGCTCCTCCCACTGGATATGGATATAAAGTGGGAGGGAGGAGTTTGAGATGTTTGAGGCCCAGAGGAGATGATGACCAGTTACTTGACCACCACTACTGACCCTCCAACAGAGACAACATGGCCTCCTGGCCAGGGACACAGTCATGTTAGACATGACAGTAGTCTTCATCACACTGACCTTAATGTACTCAGCTGTTTTATCACAGGTGACTTTAGCTTCCTCAAAGTCCTTCAGCTTCTCCTGTAGAGGCTGCAGTTTGGCGTTCAGCTCCTCCTGAAATACAGTATATATCAAAGAACAAACATCAAACAAATTAATGGAATACTCAAGGGGAATACTTAAGAGTTCATCCACCCCTTAATATAATAACAAGCACCAAATACACATTTTTAAATCCTAAATTCCTTTTAAATTCCTAAATCACACTGCAACCGTCAGTGATCAACCAGAGAGCTGAGCAGACTGTCCTTCATGCAGACATGCAGCCAGGGGGAACGACATCATTCACTGCCAGACTGGCACATGAATATAATGAAACAATCATGCATTACTAATCATCTCTGTCAATACAGACAACACTCACAAAACAGTTTTAAAATGCTCTTCAGGGCTTGACGGTAAAGTAAAAGTAAAGTAAAGTAAGTAAAGTTTGGCTGTTTGTGTGAAGTAGCTAATAATCAACTGTATAATATAGCCATCTACTGTATAGACCATGATGTATAGACCAAGGCACACAAGAGAATAATGCTGTTCAGAATAATCATTTACAGAAAGCTCAGGCCTACTGTACCTTGATTTCTGCAGCTGCTTCATCAATGGGACTGAAGATGTGATTTCTGTGTGATTTTGAGTCTCGACACACCAAACACAAAAGTTCCTTGTCATTCTGACAGAGGAGCTCAAGTTTTCTCCTGTGCTGTTTGCAGAGTATATTTATTCCCCCTCCCTCTTCCAAGACAGTTTCAGACAGAGCCTCACACAGGTTCCTTAATGCCAGATTTGGGTATATTAAGCTATTAGATGATCTCTTCCTGCAGAGTGGACATTCCTTTGTAGCTTTACCTTTCCAGCACTTCTCCAGGCAGTCTCTACAGAAACTGTGACTGCAGGGAGACAGGATCCTTGTAGATCTCAGTGCACACAGGACAAGATGTTTCATCCTCCAACTTTGAAGCCATTTCCAAAACTAGAGTCTAAGACCACACAGTGTCACAAGCTTCCCTCTCGTAATGGCTGCTGGACAAACTTTACTTTCACTTTCACAGCTTTGGTAAATCTACCGTCTCTACTGAGTCATTGTGCTTCTTCTATGCAAATCTCCCAGAAACACAACATTCTCTCCAACATTATTAACACAACCAATCTGAATATTACTCCATGTTTCCCCTCATTTCTCACATACCACAGTAGTTGTTCAGCTGCAGTGTTGAGCAGGGCAGCCGTCTGTCACTGAGCTTCACTTCCTTCTTCAGGACAGGTGAGTCAGAGGGAGGGACCAAGATAAGCTGAGAGCTGATTGGCCAATGAGCACATTCCATCACAGAAGCAGCACCTATAAGAATTGTCTGACCTCTAGATTGAAGTTCAAAGTTCCAGGAGGAGTGAACTCTAACTCACAGACAAGAACAGGCATATTGGGAGTGATTTTCACTGCTGTAAAAACTTCACTTACTCATGAACTAACATGCAGTATGACAGGTGCTTTTTTTTGTAAACATAAACATCTAACTTTTGACTAAATTAATTATGGAGAATATACAGTACAAAAGTACGAAGTAGGTTTTCTCCAGGTGAGCAGGCTGGCACCTTGCATAGCAGCATCCACCATTGTTATTTGAGTGTGTGAATGAATGGGTGAATATTATGTGAGTGTGTGAGTGAATGGGTGAATATTATCTGTGTGTGTGAGAAAGAGAGAGAGAGAATGGGTGAATATTATCTGAGTGAATGAGTGAATATTGAGTGTGAGTGAATGAATGAATATGAGGCATGCCATTGTAAAGGGCTTTGAGTAGTCACCAGGCACGGCGCCAGGATTTTAGTTTTGGATGGGCCAGACCAATCATGGGTGGGCACGGCAGAGTTCTTGCTCTGTGATTAAAGAATGTATTTTTACGCGCATTTACAGGCTTATAACGCCATTTGAGCATCGCAATTATGCACTGCAAGATTGACTTTACCTGAGCTGTTTGTCACAAACAATTGAAGTTTCTTGGTGATTAACCATTGATACATTAGGAATAGTGTCAGCATTCGTTTGTCACCATATGTCAATATTTGTTGCGCACGAGAACCATTGATGCTATGGGAGCAGGTCGGATTAGGCCTTTTGTATTTAGGCACTAGTCGTTTAGGCCCCCAGTCGTCGTTCCAGGCCAACAGACAAGTCGTTTAGGTCACAGGGAGCAGTCGTTTACAGCAGCTGAAATCTTTGCATCTCCACTTTTTATTATTGTTGTAACTTACATTCGTTATTATAAGACATTAATCAGCTCTACTGATCTGTCTGAGTAGCCTACATATCTATGCTAAATTATTTAATAACCAACTTAAGTGTTTTTTTTTTGTATTTAATAAATGGTGATTTATAAATTCATAAATAAAATTGTAGAAAATAGTCATCCGTATTACGTTAGATTCACGTGGTTTGTGAGAATTAAAATAGTGATTTATAAAATAAGCATTACATTGTCATCGAAAGGGTGACTGATCTGTAACCACCACATTCGTTGGACAATAATTCTTAATGATTAATTTGTGTTTAAAGTTTGTATTTCATTTCCCCACTGCCATAGACAGGTTGCTGGTCATGTTTACATTATTGGCTGAATTTTTTTCTGTATGAGGACTACAACTGGACCACCAAAAGTGGATTCAAAATATCCAAAGATAATCAAAAGATGGTTTGACTAGAAATCAAGATGCAGCAAATTAAATATTTTTGCCGGGGACATTCCAGCGACTCTCCCTTCAGATGTGAACTTGATCGTCTGTGCAGATCACATTGTAAAGAGAACTCTTCTCTGCTCTGGTAGCACTGTCTTGTTGTGTGTGTGTGTGTGTGTGTGTGTGGTGTGTGTGTGTGTGTGTGTGTGTGTGTGTTCTCTGCTCTGACTGGTGGTAGCGCTGTCTTGTTGCATGTAGAGGGAATAGAAAGGCAAGTGTTTCACCCCCCCCCCCCCCCCCCCCCCAATGGAGCTTCCACACCCCCAACAGAAGTAGTCATTCTTGTCCCTCAATAATCTCTGATCCCTCTGATGATCCATGATTCCTCCTCACTCCACCTTCACACCTGAGGGACATGTGTGTGTGCCCTTCACTAGTGATCCCCAAACACACACACATACAGTACACACACACACACACACACACACACACACACAGTGAGCAGCAGTGTGTTTATGTACCTGTATACCAACTGAAGAGCCCAACAAGAGTAAAGAGACTGGAGTGTAATTTCCTATGTGACCACTAGGTGTCAGTATTGCATAAGACTTTTCTACGCTCCCAAAAGCTGCATTTCTGTCTCCAGGCCCCCCCACCTCTCATCTCCCCAGGCAGGCAGGCAGACAGGCAGGCAGCTCCCAGTCAGCACTGGCTCCCCTCAGGGCTGTGTGCTGAGTCCCCTCCTCTGCACCCTCTACACATAAATACACACATATAATACATGAGTGTCTGGGCCCCAGTCCACTCCAGCAGCACCACCACACAGTTTACAGACTACAGCTTGGACTCGGCTCAGGTGGAGATGATGACACCGTCTACAGGGTACTTTCATTATATAAAGTTTTATTTTGATAGGACCAAAGGAAAAAAATAGCCCTATTTAGACCTATATAATAATCATTATACCATGGCTTATTCAAAGCCCTATCATTTTTTTCCGGTACAAATTGGTGCTGCAGGCACCCCAAATTCTTAATCTACAGAAAATTCTGCTTCAAATGATACAAAATATGCTTTGGCTATATTTACTTCCACCTTTGACCCTTTTTTGGGCTAATTCGCTTAGACTATGAGTCATTGTGCTTCTTCTACGCAAATCTCCTAGAAACCCAACATTCTCTCCAACATTATTAACACAACCCATCTGAATATGACTCCATGTTTCCCCTCATTTCTCACATACCACAGTAGTTGTTCAGCTGGAGTGTTGAACAGGGCAGCCTTCTGTCACTGAGAGTCAGAGGGAGGTACCAAGATAATCTGAGACCTGATTGGCCAATGAGCACATTCCATCACAGAACCAGCACCTATAAGAATTGTCTGACCTCTAGATTGAAGTTCAAAGTTCCAGGAGGAGTGAGGCAGTACAGCAAGCTGAATCTCGGCTGAAGCACAAGGCCATCCTCGGCACAGTAGCACAAGGCAGAGCGGGACTGGGGACGTCAACATCAACCCGGTACGAGTCTGCCAGTGGGAAAGAGAGGCAGAGGCTGGTGCAGGAGGAGGTGCGTGCTGCAGTGGAGGAAGAGCGGACCAGCAGAGCAGTTGCCATGAAGCAGCAAGGAGCCTGGATGAAGTGGGAGCAGGCGATGGAGCGGCACATCACCTGGAAGGACATCTGGCAGTGGAATCCCCAGAGGATCAAGTTCCTGATCCAAGGGGTGTATGATGTCCTCCCCAGCCCAGCGAACTTGCACATCTGGGGCAAAATGGAGACACCTGCTTGCACGCTATGTTCCAAGGTGGGGACCTTGGAACACATCTTGAGCAGCTGCTCTAAGGCGCTGAGTGAGGGTCGCTATCGATGGAGGCACGACCAGGTCCTCAAATCCATAGCTGAGGCAGTCAGCAAGGGGATCAAGGACAGCCGATGCACCCGAGCTACAGCCAAGGCCATCCACTTTGTGAAGGCAGGACAGAAGCCACAGAGGACAGCAAAGAGCAGCTCGGCTGGGTTGCTCTGTACGGCCCGAGACTGGGTGATGACAGTCGACCTGGAAAGGCAGCTGAGAATACCACCACACATCACCCAGTCCAATTTGAGACCAGACATCATCCTGGTCTCCGAGGCTACAAAGCAACTGGTAATGTTAGAGCTGACAGTTCCATGGGAGGATAGGATGGAGGAGGCGCAGGAGAGGAAAAGAGAGAAGTACCAGGAGCTGGTGGAGGACTGTCGTAGGAACGGCTGGAGGACCAGGTGCATGCCAGTGGAGGTGGGGAGCCGGGGATTCGTCAGCTACTCCCTAAGCAAGGCCTATGGCATACTAGGCATAACAGGCGCCAATAGGAAGAGAGCCATCAACAACAGCGCAGAGGCTGCTGAGAAAGCATCCAGATGGCTCTGGCTGAAGAGGGGAGCGAGGTGGGGGGAGTAGAATGCCACTTGGACACAGGCTGGGGTCTGATCAGCCCCGGTCGGGTCACCTGGACGAGGGTGTCTGTTGCGAGACCCGAAACACCCGGTGTGAATGAATGGTGAATATTATGTGAGTGTGTGTGTGAATGGGTGAATATTATCTGTGTGTGTGTGTGTGTGTGTGTGTGTGTGTGTGTGTGTGTGTGAGAGAGAGAGAGAGAGAGAGAGAGAGAGAGAGAGAGAGAGAGAGAGAGAGAGAGAGTGACTGGGTGAATATTATCTGTGTGTGTGTGTGTGTGTGTGTGATATATATATATATATATATATATATATATATATATATATATATATATATATATATATATATATACAGTATATATATAGAGAGAGAGAACGGGTAAATATTATCTGAGTGTGTGTGTGAATGGGTGAATATTGTGAATATTGTGTGAGTGAATGGGTGAATATTATCTGAGTGTGTGAGTGAATGAGTGAATATTGAGTGTGAGTGAATGGGTGAATATGAGGCATGCCATTGTAAAGGGCTTTGAGTTGTCACAGCAGTAGAAAAGCACTCTATCAATGCAGCCCATCTAACAGTGCAGAAAGTCAATATGTGTGAGAGTGAGTGAGTGAGTGATGAGGTTAATATGGGGAATAGTTAGTAAGGAGGCTAAATGGATATGAGCACAAACACTAGGATGCTGTTCTAGACTGGGCCTATGGCTCATTCACTCAATGCATGGAGAACTGCTTTAATGATGAATTTGTGTTTAAAGTTTGTATTTCATTTCCCCACTGCCATAGACAGGTTGCTGGTCATGTTTACATTATTGGCTGAATTGTTTTCTGTATGAGGACTAGAACTGGACCACTAAAAGTGGATTCAAAATGTCCCAGATATTCAAAATATGGTTTGACTAGAAATCGATGCAGCAAATTTAATCTTTTTATGCGGGTACATTCCAGTGACTATCCCTTCAGATGTGAACTTGATCATCTCTAACTGTCTGTGCAGATCACATTGTAAAGAGAACTCTTCTCTGCTCTAGTAGCACTGTCTTGTTGTGTGTGTGTGTGTGTGTGTGTGGTTGTGTGTATGTGTGTGTGTGTGTGTTCTCTGCTCTGACTGGTGGTAGCGGTGTCTTGTTGTATGTAGAGGGAATAGAAAGGCAAGCGTTTCACACACGCCCCACCCCAATGGATACACACATATAATACATGAGTGTCTGGGCCCCAGTCCACTCCAGCAGCACCACCACACAGTTTACAGACTACAGCTTGGACTCGGCTCAGGTGGAGATGATGACACAGGCTACAGGGAGGAGCTCCAAACACTGTCTGTTCACATGCTGTTTCAAAACTACTTCCTCAGCACATCACACATGTGCAAACAGAGAGAGAGAGAGAGAGAGAGAGAGAGAGAGAGAGAGAGAGAGAGAGAGAGAGGGCATAGTAGGCCATTTCAGAAAGAGCCAGTAGCCTATCTGTAGTTAGTCCTGGTCCAGAGAGAAGTGGGTGGGTGGGGGGAGGGAGAGGAGGGTAGAGAGAGAGAGAGAGACAGAGAGAGTGTTTTTCCTCTGTCCCAGTCCAGCTGCACTCTGATCCTCTGAGGTTTCTGAAGGAAAGAGGGTGACTGGTGGAGAATACACTCTAGATGTAACGCAAGCACACACACACACACACGCACACACACACACACACACACACACACACACACACACACACACACACACACACACACACACAGCACTGTCCAGTGGTTTGGCATTTCTTCCAAAAATGGTTAACCTTGTGACAACAGCCTAGGTACTGAAGCATGGACACACAGAAACAGTAAATGAACATTTATTTCTGTGGATAATCTACAGTTTCAGGAATACAGTTAATGCACATTTAATTACAAAATGCTGCAGATAGAAAAATATATTCATATAATCATAATTCATCTGATTGATTTCTGTATGTCAGTAATGTTTTGACAGATTCACTATCTGCTCTAACTGGGTGCTGCTTTACAGGCCTTGATGAGGCCTTCACAAGTGTGTGTGTGTGTGTGTGTGTGTGTGTTATTGTCAGGGTCTGTCATCTATGGCATGCAAGCTCTGAGTTGATAGAAGTGTCTCTTTCCCATCCACATCCCCAGTTAACTCCGCAGCAGGTGTTTGAA
>JAODXP020000016.1:8790393-8808776 GCA_027497455.2 Sardinella longiceps | reverse complement strand
TTAGGGGCGGATTATATAGCTACAGCTGTCTGTGGCATAGCATCTAGTAAAACCTTGATGGAACATGCAAACTTGCTGTGTGGGCATGTTTCTTGTCCCTTTCGTTTAGATTGCATGTTAAAATGTCCATGCACACTAGCCTGGGCCTGTCCATACTTCCTGTTGCTGCAGAAAATTCCAGATCAAGTCAATATGGCCAAGGAGGCAATTTCCTCAACTCTCGAGCCCAGAAAAATCAGGACCTAATGAGAAACGAGCAGGCTGAAGGAGGCGAGTTTACGATGACTGTTCCAAAACATTAATAGAAGTTTGATTGTATTTGATAGACATTTAAATTGATCCTGCCCAAATTTTTTGCCTAAACAACGCCCACTCTGGCCACCTTAATTGAACTGCAATGCCTTTGTGCTATTTGACATCATTTGTGGGCTTTGTTCTAATTCGCCCATTATTTAGTGGCTATTTCTAAACGTAGGATTTCCATATGAAAGAGGGCAGAACCATGCCTCATGTTCATGATAGCTCTTTGACAATGCACAACCTCTCTTAAATCATCAAAGCCAATGTAAAAGTAGCCTGGCAAATTTGCCATCCCCTTGGATGTAGCTTAAGCAAGTGTCTCTGGCTTAAGACTTTTTAGCGGAAGTACGAAGGCAGGCAACGCCAGGCTAATGTAAAAGTGGTTTTCCAATCTATGTCTCCAATGTGTGGAAACTGGTTGCCTAAAATGAGTTAAATAAATATTACTTTTCTTTTTCAAGTTTAAAGTACTTTACATCTAAAAAGAAAAGTCATATTTACTTAACTCATTTGAGGCAACGAATTCCACACATTTTTCAAGTAGCCATTACAAATTCTTTTTTACAGTGTGGCTTTGCCAATCACACAAGCCAGGCTACATGCAATGCACCCCTGTTCTGTGTGGCTTTTGTGTAGTAAACCGTACAGATCCTGCGCTGCTCGCTTGAAATAGAAACAAGTTCTATTTCTCCAAGTGTTTTTTGCGTGGCCCTTCAAAGCACCTGAGGCCATAACCAGTAGGCAGGCCACACCTTCCCATGCTATATTTTGCTCAGGCTACTCTATGTTTTTGAAACAACATACAGTAAGTGTCTGTCCTGGTGATTCACAAACAGCTTTACCTTGCGATTCTGAAAGGACTAAAGAAAATTTGAATCAGAAGAGAACTTACGTGTCATCCCTGTGAAGATGTACCCATAGCTTCTTACTCCCTCAAACACCGTGTAGAGAGTGAAGATGTACTTTGTCCCAGGAGAAAGAGATGACACTATGTGTGTCACTGTGGGCCCTATATCTGATGGAGTGATGGTGATCTCTGCCCCATTGCTGTATATCAGGGTGTAATCATATTTATTGTTGTTGTTGACTTTGGTCCACTCCAGCTGTAGTAAAGTCTCAGAAGATTCCACTTTTACCCAGGCAACATCGAGAACTGAAGGGAAGAAACACAGAGATGGATAGGCACAGTGAGAGGGAGATTAGAGAGGGAAGGCCCAAAGAACTGGCCTCATTTGACCATCTCTTTTCACTTCGCGGAGACCTTACTTGTAACTCCTAAAAACTGCAATCCTGTGCTTCTCACTGCCTTAAACACAGTGTAGAGAGTGAAAGAATATTCTGTATCAGCAGAGAGAGATGAGACTGTGTGAGTCACTGTGGTCCCTGCATCTGATCCAGTGATGTTGATCTCTGATCCATTGCTGGCTCTCAGTATGTAATCATAATTATTGTTGTTGTTGACTTTGTCCCACTGCAGCTCTAGGTGAGTCTCAGAGCGGGATACCACAATTACATGAGTAACATCAGAGGGAGCTGAAAGACACAGGAGAGACTGACAGGATCAGCAATGGAAGGAAAAAGTGAGAATGGGAGAACAAACGTAAACCTGCAAATCACAATATGGTTGATTTTAAATTAATATATTGGAAAGATTACAAATGAACATCGAGGAAATAAAGCTCATAGAATAAGTATCTGCTTTTTTGAGGTCTTGGAGTAAATTAAATTACTTGTAACTTCTGAAAACTGAAATCCGGTGCTTCTCACTCCCTCATACACAGTGTAGAGAGAGAAGGAGTATTCTGTCCCAGGAGAGAGAGATGAAACTGTGTGTGTCACTGTGAGACCTATATTTGGTCCAGTGATGTGGGTCTCTGTTCCAGTGTTGCATCTCAGTGTGTAATTCTTAAACTTATTGTTGTGATTAGCTTTGTCCCACTGCAGCTCTAGGTGAGTCTCAGAGCGGGATACCACATTTACCTGGGAAACACCAGGGGGAGCTGGAGGATAGGAGAGAGACAGAAATAGAGAGAGAGCTCTAATTTGAAACAGGGTGTGGCACACTGATTTGTTTATTTCAAATGCATTTGAATCAGGAGCAAACTCACTTGTAACTCCTACAAACTGAAATCCTCTGCCTGTCACTCCATCAAACACAGTGTAGAGAGTGAAAGAATATTTTGTCCCAGCAGAGAGAAATGAGACTGTGTGTGTCACTGTGGTCCCTGCATCTGATGGAGTGATACTGTACTCAAGTCCAAAGTCAGTTCTCAGTATGTAAGAATACTTATTGTCATTGTTGACTTTGTCCCACTGCAGCTCTAGGTGAGTCTCAGATCGGTTTACCACATTTACCTGAGTAACATCAGGGAAAACTGGAAGAGAGGAAACAGAGACAGAAATACAGAGAGATGGATGGGTACCAGTGTCGCGCGGGTTGATCCAAACTGAGCGGATGACTGCGGGCGTCCGCGGGTTTCCGCGGGTACGAGTCATCAAAAAAATATAAAATGCGGGCCGCGGTCGGTCGGGTCTAAAATAAAAGTTGACTACATTTTTGTAATTTATATTCAAAAAATTAAAAAAACAACAACAATATTTGCATATTTGATTGAATGACTGCATGGGGCGAAGATGCAGCGCGCGCTCAGTGTAGGAGAGGAGAGAGATGGAAGCGGTAAGGGAGAAGCTGAAGTCTGGAGAGTGTAAGCTCCAGAAACACATACAGAGAGAGTAAAGTGTGGGAAACTTTTGCTGAGGTGACTAAAGACGATGGTAATAGTGCTGGCTTTGTCATGTGTAGCCTACCTCTTGTAATTCAATTTACAAATTTGCTTGTCACAAAACTGGCACGACGAACATGGCCCGCAATAAGTGCACCACTGGTAAGGCCCACACCTACCCAAGGCTCCGTGCGTTGGCAAGGAGGATTCTCTGCGTCCCAGCTTCAAGCGCAGCCATTGAGCGCACATTCAGCTCTGCAGGCCGTGTCATAGAAGTGATAAGAAATCGTCTTCACCCTGACACTGTCGATTCAATTTCATTTCTCCACAGCGCGCGTAAAGCAAAAAAAAAAAAAAAGTAATGTAGCCTATGCCATTTATTATTTTGAATGCAGAATGCATTATAATTGAATGCAATTGAGCGCATTATGCTGCGTGCACTGTCATATTTTGTGTTAATGTTCCGTGGGCTACTTGTTTATTTTGACCATTTCCACCTTGTAGCCTACCTTGCAGCTTGCACTTTCATGTTGTGTTAATGTTCTGGGCTACTTGCTTGTGATAACAGACGATTTGGCATCCTTCATCCTTCTTTACGTCCTTCTTTACGATATGCATTTTAAATGATAAGCTATATAAGCCTGACTTCTGCATGAATGGTGGATTTTTAAAAAAAATGTAGGCCTAGTTTAAATGCAGGTGAAATGCTGAATAATGCCATTGAGCTCCGTTTGTAGGCTATGCATACTCGGGTCATATATACATTTTATGTTGCCAAAATGAGGCTATAAGGGCAGTCAAAAGCATAGATCTTTTTTTTAAACAAGCGGGTGGAAGCGGGTTTCGGACCGGAGTTCTGCGATCCAAGTTTTGCGGTCCGAGTTGCGGTCGGTCGGGTGCGGTTGGTTCAAACGTGTACCCGCGCATCACTGATGGGTACTAGCCTGACATAGCCCGACCATAATACTGCTGTTCATCCGTATTCATGGTCTGGAGGTTGTTTAACCTGACGCGATTATACTGCGGGGGGAGGGCATTCACTTCTGGTTTGAAACGATTGGACAGCTCGTCTAATCAGCTTCGCTTATTGGCCGGTAGACTCCCTACCGATGTAAACACGCCCCAGAGGACCGTGCCCAGACCATGATACGTATGAACATTCGTATTATGGGCGGGCTATGTCAGGCTAGATGGGTACAGTCGCAGGGGGGAAATTTAGGGCTCTAATGTGAAACAGGGTGTGGCACACATATTTCACACAGGCTTTTATTTCAAATGCATTTAAATCAGGAGTAAACTCACTTGTAACTACTGAAAACTGAAATCCGGTGCTTCTCACTCCCTCATACACAGTGTAGAGAGTGAAGGAGTATTCTGTCCCAGGGGAGAGAGAAGAAACTGTGTGTCTCACTGTGGGACCTATATTTGGTCCAGTGATGTGGGTCTCTGTTCCATTGCTGTATCTCAGTGTGTAATTCTTAAACTTATTGTTGTGATTAGCTTTGTCCCACTGCAGCTCTAGGTGAGTCTCAGAGCGGGATACCACATTTACCTGGGAAACACCAGGGGGAGCTGGAGGAGAGGAGAGAGACAGAAATAGAGAGAGAGCTCTAATTTGAAACAGGGTGTGGTACACTGATTTGTTTATTTCAAATGCATTTGAATCAGGAGCAAACTCACTTGTAACTCCTACAAACTGAAATCCTCTGCCTGTCACTCCATCAAACACAGTGTAGAGAGTGAACGTGTATTTTGTCCCAGCAGAGAGAGATGAGACTGTTAATGTCACTGTGGGACCTGCATCTGATGGAGCGATATTGTACTCAACTCCAAGGTCTGTTGTCAGTATGTAAGAATACTTATTGTCATTGTTGACTTTGTCCCACTGCAGCTCTAGGTGAGTCTCAGATCGGTTTACCACATTTACCTGAGAAACATCAGGGAAAACTGGAAGAGAGGAAACAGAGACAGAAATACAGAGAGATGGATGGGTACAGTCGCAGGGGGGAAATTTAGGGCTCTAATGTGAAACAGGGTGTGGCACACATATTTCACACAGGCTTTTATTTCAAATGCATTTAAATCAGGAGTAAACTCACTTGTAACTACTGAAAACTGAAATCCGGTGCTTCTCAGTCCCTCATACACAGTGTGGAGAGTGAAGGAGTATTCTGTCCCAGGAGAGAGAGATGTGACTGTGTGTGTCACTGTGAGAGCATAATTTGGTCCAGTAATGTGGGTCTCTGTTCCATTGCTGTATCTCAGTATGTAATTCTTAAACTTATTGTTGTTGTTGGCTTTGTTCCACTGCAGCTCTAGGTGAGTCTCAGAGCGGTTTACCACATTTACATGAGCAACATCAGGGGGAGCTGGAGGAGAGGAGAGGAGACACAAATACAGGGAGTACAGTAGCAGGAGAGAAAATTAGGACTCTGATTTTAAACAGGGTGTGGCACACTAATTTCACACAGGCTTTTTATTTCATATGTAATTAAAGCAGGAGAAAACTCACTTGTAACTCCTGTAAACTGAAATCCTGTGCTTCTTACTCCCTCAAACACAGTGTAGAGTGTGAAATAGTATTTTGACCCAGCAGAGAGAGATGAGACTGTGTATGTCACTGTGGTCCCTGCATCTGATGCAGTAATAATGGACTCAAATCCAAGTGGGTTGCTTGTCAGTAAGTAAATATACTTATTGTCATTGTTGACTTTGTCCCACTGCAACTCTAGGTGAGTCTCAGAGCGGTTTACCACAGTTACATGAGTAACATCAGGGGGTGGAGGAGCTAAAGGAGAGATAAAATATGGAAAACAGACAGGATGGTCATATAAGAATTACAGTACAGTGGATTTAGACAACAGGCAATATTCTATCTATGAATCACAAATTCACCCACATTAAAAAAGTTTATGATATGTGATGTCAGGTTGACACAGGGATACGGATCTGTGTCCAGATGAGGAAATACTGAATTCATCTAAAGTCACATAATCTCTGTGACACTATTTGTGCTAATAGGCCTGTAGCCGCTGTGCTATGGAGAGGATCAGTAGAACTTACATGTTGAAAGTTTTACTCTTGTTAGTGTTATTTCACTTTGTATGACATCTTCACCTCTGGAGCACTCGCACTGCAAAGGAAATTTCATATCAGAGCCCAGCCTCATGTCAGATATGTTACCCAGACAACATTTTTGCAGATCCTAGCGAAACATACCTTTTTGGAGGAATAATATACATCTAGATTTCACATACTGATGGCCATCTTGTAGACTTCGAAGTTTGTGTCAAGTTTAACACAAAAAAGTGCTATTATTTGTGTATTATTCAGTGAATGAATCCCACATTTTAGGAGATGGATATCTGTTGGTGAACTATGGTCCTCAAAAAGGGAAAAAAATATACTCCCGGTTTGATAAGGTGTGCAAAAATGTCCTCTGGGCAGCATATGTGTCATCTGTATCTTATTACAATTCATATTTTTAATGATGTGGCTTTCATTTCATTTCAAAGCACAAGATCCTTACATGTACATCTATCTATTAATGCAAGAAATGTCTGTCTGTGTGTCTGCGTGTTCCACGCATAACTCTGCAATAACTGTTCATTCGACTGACCTCAAATTTGGCATACAACTTGGTAATGGCAGGAGTGAGTGCACTGCCAAATTTGGTGATGCTTGGATAAAAAATACTAAAGACATTGTTAAATTAGGCACAATTGCCTTCTGCCACTCTAAGTGTAGCCACTCCCCTTTTCATACTCCTGGTGCAGTGCTTAGCTGGGGGAAAAAGCAATCTGCGCGGTGTCTACACATTTCTAGGAGAGCATTGTTTACACGGGCAATGCACTAGCATCTATAATACAAACAAAATTATTTGGGAGGTGGCTTACCCACAGAGTTGCAGCACAAAGATAAACCAACCAGAGATCCATTTCCATGGTTAGCCTGCAGTCTCATGAGCTGCAGTTCTGTCCCAAATTTTTATGCTTTAGATGAGGATTTGAAAAAAAAAAAAAAAAAAAACATTCTGTTAGAATGGAATATGGTTAGAATTCTAGAATTTACTGGAAAGTTAGATAGAGGAGCCTGTTAGGCTGTGTATTGCATCACATTGACCACTGGTTATTTCCTTATAACACAGATTAATTGCAGGGGGAAGTTCACCTGGATACACTTGAAGTAAAAGTGCCATCTCTTCCCTAACCCAAAAAGACTCTCAAGAAGTGACCAGAATACTAAGCTGCATGTGTAAGTTGGTCCTGTTTCTAATGTCAATGTACAGTATGTAGGTAGCTTTTCTTCAAACTCCAATTATAAGGCACATTAGCTGTGGTCATATTTAAATCTTCAGTTTCTTCATGATTTACTGACTTTAAAATATTATTATGACTACGTAAAAACAGTGAATATTTAAACTGCATGATTTATCTAAATGTAAGATAGGCCTACCAATAAAATGGAAGTATACTAATAACAACACAACACTACAACAGTACAATCAGATAGAGAGCAAAAGCAACAGACTTCTTGTCACACCTGCCAATTAAGAATGTGGAAACAGTGACATTTTTTGGCAGAGTAAGACACCAACCATTAAAAAAAAGGAATTTAAAGCAATTGAGGAATTTAAATAGTTTTAAAGCTAAATAAATAGACAAACAAACAAATACCCTACTTGTTGTGTTATGTTTCATCAGGTGTGTCAATCTCTTCCTGTCCTATTGAATCTCAAAGTGAAAATAACCAATATTGTGCCCAGTGAGTTAACCAGTTAATCATACACACAGTTTCATTACCACTAGGCTATAAGGTCTAAAGGGCAAATATTGTTTAAGGAAGTAACATGTCAAAGGATATAATTTTCTTGTTCAATAGACAATAGGCTACCACGTGCACCAGTAACATTTGCCATTAGCAAACATTGAATGCTATCCACTGACATGAGTGTAGTGTTAATAATGGTAACATAGCAAATGCTTTGTTCTTGTTGTGGAAAAACTTTATAGGCTATTACTGAGCTTTTGTAACACCTCCACCTCTACATCAGGAATTGGAGTTTAACAAACTGTCCACCATGTTAACCACTACCAAGTGTAATGCCACAACCATGCCATGGGCTTTACAATTTTTTTAGTACACTTGTTATAGGAAATTACAGTATTTGACAAAGTCCTGCATCAAGTGTTTCCTATTATAGTGTACTGTATATCTAGCCTGACATAGCCCGCCCATAATACGAATATTCATCCTTATTTATGGTCTGGGGACGGTCTTCTGGGGCGGGTTTACATCGGTAGAGAGACTACCGGCCAATAAGCGAAGCAGATTAGACGATCTGTCCAATCGTTTCAAACCAGAACTGAATTCCCTCCTCCCCGCCCTATAATCGCGTCAGGTTAAAGAACCTCCAGACCATGAATACGGATGAACAGCAGTATTATGGTCGGGCTATGTCAGGTTACTGTATATCAGTGTTCAGTGCAATGTAAATACAAAGTGTTGGGCTACACAGTTTGTTACACTGTAATTTAGGATGTAGGTACAGTGTAACAAGGGCTCTGCAACACTATAGTGGGCACTATAGTGTTACCAAGAATTATTTAAGGTGGCATATTCCCAAATGCTTTAATGGAGAAATTTGGTGTGAGTCAATCCATTGTCCTGTTTTGGAAGGTCACTGTGTGCTGTTTGTAGAAAAAAGGTAGAATTAGAATTATCTTGTCCTGTTTTTCACTGACTGCACTTGGTAAACTTAAACAATAGTGCTATTGATTGATGCACACTGGATTTCTCCTTTAAACAATAATCTCTTTAGTTGGTAACACTTTGCGGTAAGGGTACATGAATTATCATGAATTCATGCATGAAATCATTCATGATAAATTCATGATTCATGCATTACTTTATCTCTAAAAGTCTAATGAGTTATCAGGAATTAACATGAATTCATTGTTTGTCATTAATGACCTCCTGCTGAAGTAGTACATGATCTTAAGTATTAGTTACTCTGGGTACATCATCATGAGTCATGATTAATTAGCATGAGTCATGATTATTAGCATGATCATGATGAATTCATCATGTTTGTGCCCCCTCAACTAAAGTGTTGACATGGTTAAATTGGTAAAATTTAGTTGACGTATGGCGTATGACTAGGCCAAAGTAGGCTAAATAAGTACTTTTATTATATCAAATTATATCAAATTCTTTTGAACAAAAACATCATGATCATGTGTAATTAGTCATGACTCATGATGATGTACCCAGAGTAATTAATGCTTAAGATCATCTGCTATTTCAGCAGGAGGCCATTAATGATAAACAATGAATTCATGTTAATACCTGATGAGTCATTAGATATTCAGAGATGAAGTAATGCATGAATCACGAATGAATCATGAATGAAATCATGCATGAATTCATGATGATTCATGTACCCTTACCGCAAAGTGTTACCCTTTAGTTTGTTCTATAGCGTGAATTTTTACAGCTGGTGAAGGTTTACAGCTGTGCTATATGTAGAACAACCTCTCGGGACTATAGTGGACAACTAGTATTTTTGTCCATGAAGAGAAACATTGCCTTTGTCTTTCTTACACATGAATTTTAAAATTTGTTTCTGATCTGATCTTATGGTGACTTGCATGATGTTTGGCAATGTTTACATGCATTCACACACAACTTACTGAGAGCAAGGGTAAAAAGGGCTGATGTGTTACAGAAAATGCAGAATTGTGCAACCCCCCTGAGAAAAAGTGTGAGTGTCTCCATAGCAAACATCAGCCTCAGTCTCACAGGAGCAGAGTTGACAGCAAACTACAACTAAACTCATTTGGGCCTGTGTCGGTGCCAAGTGTGTGAAAGGTCCACCTCACAACTATTCAACTAAAGGCAGCCTACAGTATCTGTGGCATGTCAGTTACAATGTCTATGGATTGAATCCCACTGCAAGACTCCAGAGGTACAGTACATTTCAGTGACACCGCAGTGACTATTAGAGACTGAATCCCTCAGTACTCACTCAGTATCCAACTATGTTATCTGAGACTCAGAGGCCATAAAACAAGACAGGTTTAAACTCCAAACACAAAACAATGTGTCTGTTAAAACCTTTAATCACCAAATCAATATCAAATTTAAATCTAAAATCAGACTCAATGCTGATTGGTCCCTTGAACTGGGACTGTCAACAATATTAACATTACAACATTACGCAATACTAACAGTACAGATGAGGCCATAGGCCATACTGTATATGAGTTCAGATGGATGTTGCATTGCTGCAGTAAATAAGAGTAGTGTCCCTGCAAACAAATGATGCAATCAGTATACGGGAACTGACCCTTTTCAGGCTCAAAACGTAACTTCCCGCTCTTCATAAGATAACACACACACACACACACACACACTACTTTTCCTCTCTCAATCAGACACACATACCTACCATACCAGATGACGAGACACCCAAACACACACTCCCTGTCCCTCCCTCTGTCTGTGTGACACACTCATTCCCCCAAACACAAACACACACACTCTCTCTCCCAGTCCCTCCCACTGTCCATGTTACACACCCACTCCCCCCAACACACACACACACACACACACACACACACACACACACACACACACACACACACACAGATATATAATCTCTGGAAGCACAGGAGGCAGCTGCGATCCTCTCTGTGTTGTGCCCTGCAGTTTCTTACTGCTGCTCTGACTGAGGTAAGACTCATTAGCTTTGGGGGAGTTTGGGGTATAAAGTTTAAACCAGGTTTAAGTCTCCAAGGAATATCTTGATGATGATGATGATGTCTTTAGCAGCAAAGCCTATAGCCTAATGTCTGTTGCAAGGACAAGGTCTGTTACTGTAAATTGGTTTATAGTTCTAAAAATGTGCAACTCTGGGATTCAATTGCTTTGGTCTAGTTATATAAAGTAATATTTATCCACTGTGCGGTGTGTAAATTGGATGTAATTCACATGTAGTTTATGACTGTGGAGCTTGATAGTCTGATGCCACATTGTTTTGGGTGTAGACTGTTTAGCCATCTGTTTTCAGTCAGTTATTGCTGGGCACATTGTGTGCTTTTACGAGTCCTGGTTTATGGTACTTGTATTGGCACTTGGGCTGTGTGTGTGTGTGTGTGTGTGTGTGTGTGTGTGTGTGTGTGTGTGTGTTTATCTTATTCAGGAATGCTGTTTCCCTCTCCTAGTTAGTGGAAGACAAGACAACCTCTTGAGTCCGTTGCGTCCAGTGAGAGCCTTAAGTCCACTGAATTCCTTTCAGATGATTTGAAAATAAATAATATACAAAATTAATGTACATCAGAGTAATGCTACACTAAATATAATGAGAAGAGAACATGGATCAGAACTTGGCAACATCTGTAAACATAAAGATAGGGAGAGGCAGAGAGAGAGAGAGAGAGAGAGAGACGCTAAGAGGGAGAGAGAGATTTGGTAAGCAAACAGAGAGAAGAGAGAGAGAGAGAGAGAGAGAGAGAGAGAGAGATGCTAAGAGTTTTCTCCCCAACACGAGGCCTCCATGTGTATCCTGTAACTGTAGGAGCCTTGCTTTAACGCTCTGCTGTGTTTATGCTGGACTGTATAGAGAGACATTACTGTATAGTGCAGTAAATCAGTGCTGAGGACAGAGACTGTGTGTGCAGGCCAAACTAGAACTCATGCCTGTGGTCCCATAGGACGCTGATTGGCAAATACACAGATGTGCAATGAAGGGCCCAGACAACCCTTAATGTGTGTGTGTGTGTGTGTGTGTGTGTGTGTGTGTGTGTGTGTGTGTGTGTGTGTGTGTGTGTGTGTGTGTGTGTGTGCGCGCGTGCGTGCGTGCGTGCGTGCGTGTGTGTGTGTGTGTTTGTGTGTGTGTGAAAATTTAGGAATGAAATTAGGAATGAATTTAAAATCATGATAAAATGATCAGAGGTACAGTAGGTATCACAGCCATCTGAGGTATGACAGTCATCACACTATCTCTCAATTGTAGGGCTTAACGCATAATAAAATGAATACAAACATTTTACAAACCCCCCCCTCCAGTACAGTCAACATGGCATGGTCCTGCAAGATAGGGGCACCATTTCACACAGAGTTCGTTCTTTACATTCATATATCAATAGTTACAAAGAAAAGATTTTATGTATCCCAATGTATTGATTAATGTATTGATTGATTTTTTTATTTTATTTATAATGCCAATTATTTATTGCGGAGAGAGTGCCAAGGCACACTATATTTCATTGCTGTGGTACTGTACCTGTACTATTATGCATATGACAAATAAACCTGAACTGAACTAATTGTTCCATATTTTGTGTTTCAGACAGGACTGATGATGCCTCCCCTGAGAATCAGTGTATCAGTGCTGCTGCTGCCGCTGGTGGTGCTACTGCTGCTGGTGTGTAGACTGCCCCCTAGTGGTGCATCATCCTCACATGACCAGGCTGATGGCCATGCAGTCAGAGCAGAGGCCACTGCAGCACTGATGGCCAAGATCAGCTCCAGTTTCAGAGCTGCCCGTGAGAGCCTGACTGACTTGGCCAACATGGGGAGGACTCTGACTCACGCCCACAACCAAAACTCCCTGAAGAACGGTCTTGAGGCTCTCGACGGAGTGGCCAAACTCGCCCCCTTCATCGACTCGTTTGGCTCTCTGGTGCGTTTTGCATCGGGCTTCCTGCCCAAGAGCAGTAATCAGGTGACACACATGAGGAGGCTGTTCAGGCAGATGGGCAGGGAACTGGATGCCATCTCCACCCAAGCAGGACCTCTCCCCAGCCTGCAGCTCTGGCCCTCGGAGGAAGAGGGGCTCCTGCTGAATGCCTGGGCCCAGCTGGAGCAGCTCATGGCTGGACTAGCCGCTGCTGAGACCCCTGAGGAGAAGACCAAGTCAGCAGAGAGATTCATTGCCTACTGTGAGAGTAGGGGGATGGAGGATAGTGTCATGAGCTTTCACAGACGCATCACTGTCAGCAGCCCTGTGGGAGCAGGAGGGAGTCTGCTGCAGCTGATTTGGGATCAGTCAGAGGGAGACATCCGTGTGTTGATGCGGCTCTCGTCATATATCACGGTTCTGATGATCCGAGGCTCCTTTGTCAATGTTGTGTATGACAAGCTGAAGAGTGATGGTTCCAACCCGCATCAGACTCTACCAGCCGCTGAGCGCCTGCTCTCGCTCTCAAAGTTCATCCAGAAGAGCCTGATAGACTGTACGGACAAATACGCCACCTGGGTCAGGAAAGACGTGCAGGGGATCATGACTCTTCCATACTCCGAGACCAGATACATGGCCACCGACATCAAAGCTCACCTCGACGCCAAGTTCAACTGGTTTACCTGGACCGTCATCATCCAAGACTCTAGTTCTAGTTATGGTATTGCGCATGGAAGCTTCATCACATTGAGGTCTGACAGCCAGGCTGTCCGCCTTGTGCCCCGAGACTGCGAGGCTGAGGTGGACGTGGCTCTCCATTCAGATGCCCGTAAGAAACTGCAGGCTAAAATGCAACGCACTTGTCCAGCGGTGCTGGAAGACATGACGGAGGTCTTCCCAAGTTACATCGAGAAGCGGCTGGCTTTCGCTCACGCTGTCTCCACGTCATCGGAGTACACCGTGATTGGTGACGCCATCACTGAAGACTGTGACACAAGCTTCTTATTCATATCAACAGGCTCGTACACAAACACGGTTGTTTTGAAGAGCACGGAAAGATCAGAGCTTCGGTGTCTGCATGGAACTTCTAGACTACCTGTAGATTCCTCATTAGCGTTCTGCCTATGCGAGACCATGTTCTACGGCCACAGTTGTGAGAACCGAGTAGTAAGTGAAATCATCGACCCAGCTCTGGAGGCTAAGCTCAGCTCTGTTGACATAGACCCTGTTCCAGACATAACAGCTGTTTATTTCAGGGTTCAGGAACAAGGGAGACACTTAAAGGCACTAGAGCGGTTTCACTGGGCAAAACTACGCCATCAGGATGTGATTGATAAACTCTCGTTTCTGAGACATCAGGGTGATTTGTTTAATCGGGAGCAGATATCTCAAGATATTTTTTTCACAAATGTCCAGGGTATTATTGATGAACCAGCGGCATTTACATATCTTTTGTTCCGTTTTGACGGCATTCTTCGAGGAAGTGAACACGACAAGGACGACAGCCTACTGGAGGCTCAACGAGAGCTGCTCCTGCATCCCGAAGACCCGTCGCTCAGACCTCATGACCCCATCGCCTGCTCAGCAATCTACGCAAAGACACTAGATGATCTTGTCAGGTCCATGAGCACCCTGAAGTCAGAGGCAGTCTCAGCCTGGAGGACATACTTACAAAAGCATCCCGAAATACAACAAATTGACGCCGCTCCCACAAACACACCGGAGCTTCTCGTTGGTGACGGCTGTGGCCCTCTCAACGCTGATCACCTGATCAATAACCACTGCCAGAGCCCATATCACAGCACTGACCAGCAGCGCATCCAGCTCAAATGTTCCGGAAGCTTCAAGGTGTTCCCAGAGGCGGCTCAGTGTTCTAACGGGCAGTGGAATGCTCTGCCCGTCTGTTACACAGAGCCTAAGAACGGTGCCACACACTGCCGACAGGAGAACGGAACCACAGTGTGCGAGGCGTTGTGTGACGATGGGGCCTTCCTGCTGTCGAGCGGGAAACGCTCCGAGATCTACCAGTGCGACAGTGCCCCCTGCAGACCCTTCAACCCCTCAGGGTCGTGCGGGGGACCTCGCTGCTCCAGCAGCAGCGCATGTGAGGACAACGAAGTGTGTGACGGTGGGCGGTGTGTAGATGGCTGCAGCGGCGCCCCCTGTGGAGAGAATGCCATCTGCGCCACCTTCCACCACCTGCCTGTGTGCACCTGTGTGGGGCCCTGGGTTAAAAACCTGAAGCAGCAGTGCAGATCACCCAGCCTGCACTGGGCCCATGTGTCTCACATACCTAATGGTGGGTCTCACTCAGCTCCCTCACTTACCCAATGCTGGGTCATATTCAGGTCCCTCACATACTCAATGCTGGGTCATATTCAGATCCCTCACATACCTAAAGCTGGGTCATATTTACTGTAAGTCCCTCAATTACCCAATGCTGGGTCATATTCAGGATCCTCACATACCTAATGCTGGGTCATTTAGTTCCCTCACATTCATTTTCATTCAAGTCCCATACGTCAAAGCTGTTCTTGTTGTTACATTCCCAGACCGATGTGTTTATCTATATTAGGCCTGGGCAAACTAAGGCCCGGGGGCCACATGCGGCCCGCTGAGCTATTTAATTCAGCCCGCGGACCCTTCCCAAAGTATAATATTGATATATAATAATAATTGATCTTTTAGCAAAGGAGACATTGATTATATGCCTAAATTATCAAATTTGTTGTAGTCATAAAATCCAAACCCCCCCGTTTTAACCCTGCATGATAACATGTCCTCTGAAGAAAGTGAGGCTACTGGTTTGAGACTTGCCAATTTACCGGCATCAACCGGTTGACAGTTAACACCCGGCCCATTAGTGAAAATCTACACGCCAATGTGGCCCTTCGACCAAAATAATTGCCCACCCCTGATCTATATGTTCATGAGCTTGGTTCTGCCCATGCAGGCACGGTTAAGACCCCCAATGGGAAGGTGGTGTGCCGGGCTACTGATCCCAGAGGAGATTGGCACTCCGGATGGCTCCACACTGTTGCTGGGCGAGACTCCTGTCTCTTTGCTTACAATAACAAGACAATGAGAGCTTCCACGTATGAGGTAGCCTACACACTAAACACATCACTTGCAGGATCACCACCACTGTATCTACTATGTTTTTTTTTTTAAGTTAGATTCTTAATAATGTTTGCTCGTTTGTTTGTGTGTATGTGTGTGTGTGTATGTATTTGTGTATGTGTGTGTGTGTGTGTGTGTGTGTGTGTGTGTGCGTGCGTGTGTGCGCGCGCTGTGTAGTTGCTGCTGGACCCCTGTGAAACCAAAGGTTACTTGTGGATCCCTGGCGGCCCTCACTCAGACTCTATGTGGGCGGGTTACACCACAGACACACCTGGCAGAATGCTGTTTGTATGCATGTGAGTACATCCACACAGACACACCTGGCAGAATGCTGTTTGTATGCAGGTGAGTACATCCACACAGACACACCTGGCAGAATGCTGTTTGTATGCAGGTGAGTACATCCACACAGACACACCTGGCATAATGCTGTTTAACACCACAAACACACCTGGCAGCAGGATGCTTGTATTCAGGTGGGTATCACAGCACAGATATGCCTGTTAAAATGCTGTTCATAAGCAGGTAGGTTTGACACCGCTAAAACACCTAGCAGAATGCTGTTTGTATGAGTAGCAGAAACACTGACTCATGGGCAGGTGAGTGGCATACAGCATATATATCATCATCTTTGTTCATATTTGACACCATATTAAAGACATAAAGCAAGTTCACCTTTCTCCAAACATTTACATTGAAATGAGGTTGTTCATGACAAATCTGTCTGGTGTCATTTGCAATGTTATGTTCTTGTCTTATTTATGTTTTCAGTTGGTGGGATAATAATTTGAGCAACAAATATGGCTTCTCTGGGACGCTTGTCCACACCTCAGAGGGCTATAGGTGCAGCATCGCCCTCAACCGAGCCGCTCACGCCACCGCTGACTACCTCACACTGGTCCGAGTGCAGAATTGCTGAACTTCATGTGTAGGGGATGGAAGGTGGCCTTTGTTGATCTGGGAGTCATGTCCACCTCATCACCAGGAGATGGAGATGGAGCTGCAGCTGTGTTGAACTTTGATGCGTGTTCACTTCATGACCAATAGATGGAGCTATTGGCATGTAAAACTAAATTAATTTTTTTTTTTTTTTTCAATCGTTTGCACACATTTTCAAAACTGTGTCTTTTTCTAAGAAGATTCCTCACACAAAATTGCAAATACCTAACATTTGTAAAATTAAATACTGGATTCAAAGTATTATGAATACATCTCACTGCGCCGTGAGACAAAGTATTGTATTTGAGCACTCAACAAATAAATTGAATTGAATTGAATCTCAAATGCAAGCTTTGGCTCACATTATAAACACTTTTATCATAATACACACACACACACACACACACACACACACACACACACACACACACACACACACACACATGTGTATGTGTATGTATCTGTACATATCTTCACTTGTAATTGTTTTTATAGTATATATTTCTCCAAATATATTCTCTTCTCACACAAGAGCTGGCTGGTGAAAGGTTTTGCGATCAAAAGTGTGTAGAGTTTTGCAAAAATATCCAAGAGTTGCAAAACGGTAATATTATCAATGTACAATATGAAGGGATGGATTCTGGCAAAAAGGGAAAAAATGCCACCACACACACACACACACACACACACAGAACAAGCCCAACACACACACACACACACACACACACACAGAGGCAGAAACATACTTGAAGGCAGGAGCACACACATTCACACACAGAGGTTTTGACCACACACACGCACACACACATAGAATAGGGCCAACACACACACAAACACACAAACAAACAGAGGCAGAAACATACATGAAAGCAGACACGTGTGTATGACAAGTATGTAAGAAAAAAAAATACAATAAAAGGATATTGTGCGCAGCGTCTAAATGATATTAAAGAGAGAGAGCTGTTGACTACACACAATAATACACACACACACACACACACACACACACACACACACATTAAGGCAGACACACACACACACAGGGGTTAAAGTGGGGGGGAACGCGGAGGTACGCAGTACCGGCACCTCAGATAATTGAACAATATCATCCCATTCTTCTTCTATACATTTTCTTTGTTTGTGCCGACACAAAATATGAGAGTTCCCCCTCCTGCCAAATCCCACTTTAACCACTGCACACACACACACACACACACACACACACACACACACACACACACACACACACACACACACACACACACACACTGAGCCAATTTGAATGCACCAAGCCTCTGTCAAACAGAAAATGGGCTCATATCTTGCCAACAGTTTGTTGTATCAAGATTAATTTTGGCATTGTCCCTTGGACCCCATCTTGGCTTTGTCCAATAGAGTTGACCCCATTTGACCACTACAGGGCGCAATAACTATCAAAACAAACTGTTTTGGCTAATATATTGTTATGTGTTTGGCGCTTTGATTTTAGACTTGGCATGAAGATGTATGGCCTCATCTCTGACGTTACCTCAATCATTTTGTGTTGTCTGTCTCGCTGTGGCAGGTTTGAGCAAGCACACCCCAGTAGTTTCTCTGAGGAAATACAATCTAGTCTTTTC
>JAODXP020000016.1:8775393-8777893 GCA_027497455.2 Sardinella longiceps | reverse complement strand
TGAGGTTACATTGACTCGCGTTCGCGTCAGGTCTATGCTGTTCGAAATTCTTTCATTTCATGCGAAATATATTGCTGTTATAAGGCTCATGCAGCAGGGCTAGGCTTAAACTTACTCCGGACCTATACTTTAAGTTTATTTTAGCTCAAATTGGAGTGCTTGGCAAGTAGAGGCAGACATCCTGTATGGGTCATTCCACGCCAACTCACCTAAGGCCTCCCAGTTCATGTCATGGATTTCATTGAAAAAAATCACATTTATGCTCCTCTCTGAGAAATGTAACCTTGCCAAATATCAAAGCTCTACCCCAAACCGTTTTCCTTCAATAAATTCTTGAAATATACCTTTTAAAGGCAAATGAGCCTATTTGCATCTCTCTATATTAAGCTTCACCAATTAAAGGAATTTCAATGGATAAGCCTGTAATTTTCACCATGCCTAGATATGATCCCAACAATGATTTCTAGTTGAAATTTAGCCTGTTTTATGCAAAACATGGACTGTTATAGAATAACGTAAATGCTTGTCCTCGAGCATCAAATCTTTACATTTCAGAGTTCCACATCTCTTTCGGTTTTCAATATTTTGTAGCGAAACTTTCTGAAATTGTAGTTTTACCTTGGTTCTTCAAGTACTGAAATTAAAAAATGTTTGCAAGCAACGATGAGCAGGTGCCAGAGGCTCAAACATGGCCTCCAAGCTGAAAAGGGTGTTTTTTGGCTACTTTGGGACCACTGGAGACCAAAAGGGATTTGTTAGAATGCTTCCATTTTTTTTCTCAGAAAGACCACCTTTATATCAGGCACATATGAAAATTTCAGAGATGTGTTAGCGTCCAATTTTTTTCCACATTTTTTTGAAAATGTGTTAGATGACACACTACAGGTGAATGGGGTAGGATTTTAAATTAAGACATATCACAATGAAACTTTCCCAATTGCTCACTTACATTAAGGTTAACATGTTTTGTATTGGACGTTTTCTAAAATTGTATGTTTAAGCAATGCAAATAAAGCATTATCAACTTAAATGAGCTGTGTGTAGTATTGTGGCCAAAATTGGTACTACAATGAGCTGTGTATTTTGAAAATGATTGTAGTACCAATTTTGGCTACAATCCTATACACAGCTCATTTAAGTTGATAATGCTTTATTTGCATTGCTTAAACATACAATTTTAGAAAACGTCCAATACAAAAAATGTTAACCTTAATGTAGGTGAGCAATTGGGAAAGTTTCATTGTGATATGTCTTAATTTAAAATCCTACCCCATTCACCTGTAATGTGTCATCTAACACATTTTCAAAAAAATGTGGAAAAAAATTGGACGCTAACACATCTCTGAAATTTTCATATGTGCCTGATATAAAGGTGGTCTTTCTGAGAAAAAAAAATGGAAGCATTCTAACAAATCCCTTTTGGTCTCCAGTGGTCCCAAAGTAGCCAAAAAACACCCTTTTCAGCTTGGAGGCCATGTTTGAGCCTCTGGCACCTGCTCATCGTTGCTTGCAAACATTTTTTACTTTCAGTACTTGAAGAACCAAGGTAAAACTACAATTTCAGAAAGTTTCGCAACAAAATACTGAAAACCGAAAGAGATGTGGAATTTTGAAATGTAAAGATTTGATACTCGAGGACAAGCATTTATGTTATTCTATAACAGTCCATGTTTTGCATAAAACAGGCTAAATTTCAACTAGAAATCATTGTTGGGATCATATCTAGGCATGGTGAAAATTACAGGCTTATCCATTGAAATCCCTTTAATTGGTGAGGCCTAATATAGAGAGATGCATATAGGCTCATTTGCCTTTAAAAGGTATATTTCAAGAATTTATTGAAGGAAAATGGTTTGGGGTAGAGCTTTGATATTTGGCAAGGTTACATTTCTCAGAGAGGAGTATAAATGTGATTTTTTTCAATGAAATCCATGACATGAACTGGGAAAATTTCTGAAAATTGGGTGAGTTGGCGTGGAATGACCCGTATGTGTGACCTTGTGGAGCATGTTCAATCTCGAAAACGTTTCACTGTGTTTTGCTACTGTGTGTGCAAACAGCATAGCATGCAGTCCACTTCAGTTTCTGTTGAAATGAACTGTAAATGCTAAGCATAGCATGTAGCATAGCTAAGCATAGAATGTAGTCCACTTCTGTTAATGTTGAAATAAACTGTAAAGGTTAAACTCTAAGACTGGATATGTGTTGCTGTCAGTGAGTTTTGGGTGTTGGTGAGAGGGATGTGTCCTGATTGTTTGTCGGTATGGCTGGTATTGTCCTCATTGATTAATCTTCTGATTGTTTTTTTTATTATTATTATTATTAATTAACTGGTTGTTTGATTGTTAAAATTTCCTAAAATAGTAGAGAAACTTTTTGCTTGATATGTTGTCAACCCAAAGATGATTTCAGTCACAATAGCTCCAAACGTTGAAGCTGCAGTTAGACCATGTCAAACTGGTTACCGGTATTTGATTGATAAAATTGTTGTTGAGTAATT
>JAODXP020000016.1:8737941-8755441 GCA_027497455.2 Sardinella longiceps | reverse complement strand
TTCATCTCCAAATATTAATACCAAGAAGTAGAGGAAATGAGTGGAAGTGGGTCACTTGTGTGTGTGTGTGTGGCGTGTGTGTGTGGTGTGTGTGTGTGTGTGTGTGTGTGTGTGCGTGTGTGTGGCGTGTGTGTGTGTGTGTGTGTGTGTGTGTGTGTGTGTGTGTGGTGATGGTAAAATAAAGTGGATATAAAAATGTAGATATTTGCTCATGACCCCTTCTGTCATCCTCTGTCCTCTTTCTCTCTGCCCTTGTCTCTTTCTCTCTTTTCATCCTCTTCTGTTCTCTATCACTTCATTCTCTCATCCCCTGATCTCCACAGAACAAAGGATCTCTCTCTCTTTCTTATTCTCTCCATCTTTCCCTTCCTCAAAGCAACACAAATACTTTGTTAACTAACAGAACCCAACACCTTAGCACAAAATGCAGCTCAAAACATTCATTTTGAATAACCCTCATTCCCACATCCCTCTCTTTCTGTCCATCTCTCTCTCTAAAGCTGTTTTCACACTGCTTCCCACTAAATTCCCAGAACCCTACATGTTGACACACAGACACTACCCCCCCTCTCTTTTACTCTCTTACTAGCCAGAGGTGATGCTAGCTAACCACTTTGGTGACCAGGTGACACGATAGACTGCTGCAGAAATGTCTAATACTGCTCTCTCTCTCTCTCTCTCTCTCTCTCTCTCTCTCTCTCTCTCTCTCTCTCTCTCTCTCTCTCTCTCTCTGCACTCTCTCTCTCTCTCTCTCTCTCTCTCTCTCTCTCTCTCTCTCTCTCTCTCTCTCTCTCTCTCTCTTGCACCAAAAGCCAGAGCAGTTGTTTAACAAGTCCCCTCTCTCTCTCTCCCTCTGTGTCCCCCGTTAGCCGTCGCTGGGCCACTCGTGTTCGGAGGAGGAGGCTCGTCAGATGGAGGAGATCCTGCGTCTGGAGCGGGAGATCGAGCGTCTGCAGAAACAGCGGGAAGACGGCATGTCCCAGCTGGGGCCACGGAGCTCGTCGGCCAGCGAGGCCGAACTGCAGCTGCGGCGTGACGCAGAGATTCTGCGCTTGGAGAAAGAAGCTTCGCGCGTCGCCACCGAATTCCTGGAGATGCTGGACTTCGGCGGGCTCGAGCCCTCGCTCTCCAGCGAGGAGAACCTTCCGGAAGCGGCCGAGAGGAGCGTGACTGCCGCCGCGCCACTTGCACAGCACGACGACGAGGAGCTGGACGAGGGCATCCACGCCGACAAAGATGGTTGCCAGGCCAACGAGGAAGAGGAAGTGGAAGGAGAGGGGCAGGGCGGAGTGGTGGTATTGGAGTCACCTGTTGCCGTGGTGACACTGCCGGAGCTGCCTCCGCCTGCAGCAGTGCCTCTTGGGAAGGACGTTTTGGGCTCCGTGCCCCCACCTCCAGCCGCCTTCTCCCAGGGACAGCAGTGTGTGTCGTCCCCCATCATCCGCCGCATGGACGTGCCCCCCCTCCCTCGCACGCACCCACACCCCCACCCTTGCACCACCTACGCAACACCCTGGGACGCCCACACCCCCACCCACACCAGCACCAGCACCCACACCAACACCCACATCCTCACGCACACCCACATCCTCATCAACGTCCGCTCAACAACCACCACCCCGCTCACACACACCCCAACGCCCACAACCACACACCCCAGCATCACAACCACTACGCACACCACCCCCACAACCAGGCCCATCCCCACGCGCACACACACACGCTCACACACTCACACACACTCACACGCACGCCCAACCCCCCTCCACCGCCTCCTCCACCCATGCATGCTCCAGCGCCCCCTCGAAACGCCAGCGTCAGAAGGAACCTTCCGGAATCCTCACCTGTCCAGGTGGCCCAACCGCCCCCTCCCCGCAGACCCCCGCTCCTCCACCACCCTCCCGCGAGGAGCCTCCGCAGTTCACCCTGGTGCCCGAGGGCGAGGCTGAGTCCGACTACGACCAGGAGGAGTTTGAGGAGACGCACGGGAGCAGTGGAGAGGGTCACATGACCGATGAGGAGGTGCTGAGGAAGTCATCGTGCACCTACAACAGCCTCGACTCCTACAAGGGCAGCTCTGACTCTGTGAGTAGGACACAGCTACACTACACACACACACGCGCACACACATACACACACACACACACACACACACACACAGCACTCATATACTACACATACGCACACACACACACGCACACTACACACTCACTGCACTCACATACAGTACTACAGACACACACACACACACACACACACACACACACACACACACACACACACACACACTACAAACACACACTACAAACACTGTGCACTCACATACTACACACACACACACACACACACAAAAGCTACACACACACTCACACCCTGCTGTATAGAGAGCAATAATACTAATGTGTGTGTTGCTGCTGTGTCCTGTAGTTCATTGAGAGTGACGAGGATAATGACGGCTTTGTGGACACAGACGAGGAGGTGTCCAATGGCAGAGTCACCATCTTCAACGGCAACGGCCCCCCCTACTTCCACAGCTATCTCTACATGAAGAGTGAGTTAAACACACTCACTCACTCACTCACTCACACACACACACACACACACACACACACACACACACACACACACACACACACTGCGTTGGTTCTGCAAATATGGAATTCTTTCTGATACTAATATTTTAGCAAAAATATATAGAACTCAGTTTTGACTGGTTCCAGCAGATGTGTGAAAGTGTCTTGTTTCTCTCTCTTTCGCTCTCTGGTCTTCTCTCTGTTTCTCTTTCTCTTTTCCATCTCCTCCCTTCCCTCTCTTCTTTCTGTCTTCCTCTTTCTTGCCCTCTTTCTCTCTCTCTCTCCCTCCTCTTCTTCTCCCCCTCTCTCCCTCCTCTCTCTCCCCTCTGTGTTCAGGTGGTCTGATGATTCCGTGGCGCCGCCGCTGGTGCGTTCTGAAGGATGAGACGTTCATGTGGTTTCGGGCGAAGCAGGAGGCACTGAAGAGCGGCTGGCTCTACAAGAAGGGCGGCGGCATGTCCACGCTCTCCAGACGCAACTGGAAGATGCGCTGGTTCGTGCTGCGTGACGCCAAGCTCATGTACTTCGAGAACGACAGCGAGGAGAAGCTGAAGGGGACCATCGACATCCGCTCCGCCAAGTATGACATCATACACAGCTCTCGGTCTCTCTGGCTCCCTCTGTGTGTGTGTGTGTGTGTGTGTGTGTGTGTGTGTGTGTGTGTGTGTGTGTGTGTGTGTGACCCCTGAATGCACCTTCAGTGTCATGTTGGTAAACAGACAAACCACGAGGCATGAAAAGCAAAAGCAGTGTGTGTCAGTGTATCTGTTTGTCTGTCTTTCCTCCTGTACCCATATTTGTGTGTGTGTGTGTGTGTGTGTGTGTGTGTGTGTGTGTGTGTGTGTGTGTGTGTGTGTGTGACCCCACAATGCCCCTGAGGGTGTTGTGCAGGTAAACAGACCACAAGCCATGAGAAATGGAACCCTTTGTGCTTTTATGTGTTCAATTTACCCATATTAGCATGACTGTGTATCAGATTGTGTGTGTGTGTGTGTGGTGTGTGTGTGTGTGTGTGAGTGTGGTGTGTCTGTGTGTAGTGTGTGTGTGTGTGTGTGTCTGTGTGTCGTGTGTGTGTGTGTGTGTGTGTGTGTGTGGCCCTCTCCTGACTGCCTGTGTGTTGTCCATCCCAGGGAGATAGTGGATAACCATGTGAAGGAGAATGCCCTGAACATCGTCACAGACGAGAGGACCTACCACATCTATGCTGAGTCACCTGAGGATGCCAGGTGGGTTACCGTGACAACACCCCATGACTGACATGACCAGTGATCATTATCATAGTGAAATAATCATTAAAGGATAATGAAAAATTGAAGGGTAGTTCAATACAAGATGGGCCTACAGTATGTCATATCCATGACATATGCTGTGTAAATTACCAATATTTGAGGAGATTTATGCATTTGGCTGTAAAGATTGCAGGACAAAGATTACAGATCCACTACATAATATTTGAAAGATAGCTATTAATATGGTAGAATGTATGTACAGTACTCTGCCATGAGGGGTTTAGTGCCATTACTGTAGGCTACTTGTGTCTTGTGTTTGCCAAATGCACCCCCTGCAGGAGATGGGATGAACTACAGCTGCCCCACTGCCAAAATAAATAGTCACAGTGTACTAAATCACCATTTCATTTCCTTCTCTTTCTGTGTGTGTGTGTGTGTGTGTGTGTGTGTGTGTGTGTGTGTTCGTGCAGTGGGTGGTTTAATGTGTTGAGTCGAGTACACAGTGCCACACCTCAACAGCTTCTGGATATGCAGCATGAACAGGCCAACCCCAAAAACGCTGTGGTGAGACTCTCTCTCTCTCTCTCTCTCTCTCTCTCTCTCTCTCTCTCTCTCTCTCTCTCACACTCACTCACACACACACACACACACACACACACACACACACACACACACACACACACACACACACACACACACACACACACACACACACTTTTTATCTAGACAAGTTCATCTTATCTGTCCACCCAAATCCCTTCTCTAACTCTTGTATATTAATTTTGTTTCCCACATGTTTTTTTTTTTGAGAAGCATAAACACACACACACACACACACACACACACACACACACACACACACACACACACACACACACTTCTCTAAGAGGCTTACCTGTAACCTTTGACCTTTCAGGGAACACTGGATGTGGGATTAATCGACTCGGTGTGTGCCTCGGATAATCCTGACAGGTGAGGGAAACGGGTTTGGGGAAACGTTACCCATCCAGTCGACACCCGTGGCAGACACCTCTCACACGACTCTGCCAGGCTCCACGATCCCCACACACACACACACACCTGCCTGCCCACCTCACCTGTGCTTCACTTCCTCACTGTTACACAAGCAGCTGCCATTCATTTATCTGCACCTCACTGAACAGCTTAATCATTTCACTGCTCTGGGAAACATCTGTGTGTGTGTGTGTGTGTGTGTGTGTGTGTGTGTGTGTGTGTGTGTGTGTGTGCAGTGGTGTGCGTGTGCGTACTGGAGTGTACTGTATGTGTGCGTCTAAAGAAAGCCAAGTAATAGTGAAAAAAAAGTCCATCATTAGCTTAGCAGCTTCCATGATGTGTTATTTTGCTAGACCACTGAAGCAGTATTTGTGTTAATGTAAATGATAAAGTAATTAAATGTCTTAAAAGTTGTGATATTGTTTCCAGTATTGTATAGACTAGCACTGAACTGCATCATACTGTATGTGTGCAGGCCCAACTCCTTTGTGATCATTACGGCTAACCGCGTGATCCACTGCAACTCGGAGCTGCCTGAGGAGATGCACCACTGGATCGGCCTGCTGCAGAAGCCCAAGGGAGACTCACGCATCGACGGACAGGAGTTCCTCGTCAGAGGTGTGTGTGTGTGTGTGTGTGTGTGTGTGTGTGTTTGTGTATGTACATACAGTTACTCTACGAGAGAAGAGTTCAGATTTGTTTATTTATATTATATGACACTTGTCTGTGCCTAATATTTGTGTATTGTATGTATGTGTGCTTGTGCCTGTGTGTGTGTGTGTGTGTGTGTGTGTGTGTGTGTGTGTGCGTATGTGTGTGAACTAGGCTGGCTCCACAAGGAGATGAAGACGGGCCCCAAGAGCACGTCTCTGAAGCTGAAGAAGCGCTGGTTCGTGCTGACTAATAACTCTCTGGACTACTATAAGTCCTCTGAGCGCAGCGCCTCCAAGCTGGGCACCCTGGTGCTCAACAGCCTGTGCTCCGTGGTGCAGCCGGACGAGAAGGTCTTCAAGGAGACGGGTGAGAAGGACACACTATCAGTGTTTCTCAAAGTCGAGAATGCTTCTTAGGTTGCACACTAGCCTTGGAAGCGACTTTCAAAAACGAGGATCCATCAGTGCATCTTTGAAAAACACTCTATATCCTAGCTACCTGACTCAGTGCTACACACACACTAAACCAGCAGGACTTAGCTTTGAAGCACACACCACAAAACCCACAGCGAGACTGAAGCATACACACTATCCCAGCACTAAAGGGCACACACACACACACACACACAGCGCACACACACACACACACACACACACACACACACACACACACACACACACACACACACACACACACACACACACACACTATAGCACACACTACCCTCTGCTGCCTGAAGAGTCCTGAAGAACACACACAATCCCTCACCCTAGGCTTGACTAGTCCTAGTAGTACTAGGACTCACTAGCCTACTGACTGTCCAGATACTGAAAGAAATACCTCTGTTTTTGTTACACACAAGTGCTTCATATTATTGGGGGAAAGAAGTGTTTTAGGGTTTCAGGTACGCAGTCCCAAAGCTAGAGAGACCAAAAGACTAAAAACACACATCAGCATAGTCCCTTGTTTAAGATCTATTTTTTAGACTTCAGGACTACCTGTTGTTCTGATGACCTTTATAAAGTTGCATTTACAAAAACATTCTTAATATTTCACTATGGATTCAGTTGATCTCAGTGACTGACAGTGTAAGTGTCTTTGAGGCTTAGGCAGAAATTTAGCTCTTCAAACTCATCTGTCGGGTTTGCGTGACAATGGCTGACTTGGCCACGGCCAATCAGTTTTCATATCCAACAGTGTGAGGGTTTGTGAGTGTAAGTAGGTGTGTGTGTGAGTGTGTGTGTGTCTGTGTGAGGGTGTGAGTGTTTATCTAGCACCTGGCTTCAGTGTGTGTTTTCTTAGGCTGGTTTTGACTGGTTGCTGTTTTGCGGTCCCCGTGCAGGTTACTGGAACATCATCGTGCACGGGCGCAAGCACTCGTACCGCCTGTACACCAAGCTGCTGAACGAGGCCATGCGTTGGGCCTCCGCCATCCAGGGAGCCATCGACAACAAGGTTCCCATAGAGACGCCAACGCAACAGCTCATCCGAGACATCAAGGTACGGCCCACGGCCAGCACTCGCCAGTCTCAACCGGATCAGCACACACACACACACACACACACACACACACACACACACACACACATACACCTACATATACACACACCACACACACACTTACACACTTACACATACACACCTTAGCCTGATTGGCAGAAAGCACGCACACACACAAACACACACATAGACAAACATGCCTCAACCGGATTTGCAGAAAGAACACACACACACACACACCTGTCAATCACAGGTGTAGGTGTGCAGACAAGAGCAGAAAGGGGCCAGTGTGTGTGTGTGTGTGTGTGTGTGTGTGTGTGTGTGTGTGTGTGTGTGTGTGTGTGCCAAGGCTGGCTGTCAGAGGGGAAGTTTACCTTTACACAACCTTTGCCAGAGTCTGTCAGTGGAAGCCAATCACTGCGGCTGCTCCTGGCTCAGGTGCCAAGCTGTGAATCACTGCTGCTTTTGTGTGCGCACACACTTACGTAACATGTCTGCTGGAGGAGCTAGACACACACACACACACACACACACACACACACACACACACACACACACACACACACACACTCACTCTCTGTCTCTCTCTCTCTCTCTCTCTCTCTCTCTCTCTCTCTCTCTCTCTCTCTTTTGCTCTTTCTCACATATATTCATGCTCCCTGTCTCTATCTCTGTACGGCATCCACACACAAACACATACGGAGGGCTAATATTATTGACTTATCTCACATGAATGCTTTGCTAATGAATTGTATTGCTAATGCTATGCTAATACTTGTGATGCTGTTAATGCTACGTCTGGACCCCTGCCCATGCAGAGCTCACAGCAGACGTAGTGAGCTGCCTCGCCTGCTACTGAGCTGCTGCTAATGTAGCTGTTAGCCTTTAGCAGCGTAGCTTTTCCAGGTACTGGGTTTGAGGATGTGCTGAGTAGGATGCTAGGTAATGCTAATGCATGGGTGTGCTACTACTGCTCCCAGGGTGCCTAGCTTTGCATCTCTGTAGGGAGTGGCTGTTTTAGACCAGGCATGGACTGGGCCAGGGGGAATTGCCCCAGGTCTGATTCGGACTTGTCTGACATTTGAAAATCTGGCTGTAATCTACCCCAGAAGTTCCCCGGCAAGGGGTGTTGACTTGTCCCACTTGAGGCCAGGACACAGCCACTCCCTCTGCCTGTAGTCGCTGTGTGTGTGTGTGTGTGTGTGTGTGTGTGTGTGTGTGTGTGTGTGTGTGTGTGTGTGTGTGCGTGCGACAGTGAATCTGCCTCCCTATATATGTGTGTGTGTGTGTGTGTGTGTGTGTGTGTGTGTGTGTGTGAGTGTGTGTGTGTGCGTGTGTGCAGTGAATCTGCCTCCCTATATGTTTGTGTGTGTGCGTGTGTGTGTGCGTGCGTGTGTGTGTGTGTGTGCGTGTGTGTGTGTGTGTGTGTGTGTGTGTGTGTGTGCTGCGTGAGTGTGTGTGTGCAGTGAATCTGCCTCCCTGTGTGTGCAGTGCAGTGGATCTGCCTCTGTCCTCTCTGCCTCTCCTACCTGTCAATCATCAAGTCCAGTGGGTTTTATTGTCATTTCAACTATACACAAGTCAGACAAAATGTATCACCATGGTTACATGGGAGTTACATGTACGATATTTGAAAAGACACATGAGACAGGTTACAATTAGTGCACATACACATCTTTTGATACAGCTTTTGGCTGGCAGCTTTTGACAAAACACTCCCCACAGGTGTTTACCAACCCAAGGCGTTGCCATGACATCTAGTGTGATAGCGTAATCTACTTCACTATCAAAATAAAAGACCAGTGTTTGTATTTCTCCTTTCAGAGTTTCCTTTCCGGATGTCTGTCTCGGCATGTTTGAGTGTTCCTTGCATGTGATGTGATTAGGTTCGGATAGACCCAGCTCTCCAGCTACTCCTCTAGTCTCCTTAGATGAGACTCATGTCTTGTCTCAAGAGAACGTGTAGAGGTGGACAGGAGCTCAGAAGCTCTCTGTAGAGGACCATCCACTTTTCTCTGAATGCCCAAAGATAATGGCAAAGGCCTATTGAAATAATAGGCCTAGTAATAGGCCTAGTTGTAAAAATCTTTTGTTATTATTTTGATTACTGACACTATTGAAATAATTTCAGTGCACAAATATGTGTACACTGTGCACTTGTGGGATGAATCATGTAAGGAATAACGGCCGACGAGTGTCAGTTATTCATTTATAATGTCGGCGGAATCTAGAACTCCGGCGACGCGCGCAGCGCAGACGAGTTATTCCGCAAGACAATTATAAATAAATAACTGGACACTCGGATCGTTATCCGCTTATCTCCCGTATCTATCTATCTCTCGTATATTTGAAGAAGCGTATAAAACGTAAAGAAATATGCAACTCAAATTTAAAGAAGCTAACCTGTTCGGTTTGGGTACTACTTTCAGTTGAAAGTAGATCTACCAGGTGCTTATTGTTGTTATAGTTACCATTCTGAAAGGCATTCATTGGAACGATAATCAGTTATTAGATGAGTTATTTTTGGAACTACTTCCAAAGTAGCCGGTTATCTGGAATTAATGGCCACCTAGCACAATCAGAGAAGAGAATGGCGTTCTGAAGGAGATATTTTAAATGTATGCCCACATATAGTATAGTGCGTATAATATATTGATTATGTGCATTTGCATGTGTTTCTGTGTGTGCAGGAGAACAGTTTGAATGTGGATGCGGTGGAGCAGACGTATCGGCGGAACCCCATCCTCAGATACACCCAGCACCCCCTCCACTCCCCTCTCCTGCCCCTGCCCTACGGAGAGGTCAACACCACCCGTGAGTGTCCCCCAGGTCCTAGAGCACACCAAGCTCACGCCACACCGCCCTCTGAGCTGCTATTTACTTATTCATGTCCATCTGGTTAGGTGTCCTTCATCACAGTAGGCCTTTTATCACTGGCCTGTAAGCACAGCACTCCACGCGCTAACACACACACACACACACACACACACACACACACACACACACACACACACACACACACTCACTCACTCACTCACTCACTCACTCACTCACTCATTCACACACACACACATACACACACACACACACACACACACACACACACACACACACACACACACACACACACACTCACTCACTCATTCACACACACACACACACACACACACACACACACACACACACACACACAGTAATACTCTAAAGAACTCTGCATTGGCTTTGGCCCACTGCCAAACTGGACTGCATGAAGCAGTCACATGATCTCAAACTGGACTGCATGATGGGGTCACGTGATCTCAAACTGGACTGCAGGAAGCAGTCACATGACGTCAAACTGGACTGCATGAACCACTCATGTGATCTCAAACTGGACTGCATGATACTAGTCACATGATCTCATGCTGTCCAGCTGAACAGGAGCTGATTCAGATGAAATGACTTTTCTCTTCTTTTTCTTCTTTCTCTGTCCCTCCCCCCTCTCTCCCGCCATCTGCTGTGCAGTCCAAGCAGTCCAGCAGAACAGGAGCTGATTCAGATGAAATGACTTTTCTCTTCTTTTTCTTCTTTCTCTCCCTCCCTCTCCCTCTCTCCTCCCTCTGCTGTGCAGTCCAAAAGGAGAAGGGCTACTCCAGCCTGCAGGATGAGGCGGTGAAGATGTTCAACTCGCTGCAGGAGATGGAGGCTGTGTCCGACCCCACCCCCATCATCCAGGGCATCCTGCAGACGTGTCACGACCTCCGACCCCTGCGTGACGAGGTCTACTGTCAGCTCATCAAGCAGACCAATCACGTGCCCCACCCCAACAGCGCGGCCAATCGGGCGCACTGGCACCTGCTCACCTGCATGAGCTGCACCTTCCTGCCCAGCCGAGGGATCCTGCGCTACCTCAAGTTCCACCTCAAGAGGTACACATACACACACACACACACACACACACTTACAGGTGCGCCACACATCCTGCACTACCTAAAGAGGTGCCAAATTTACTACACACAGTCACACACACGCCACACAAACTTACATCACACACACTTACACCACACACACACACACACACACACACACACACACACACACACACAGACATACTTACAGGAGCACCACACATGCTGCACAACCTAAAGAGATGCCAAATTTACTACACACATGCCACACACACTTACATCACACACTTACACACCCATACACACACACACACACACACATCACACACACACACACAGACATACTACAGGAGCACCACATGCTGCACAACCTAAAGAGATGCCAAATTTACTACACACACATGCCACACAAACATACACACACACACACACACACACACACACACACACACACACACACACACACACACACATCCTGTGCTACACCTCCATTTCTGGTGCTGTTCAGAGGCCCATGTAGAGAAACCTCTGTCCCTCTGTGTTCCACTGCCTGCCCAGGATAAAGGAGCTGTTCCCTGGCACTGAGATTGAGCTGTATGCCCAGTTCATTGGGGAGTCCCTGAAGAAGACAAAGACGCGTGAGTACGTGCCCTCACAGGAGGAGATCGCCGCCCTGCTGGTCAGGCAGGAGATGCACACCACAGTGTACTGTCATGGAGGAGGCTCCTGCAAGATCTCCATCAACTCACACACCACCGCTGGAGAGGTGAGACACACACACACATGAATACACACGCACTCACACTCAGACACATGCAAAAGCACAGGCACAAACATATTTTACGCATGTGTGTGGAATATTTACATTAATCTACTGTATCTCTGTATGTGTATGTGTGTGTGTGTGTGTGTGTGTGTGTGTGTGTGTGTGTGTGTGTGTTTGTGTGTGTGTAGGTGGTGGAGAAGCTGATCCGTGGGCTGGCTATGGAGGACAGCAGGAACATGTTTGCCCTGTTTGAGCACAGCAATACCATGGACCGAGCTGTGGAAAGCAGAGTCATTGTGGCCGACGTGCTTGCCAAGTTTGAAAGGTAGTGTGTGTGTGTGTGTGTGTGTGTCTGTGTGCGTGCAGAGAGAGAGAGAGAGAGAGAGAGAGAGAGAGAGAGAGAGAGAGAGAGAGAGAGAGAGAATGTGTAATCAAGATTTCAATAATGCATTGTGTGTGTGTGTGTGTGTGTGTGTGTGTGTGTGTGTGTGTGTGTGTGTAAGTTGGCCTAGATTCATCTGTAGGCCCCCTCATGTCTCAACATGTAACCTCCCCCCCACTTGTCAACACAGGCTTAAAGGACATGGGGCCCTGCTTCAGACTGAATGTCAGCAGTGCACACACACACACACACACACACACACACACACACACACACACACACACACACACACACACACACTGTATAACATACATACTCAAACACCTGACCAGTCAGGGAGCCATGCCAGGATTTCAATGATAGAGCTTTTAAAGCATTTTAAGAATGACCCAGATGTAGCAAGGGAATTCAACCGTTCAAGAGGGAAGAATCGACAGTTTTAATACAATTTCTCTGTGATGTTCAGATAATGCTATAATTTAGCACATTGGCCAGTTACAAGCCACCATACCATGTGGTACCACATGGGGGCGCTGAATGAAAGAACTCCCATGTCAGCCAAGCATAAGAGAACACAAAGCCAGTCAGATTCCACATAGTGCTTTGAAATCATTGCTGACCTAGCAGTTCTGTGCCGGGGTTACCTGCCAGATCCTTGCGGGGGTTCAGGTTGAACACACCTAAGTTGGTGCAAATCGACTGTCACTAATGTGAGCACAACTGGATGGGGCAGAACTGTGCTAACCTGTCGTTTCCATGGCGATGTCTTTTTAGGTTGGCGGGCGGGGAGGAGGGAGAGGAGGACAACCAATGGCGTCTCTACTTCAAGCTCTACTGCTTCCTGGACGTGGAGAGCATGCCCAAGGAGGGGGTGGAGTTTGTGTTCATGTTTGAACAGGTGAGTAGGAGGGGCATCACACACCAAATTCTACTATGAGTAGAACACAGCTACCCCTACTGGTGGTGTAAGGAACAACAGAGCCACTCATACTAGCCCTAATACAAGCGCTATTGATCTCAGCAGTTTAATTTTTTGAATTGTAGTATGAATACAATAAATATGATAATAAATACTATTAATAAATTGTGTATGATACTATTTAGGATGGTATCAACAATTTGGTCATTGTAAACATAATAACAGCATGCCATAATTCTGCCAAAATATTCTACACACACTCTCTCTCTTGTACACACACATACACACAAACCCATGAAGGCATAGTAAGCGGACACACACACACTCACACACTGGTCTAACTGTGTTCCCTGCCTGTGTGTGTGTAAAGGCCCATGAGAGTGTGATCAGCGGTCACTTCCCGGGCCCAGAGGACACTCTTCAGCAGCTGGCGGCCATGCGTCTGCAGTACCTGCATGGAGACCTGTGCCGCGCCACCTGGAGCCTGGACCACGTCTACCCCGTAGGACGCCTACGCACACGCATAGTGCACTTCACTAAGGTACATTAACTCACACACATACACACAGACATACACACACACACACGTGTCTACTCCGTAGGGCGCCTATGCACCCACATAATGCACACACACACACACACACACACACACACAACACAACACAAATAAACACATACATTCATCCCATATGCATAACGCACTTCCCTCAGGTAACGTACACACACATACAGTAGTACACTTCACTAAGGTAAAGACACACACACACTCACACACACAGGCATCCATTCTTCCTGTAACCCACCGACTCCTTGTTCCCCACACACACCCAGGGTTCCAACACCACCTCATCCTCCACCTCCTCCCCCACGGGCGGGCCGGGTTCGGGCCAGACGTTGGAGCGGCGTCGGACCAGCTTCCTGGACGGGACGCTGCGTCGCTCCCTGAAGACGGGCTCTCTGCGCAAGCAGAAGGTGGAGGAGGAGCAGATGCTGGAGATGTGGCTGCGGGAGGAGACGTCGGCCACGCGCGCCTCCATCCTGGAGAAGTGGGGACGCCTGCAGGGCCTGCAGCAGCACCAGGCCATGCTCAAGTACATGACCGTCATCAAGGAGTGGCCAGGATACGGATCCACACTCTTCGACGTGGAGGTGAGTGTGTGTGTGTGTGTGTGTGTGTGTGTGTATGTGTGTGTGTGTGTGTGATCAAGTACTGTTCATGACCGTCATCAAGGAGTGGCCCGGATACGTGTCCACTCTCTATGATGTGGAGGTGTGTGTGTGTGTGTGTGTGTGTGTGTGTGTGTATGTATGTGAGCTCAAGTACATGACTGTCATCATGTAGTGGTCCGGGTACAGATACACACTCTTCGGCGTAGTGTGTGTTTGTGTGTTTGGGTATGGTGTGTGTTTGAGACAGTTCTATGTCTGGAGGTTACTAACTAAGTAACTCAGTAAGTCAGTCAGTAAGTGTGTAAGTTTGTGTGTGTGTGTGGATTGAGATTCAAAAATTAACTCCTAAAAATAACTCACTACTTTGCTACTACTAGTGTGTGTTTATATCCTGAAGTTAAATTAAAGTCTCATCCCTGATTTCTTGTATAACCATCGCCCTTTTGTTTTTCTTTGCGTGTGTGTGTGTGTGTGTGTGTGTGTGTTTCTAGTGTAAGGAGGGAGGCTTCCCCCATGACCTGTGGCTGGGTGTGAGTGCTGAGAATATATCTGTGTATAAGCGTGGCGAGGCCAAGCCCCTGGAGACCTTCCCCTACGAGCACATCATCTTCTTCGGGGCGCCCCAGCCCCGCACCTACAAGATCACCGTCGACGGCCGCGAGATGTTCTTCGACACGCCACAGGTAGGGGGCAGCACACACTCTGAGTTAATAAACTCTCAGTCATTCCCGTCATAGGTCACTCTGCACACTGCAATGGTTAACTACAATGTTTTCAATGCATAATTATAGCTGTGTTTCAAGGTCATTCTGCTGTGCATATTAAATCAAAGGAATGTTTTTTACAGGTGCATTTTATGATACATTGTACTGCTATGAAAGTCATTCTATGAACCCTAAACTTGAAAAGGAGCTAAAAATGAACCCTAAGCTACATTATGTAACTTGGTGCTAAAAATTTGTATTGTGGGATTGAAGTCTGCAAATTAAGATGAAGTCAGTAGAAAGAAGCTGGGTTCAAATTAACTTTTTGAAATGGGTATAACAGCCACTGGTGAATAAATTATGGAAACTCAGCCATTTACTAGTTAATCTGTAAATTTGTGTCTGAAATCTGTATGGAATCAACCAATCTACTTCTGTGTAGACAATTAAACTGAGATGCATGTGTTTCCAATCCCCTTTAGGTTGGCGAGATCACCAAGATCATAAAGGCGTACATCAACATGATAGTCAAGAAGCGCTGCAGCGTCCGCTCCATATCTAGTTATGGCAGCAACTGGATCAGATGATCCGGCTTGCCTAATCAGATCCCTGCTTCATCATGGACCCCACAGATGGACTGCCCACACCAGAGCTAACTGGCTTTGGGATTGGTTGATGTGTAAGCAACTGATGAAGAAATGAACCTCTGTTGATTGACGCTTGAGAGGTCCACTGTGATGCTTTTGTGGGTGTTAACATACACCTTTTGCTTAACCTATGCTGTAAACTAAGCAAGTGTTTATTAATGAACTGACATTTCTCAAGAGGAGCTCTGAACCAGCTCCTTCCTCTTCCCAATCACACCAAACATCTTCATTCATCAGAGATCTCCACTGAGCTTCTGCTTGTGTCTGGGAAACTTCTGCATTCACTCACGAGTCTAAGCAAGCGCCTACTGATAAGAAGGATGGAAGTACACAAAGGACAGCAGTACAGCGGCTATTTGTTGTTGCCATGGCTGCCTATGTCAGCTCACGTGTTGTCCTCCACCAAATGACCAGTCACACATTTCTGTGTTAATCTCCATTGTATTGCATTGGATACTGTATTATGTAGCAGCCTGCTGCTGTTTGGAACCCATATTTGTCTTCAGCATTCATGTCATTTATGCCACTATTGGAAAACCAATCAGAATGAAGCCACTTTGAGAACATCCTGCAGGTTTAGCGCTCATAAATCTCCCTTATGCCTTAAGTGCTCCAAGCTGAGTCCCTCTAGGGTTATACACACACTCTCTCACACATACACACACAGAGAAACACATACACACATTCTTCTGGCCACATTATATCCCACAGTCATTTGGAGATGTCCTCCTAAACATCTGATTGCTGATGAATAGACCGGCTAGGCCAAGCTCAAAAGACATATTACGCTAATATATGACATGCAACATAGACTGATGACGCTTGGAACTCTCGTTTTATTTTATTTTGTTTTGATGCTTGCTATTCCCACCTGTGCTTTGTGAGCTGGAATGAGAGAGCATGTGAGCACTAAAGGACAAACTAGAGGACTAAGCACGAGCTGGACACGCAGGAGACCTGGTCAGGCAGGTCTTCAGTTTAACCCTTTAAAGACCTTTAACATGGTCAGGTCATCCTTCAGTCATGTGGTGCAAAACACCTAAAGCAGCTGCAGCAGAGTCTGGGCCTCATGGAGACAAAGGCCATTATGCTTCCTTGGACTTCATCAGGACAGCGTGGGACTCTCACACACTCAGAGTGTTTCTGTCACACACACACACACACACACACACACACACACACACACACACACACAGTTATCTGACTTCACCTGTGGATGCTAAAGAAGAGGGGACTCATTTGAGATCAATTATACAGTATATTGATAAATCAAGACGTTTGGTTATGTTATGCTGAAAAGACTGTTTCTGACACTGCAGGAAACCACAAATCTTTTTTTGTTTTTGTTTTTTGTTAACAGAGCGCTTGTGGTTTGAAGCCACTGATACAGAAGGAAGTGTTAAATGCCATGTTTAAGAAAGGTGTGCGTGTGTGTGTGTGTGTGTGTGTGTGTGTGTGTGTGTGTGTGTGTGAGGGCTTGGGTATTTATTTACAGTCAGTATGGCCTAACTGTGTGTTTGTGAGAGGGACTGTACATAGCATGGGACAAACACATGATGTTGAGATCACACCTTGATGATGGATTGTGATGATAAAGTGGATGATGATGTCAGGCTGGTGCCAATAGTGGTGGTGATGATGGTGAAGATGCCGTATGAAATATGAAAGTAGACGAAAAGATAAGGTTGATGCCACTGATGGTGGTTGTGGTGAAAGGCCACAGAGGCATCTGTTCACCACTGCTTCTCCCCTCAGTGGTTCTGATTGGCTGCCGGCAGCCTCATCAGAAGATCCTGTGTCAGGTTGCTATGAAAGTGATGCAAACAAAAAAAAAAAAAACTAACAAAAAAACAAAAACGATGAGGAGAGCAGAAAAACACGAAGCCCACATTTCTTGCTTGTTTGAAAAAAAAAATCACTATTTGATTTTTTTGTAACTGGATTTACAAAATGCTCTAATAAATTATTGTATTTCATTATATGTGTTATTGTTTTTTTTATTTACAAATATCTGTTACCATTGTCAATAAGCAAAATGAGAACAAAATTACTGTA
>JAODXP020000016.1:8730409-8732909 GCA_027497455.2 Sardinella longiceps | reverse complement strand
GGGTGGCGGGCAGCCGCACCAGCGGGCACACCAGCACCGACCCCCACAGCGCCCCGTACAGAACCCGCTGGCCCACCAGAACACCCAGCCGGCACAGCAGAGCGTCCGTCCTGGAGGAGACAGAGTAACACACACACACACAATAATGTAATATTATTCACAGCAGATAGCACAGTCAGCTAAGGTTCTCTTTCTCTCTCTCTCTCTCTCTCTTTCTCTCTCTCTCTCTCTCTCTCTCTCTCTCTCTCTCTCTCTCTCTCTCTCTCTCTCTCTCTCTCACACACACACAAACACACACAAACACACACAGTTAATATACATGTATTAGACATTATATTTTACTGTTGCTGTTTTGATTCATTTTATTTTGAGGTCCTTCCTCTGTGTAGCTTTTATGACGTGACCTAATGGGCCAGATGGTCAGTGTGTACCCAGAAATAGATGCTCCAAGCTTCAGTGCTCAGCGTAGCAATAAAGAGATGGGTACATACTGTACAGTGTCTGTGTGTGTGTGTGTGTGTGTGTGTGTGTGTGGTGTGTGTGTGTGTGTGTGTGTGTGTGTGTGTGTGTGTGTGTGTGTGTGTGTGTGTGTGTGTGTGTGTGTGTGTGTGTACACATGTTGTAGACCTCCAGTCCCTCCTCCAGGCCGGGCAGTAGGCCCATAACTGTAGACTGGGCAAGAGTGTGTGTGTGTGTGTGTGTGTGTGTGTGTGTGTGTGTGTGTGTGTGTGTGTGTGTGTGTACCTGTCGTAGACCTCCAGTCCCTCCTCCAGGCCGGGCAGTAGGCCCATGACGAAGGCCTGTAGACTGGGCAAGAGTGATCTCTGCAGGGGGAGAAAGTAGCGCTCGTACAGCCCCAGCAGCACCGGCTTCACCGCCATCGAAGCGTGACTCAGCAAGGGGAACAGCCCCGAACTGCAACACACACACACACACACACACACACACACACACACACACACACACACACACACAGGTGAGTATCAAAAACACACACATGCTCAACAAACACGCTTATATAGGCAGAGATGCTGAATACTAAAGTTACAGCCAAAATATCACAGATAGCTGCCATCTCTCCCCTTGTTGTAGATCAAAATAAACACACACTAGAGATGGAGGACCCAAATAAACACAGACACACACTAGAGACAGGAGATTCAAATTACTGAGTGGAATTAAGACCAGAGTCGCACACAAAGTGACCTGATAATTGAGATTTGTCCTTCAACTGTTTGAAACTCCTGCCAGACACAAGATTTGGGACTTGTCTTGGCTTCATTTTCTTAAGGTTCTGCATCACAATCTTTATTTAACTATGCCTAACACACACACACACACACACACACACACACACACACACACACACACACACACACACACACACACACACACACACACACACACACACACACACACACACACACACACACACACACACACAACACACACACACACACACACAAACAGACCTGTAGATGAAGAGGTCCCTGGCGAGCCATTTGGTGCCGATGATCTTGAAGATGATCTCGTAGGTCTCGAGGGCCTTGAGATGGACGCCGCTGGGCAGGGCGGGGTGCAGACACTGGGCCAGACGCTTCCCGATGATCAGACGCCGCGGCAGCAGAGAGTACTTCAGATTACTCTGCAGAGCCTGGGGGGGGGGGAGGGAGTAGGAGAGAGAGAGGGAGAGAGAGAGAGAGAGAGAGAGAGAGAGAGATAGAGAGAGAGAGGGAGGGAAACAATACAAGTAATGCACCGTCATCTCTCTCACACAAACACAATCTCTCTCTCTCTCTCCTTCAAACACACACACACACACACACACACACACACACACACACAGACACACTATTTCACTGTTTGCTGAAACGATATACAGTAGGTCATATCCGCATGCAGCCCGTAGCCCTACAAAGTAAACACAAGCGGGAGAGCAGATGATGTGTGTGTGTCTGTGTGTGCATTTGTGTGTGTGTGTGGGAGCAGGTGGTGTGCGTTCGAGAGAAAGCAGGTGATGTGTGCTCACAAACACACTGAGCTCACCGGGGCCAAAACCATCAGAACTTCATCAATATCCCTCATGTGACATATGCACACACATACACAAACACAAGCGCGCACACACACACACACACACACACACACACACACACACACACACACAGTGACAAATCCTTCACCTCAACTCATGCCGCTTCAACTACATGCAGCTACACCGACTAGCCTTATAAGCACCGATTTTATTCATCCACATTGGGATGTTTTTATGGTTCAGTTAGATGTAGCCTGTGTGTTTTGAAGTATAAGGGAGGCGTCTGTGTTCATATCCCCGTGACCATCTGCACTGGAATTGCAACCATCATCAATTATCACATCCCTAATGGGTCACAGTTCAAGGTCACTCACAATGAGGCTGACTTCAGAAGAGTACACTACCTTACATTAGTACAGTATCTGTGTCTCTGTGAGCTGTCTAACCCCTACAGAAAGAGTACAC
>JAODXP020000016.1:8722909-8727909 GCA_027497455.2 Sardinella longiceps | reverse complement strand
TCACACACACACACACACACACACACACACACACACACACACACACACACACACACACACACACACACACACACACACACACACAAAGAGGCTTTTGCATCTTGAAAATGACTCATCCACAGGCAGCATAAAGCATCCCAGAGTCCTTATAGGTTCTATATGCAGTCCAGTGCCTATGCAGACATGACACGGCCTCTCTGCCATCTAGGCCAAGCAACAAAGAAGCCATTCTGATCTCTTCCATCCCCTGAAAAATAAAAGCTTCACCTTTTCAACCCATAGCCAGCACCAGAGTAAATAAGAGGTGATGGGGTGTTGATCTTCCCACCCAAATTACTGATGCAAAGGATATATAAATGCACATGAACAACCAGCAAGGGGTGAGTGTGTGTCTGTGTGTTGTGTGTGGGTGTGTTTGTGTGTGTGTGTGTGTATGTGTGTGTGTTTGTCTGTCTGTCTGTCTGTGTCTGTGGGTGTGTGCGTGCCATTAGATATGACAAAGAGGCACAGAGAGAAGGAGAGAGAGAGAGACAGAGAGAAATTCAGGACACAAGACATCAATGTGATTCTTGTTTTGGTTGACCTACTAAGCTGTGTCCCAGGAGATAAACAAACATCAGGTAACACACACACACATACACACACTCAGCAAGTAAAACATAATAAAAAACTAATTTGATATATATACTTATGTATCTATAGGTACATACACATACACACAACACACACACACACACACACATACTGTACAAACACACTTATATACACAACACAAGCACAGTGAAAATCACATAAAATCACACGATTCTATCATATATACAGTGACCAACAGACAGAGATAGACAGACAGGCACACACACACAAACACACGTAGGGAGTAATGTTGCAAGCATAGGATAAATCATTTAATGGACTGGAGATCTCTCTCTCACTCACACACACACAGACACACGTGCTGCAGGAGCACTCACTGTCTCGTGGACACACAGCTCCTCACACGTGGCTGCGGCTTCTACCAAAGCAAGCTGATGCACACACACATAAACGCGCGCACACACACACACACACAGGCAGAGCAGAGAGAGAGAGAGAGAGAGAGAGAGAGAGAGAGAGAGAGAGAGAGAGGAGATTACACTGAAAATGTAATTAACCAGTCACGTCGAGCCAGACACACACACACACACACACACACACACACACACACACACACACACACACACACACAGACACACACACACACCATGGACAAGGACCTAGATTAGAACTCTCTACTGGAAAGCAGGGAAGCGGGGACATCTGTTCAATCTAAGCTAGTAGGGGGCATAAGATCCTCCCTCTCTCTCTCTCTCTCTCTCTCTCTCACACACACACACACACACACACACAACCTTTTTTCTGAAAATCTCTCTCTCTCTCATGGATGGTATTTTCCTTCAGATCGGAAAAAAGAACATCTAGAAATTTGACACAAGCCTCCAAGCACGTGCCTCCTTACACACACACACACACACACACACACACACACACACACAAACAAACAAACAAACAAACACACAAAATCAACAAACAATCACGAGAGGATTGAAATAAGAGCTTGTTCGGGACCAACAGTCTATGTACACGGATAATGCATATTATAATGCATTAGTTCTACTTGTATCTGTGTATCTGTGTATCGTGTGTGTGTGTGTGTGTGTGTGTGTGTGTGTGTGAGTGTGTGTGTGAGTGTGTGAGAGAGAGAGAGAGAGAGAGAGAGACAGAGAGAGGAGAGAGAACCTTAGCTGACTGTGCTATCTGCTGTGAATGATATTACAAAATCAATCAAGCATTCGTTTTCAAAATGACCAAGCACTCTCTCGCTCTCTCCCTCCCCCTCCATGTCTCTCTCCATCTCTCTATCTCTCTTGTTAAAACAAAATCATTCTCTTTGCCATGGCTCCATTCATTATTAAATACAATACAAAAGTACACATATATAAATAAAGCACTTACAGTAGGTTTGCTCTTGCATAATAGCTTGTATTGTAACTTCTCAAATGCAAACCGGTACATATCTGTAATTGAGTAAGATGACTGAGATATTACAGTCTACATTATATTGCTAGGCCAATCAAACTGAATGCACTCTTGCACTTTTTCTTTGCCTACTGCCTATTTTTACATTTTTTTATTTATACATTCTACCTCCACCCCACTACCTTAAAGGAGAGTACCGGAGTGAATTCAAGCATATCCCTGTTGAACTAGCCTGCTAAATGAACAAGTTAGCGTGTGAAACAAAATAATTTTGAACATAGACCGAACGTGAACGTGAATCACTTTACATTGAGTCAAAGGTACCTGAGATCTTACTTTCGGTTTTGAAAAATGAGGTTCTATTGATTCAGTGTAAAATGCTTGTTCGTTTCTGCGTTCGCGCTTGGTCTATGTTGTTCCAAATTATAATGCTCCACTCGCTAACTTGTTCATTTAGCAAGCTAGTTCAACCGGGCTATGCTTGACATCACTCCGGACGTATCCTTTAAGTTATCATAGCGGTAGGTAGCCACTGCTACAGTGCAAGTCTACTTATGGCCCGTCTTGGGTTACTGTCCTGTCACCTGTCTGTTCTATAACACACTCATTGCACTTTATCTTTACCTCATGCAAGGACTAAATATGTAGCATTGCCTTTGTGAATGAATGAATGAATGAATGAATGAATGAATGAAGTTTTCTATTGTAGCGTAGCATTTTGTCCAATTGTGTAAAATGGGTGTATATGGTTCACATGTGAATAAAAACTACTTGAACGACTTGAAATCTCAGAAGAGGCTTCTCTTCTCTCTTCTTTTTGTTGTATTCTTTCCTCATCTTTGTCATAATCCACACACACACACACACACACACACACACACACACACACACACACACACACACAGAGAGAGAGAGAGATAGACACAGACACACACACACTTTAAGAAAACAATCTTATCTGCTCATGATTAACAAACTCCTTCCAAAACCAGACCCTTACATCATCACTCCCCCCGACCACACACACACACAAACACACACACACAGAATAATCTTAAATCATCTAATGTTCCACCCAAACACCTCTCACAGCCTACAGCTTAATCACCTTAATCATGTACTTCATGTCCCAAGAGCTAAAGCCATACCAGTTACACACACTTGCAAACACACACACACACACACACACACACACACACACACACACTAGCCTCTGTTGTTCTAGCCCTCTGCTGTTCTCTTCTCAGCCCAGTCTCACCAATGGATCACCTGACTGGACCATGACACCACTAGGGTCAAAAGGTCACATTCCACATTGAAGATAGACATCTATGCAAGTGCACAAACAACATAAGCAAACACACACACACACACACACACACACACACACACACACATACACCTTCAGTGCAAACATGTTAAGTTTGTTCGGACGCCTCATCTCATACCGCATGGATAATATTTTCCACAATGTGTGTGTGTGTGTGTGTGTGTGTGTGTGTGTGTGTGTGTGTGTTTTAACTGTCCAAATTCCTCCAGTGCTCTCTGGCCCAGCAAACTATCAGACTGTCCCAATTAATAACTGGGTAGATGAGGTGAACTAGATAGAAACAAACTAAGCGCTGGGCCTCATCACTGCATGTATACAGTATACTGTATATCCACATGGTGTGTGTGTGTGTGTGTGTGTGTGTGTGTGTGTGTGTGTGTGTGTGTGTGTCTCGGAATGAGTAGGTTTTATGTGTGTGTGCAGATAAGATGGTGAACCCCTCCTTAACTAACACCACCCACATTTTCATCATCTGTGACCACACATGACAATGTCAGTTGAGAGCCTCTCTCTCTCTCTCTCTCTCACACGCACACACACGCGCACACACACGAACACACACACACACACACACACACACGCACACACACACACACAATCAATCAGGTCAATTAAAACAAAAGAGGTCATTTCACAGTAACATACCAGCACTGCATGCATTCTGCCACAGCAGGAAGACATCAATATTAATGTAAACACACACACACACACACACAATGAAAATGTGACCAAAGACAAATGAATGGCATAAAAGAATAGCCCCACATACAGTGTCATCATTCACTCTCTCTCTGTCTCCATTTCTCTCGTCATCATCTCTCTCTCTCCACACACACACACACACACACACACACACCTCTTCATAAACACGTTTTTGAAGCTATGCACGTGTTACCTAAGCTTTGCCCTCTTGTCAGTGAAAATCCATTTCTGTTTCACATGCCGCTCACACTTAATCTGAATCGATTCAAAACTAGGTAGGAATGGATTAACATAAAAACACTTTAGTACTCAAGGAGTACGAGAGCTCTCTATAGATGCAGTCCATTTACCACGCATAGCACTATCATCACATAGCATTTGGACGCGTTGTTGTGTGCTGAGTTTGCTGAGTGTGTGTTTACAGTGGGTGTGGAGGAGCAGCAGTAACAACGCTCAGCGGTCTGAGTTTGACTCCCAAACTCCATGCTGCCATTACGAGGGAGGGGTCCTATGGAATATTCTGTTGTAATGAGGGGTCCCTGGCCAAACCTGGTTTGAGAGACCCTGCTTCACAGTATCTCTTTTATTGCGCTTGGTTGAGACAGGCTGGCTGGCTGGCTTACCAGTTGGCTGAGACCTCTATATGTACAGTGATTGGCTGAGACCTTACATTTACATTTACATTTACATTTATGCATTTAGCAGACGCTGTTTATCCAAAGCGACTTACACACTTTTATCCAAAGCGACTTGATTAACAATCAAGCTACATAGGAGTGCTAGATAGAAATTATCACAGGTCATTTTAGAGTGAGGTACTGCTAGGACAAGAGGTGTTCTCTGAAGAGCTGGGTCTTCAAGAGTTTCTTGAATACAGAGAGGGATGCCCCTGCTCTGATTGTGCTTGGTAAGTCATTCCACCAGCGTGGAACGACACAAGAAAAGACTCTAT
>JAODXP020000016.1:8718591-8722809 GCA_027497455.2 Sardinella longiceps | reverse complement strand
TGTCCCCGGCATCTCCATACTTTCCATACTCCATACTCCCCATCTTCCATACTCTCCCCTATAGAGTCCCACACTCTGGAGTTCCAGTATGTGTTGTACCGGGACCACAAGGGCCAGCAGCACTTCCACCAGACCACCCTACTAGACGGGGAGGTGGTGTTCCGCTGTGAGAGTCCGGCTCTGCAGGACCAGCCCAAGCAGGACTGGGTCACACACACACTCAGCACCCAAGACCTCAGGGAGAGAGAGGAGTACTGCAAGGACCAGTACTATGAGCACTCCGACATGCTGGGAGAAATAGATAACATGGTTACACAGAATGTTGGTGAGTATAGTGTGTGTGTGTGTGTGTGTGTGTGTGTGTGTGTGTGTGTGTGTGTGTGTGTGTGTGTGTGTGTGTGTGTGTGTGTGTGTGTGTGTGTGTGTGTGTGTGTGTGTGCGCATGCTGGTGAGCATAGTGTGTGTTTGTGTGTGTGTGTGTGCGCGCGCACAAGCACAATCGCGCAAGCTTGAGTCGATAGACATGATTACACAGGATTTCAGTGAGTTACAGTAAGTGTGTGTTTGTGTGTGCTTATAAACATTTATTTAATACATTAAAGTGAGGCCTATGTATTATTTAAAAAAAATATACAGTAATTACACAATAATTGCATTTCAAATTCAATTGCTCTGATTGCAGACATTCTTCAGAGACGTCGTGGATGTGTAATCAACAGCACTGGGGTGTTTCCCTTTGACCAGTGGGGAGTGAATGGGAAGGACTTCTTGACCTTTGACCCTGTGAGTCTTAAATGGACGCCTCTGTCCTTCCTTGCCCTGCCTGTGGCCAAGGAGTGGAATAAAGACAGCTTCAGGAATCAGGTGTACGGGGAGTTTGGGCAGAATGAGTGCATGAAGATCAACAAGCTGCTGACTCAGAGGAGAGCAGCATGGATCAAACAGAGAGCAAGACAGGGTAAATGCCATAGCTATTAGCGTAAATACTTTAGCTGACACACAGACAGATACATTACACACACACACACACACACACACACTCTTTCGCCCTTTTATGTGGGCTTGGGGTTGTGGGTTGACAGAATGGGCGACCCCAGCTCAATTCCTGAACTCCATGTTGCTATGGACTGTGTTGCTCTTGATAAATGTGTCTCCTACCGACCAAAACTTTACTTTACTCTTGTCATCCACTCTGTTTATGCAACTCTGACATCCCGTTGTGAATGAGATGTCCTTCGGTGTTTTAATTGATTGTCATGTGTCTGCTATGCCATTGTTGTAACCGAAAACAGAATTACTGTAGTATGATATTGCAGGAAGATCTCAATGTCCAAAAAATGTATTTATTGTGTGTTGCAGATATGGAGGTCCGTGTGTATGCCAAATCAATCGCAGGAAGTACGGACACGGCTTTAATATGTCAGGTGACTAATGTGGACCTATCAGGGATCAGGATTCACCTCACAGAGGAGGGAACACCTCTGGACCAAAGCCTGAAGCTGATTGGACCGCTTTCTAATGGAGATGGAACCTTTCAAATGCGACTCCAGGTTGAAATCAGTGTGAATAGGACAAAACAATATCGATGTGAAGTTGAAAGTGACGCAGTTAACTTCTTTGTCCCATGGGGTAAGACTAATGTGCATGTACAGTATGTACATTTGTGTGTGTGTGTGTGTGTGTGTGTGTGTGTGTGTGTGTTTCAGAGAATTATTTTGGCTTAACATGCACCTGTGATTCCAATAGCATTAAATAATGTGGTTGAGCCAATAGTGGTTAGAGACAAAAGACTGGTCTTAATGCATAAGGTCTATTCAAGTGCAAGTCCTCCTGATACAGTGGTGGTGACCCAGGCTCTGGCCTTTCTGTCGCACAGATGGACACCTACTGGTGGAGGGGGAGAACCTGCTCTCTCCTATAATACTGGGCATCGTCTGTGGGAGTGCCCTTCTTCTATTAATGATCAGTGTATGCTATATTCAGCTATGTTGGAAAGGTATGTGTTTATGTATGTATGCATCTGTGTATGTAGTATATCTGTATGTGTTTGTGAGATAGACACTGGCTTACATAAACAGGCTGGTTCTGTCCCATTTGAGTAACTTGCTCATGGGCACAATAATGTCTAGCCACAACTGTCTAGTAGTGACTGCCTACTTGCTAAGATCCTTGCTAAGTCCATAATATAAACCCCCACCATCCAGAGTAATTATATGGCCAAAGACAGAGTAAAAATATGATCAAAGACTAAGTAATACTGCAGTATGATTACTATACACATGGTCAATGAGTTCACCATAGGTCCCGTAAGTGTTGGTGCACTGGGACAGCCACACTGTCAGTGCACATGTAACCTAACTGGCTAATTTATGATTCCCTGACAGTGAAGGAAGTGAATTTGTTTTTTTCTTTTTAGGCCTCAGTTATGGGCTTGTCTGGCAGGTCTCTGATGAATGTATGTCTGGTGTTACAGGTTACGCAGGCTACAAGAAAATCACAGTATCCTGAGCCTGAGCTGGTAAACTAGACCACAAATCTAAGATGGAGGATAACCTGAAGAAAGGACTGACTGTACTCCTGTGTAAGGCTACTAGTAGTGTGTTAGCCGCTGATAACTGATAACTCCTTCACACGTCAGCAAGCACAGACTTCACTAACTACTGAAAAGACGGCCATCCTTCCCAGATAGGACTCTGATCCATGCGGCTCCCTGCTGCCCCTCAGTGGCTGGCAGGGCTACCACAGTGATTCATTTTGTTTTGATATTTGGCTTTACAATGTCAGTTTGTCTATTGCCATTTATGATCAACATTTGATCAAGCCTGAACATAGTAGTCATATTAATGGGTTTTCAGCAGCTGCTCTACTGTTGAGATGAAACATGACGTGGTACAAATGATAATTATTATTTTCTGCATCACAGTGTCACAGAATTCAACTTCAACTACAAATCAAAAAAAGTATATGGGTGCACCCTACAGAAAAGTATATGGGTGCACCCTACAGAAGTATTCCTGACAGTGTTGTATTAAAGTCTTCAATTAACGTATGTAAATAAAGTCCTTTTGACAGAAAACACACAGTCATTCATTCAAAGTCATTCATTTATTACATCTGTCCACTGGACATTCAAAATGTTCCTGGTTTTATTTACATTTAATGGAAGCCACTTGAAGAAGCACCCACTTCAAGCACTCTCCACAGACATGGATACAATTCCAATCACCATTCCAGTTGGGAATACAACAATACAACATCATACAGTAGGCATCCAATAGAGTGGACCAAAGGTAGGTCTAGTAAGGGGGGTAAGGTTATTCCCAGCTCAAAGCCCAATGGGTTACATCTGCAGTAGGCGGTTATATGTATAATCAGCTCCTGGTGTCCTTAGTGACTCCAGTGCTCCTCAAAACTGTTGACAATCACAGAGGTCCAACTAGTTCCTTCAGCTAGCTCCTCACTAGCTTCCCATGGAACTCATGGGTTAGCACACTTTGACCCGCTAAGGGTTTAGGGGACATATTCAGATTCATTCATTGTCTAATGCCGGTCTCCTATAGGTCTTGTCATTCCCAACTGACACACCCTAACTATGCCCCCTAAATCCCATCATTTTTATTTTTTTTGCAATTAAATATACAGTATAGGAGGCAAGGACAACGTTCCAGAGTGCCAAGTTCTCTAGTGACACTGGGCACCTGTGGGTTAAGAAAGCTGTGTGTGCTATCCACATCAAGCCAAGGAGTGCATTATTAGTGTGCATACTTCACCACCACACCTGGCTGCTAGTGATGCTGGAAGCTTCTGGACTTGCTATTGGACCAAAGGAAAGAGGCGCCAAACAGTGTTACTAAGTTAGCAACTTGCTAACTTTGTTGATTGCAATGCAATTTCCCATAACTAAGCTGCTAACTGGTTAGCTATGCTTTTGGGGAAACGAACGCCAGAGCCGATATCAAGCCAGTGTGTTTCTGGCATAATGGAGCGATACAATCCTGTCTGAGTGGTCATAGCAGAGGACAGACACCTCATGTAACTATAGCAACTCCACATTGGGACATTTACATGGGAGAATCTTTGTTGTGACACGGTCATGCAATAGGCCAAAAACCTTAGAATTTTAAATGCTTTTCAGACAGACATCACAGAATTAAAGGTCCATCAAACCCGAATTAATCCATTAATTCATTGATGACATTTAAAATAGATCCCATTTAA
>JAODXP020000016.1:8703591-8713591 GCA_027497455.2 Sardinella longiceps | reverse complement strand
TGAGCTGTTGAAACCTTGTCTTGTTTAACCAAGTAAACCGTCTTAACTTCATTTCTGGTTTTGGTGTCAGTCCTTTCCTCCCTGTAATGACCAAAAGATTTTGTTCTAACAATTGGTGACCTTCTGACGTTCGGGGGAGGAAAGGGGCTTCTGGGCTACGGCCTAGGGGACTTCCATCCAGTCCAGTGGACAGACAAATAACTGCGGCAACTCATAGTCAGGTAAGGAGAAACCTATTTCATTGAATTCTCCATAGTTAGAACTGTTCATATAGTATAGAATTTTTGTCTGTCTGCCGGGACTGGAGGAAGACTAAACGACGGTGTAAGTGGTGGCAACACAAAGTTTTAGAAAACTGCAGTCAGAGCGTGTGCCTTCTGCAGTAAATAAGTGAAACCAGTATATATTTAAAAGGGTAAAATAGTGCACAAAAAAAGTGCTAGCATCCTGCAAAACTAGGCCTATTGCTATATTGTGTATGTTGACAGTCATGGGATACAATAGGGGATAGATCATGTGGCGATGAGACAAGACCAATAGAAAAATAAATAAATAAATAAATAAAAAATTGAATTGCTAAAACAAGGGGTGAATAACTAACGACTAACTTATGATCTAATAAATGACCGGAAATCTAAACATAAGGGATCAAAGAATTTTTGTAGGCGTCGATACAAATTGGTGGGACCCAACAATTGCAAAATTAGGAGACACAGAGGCACTGTGCGTGATACAATCAGTGACCCACAAAACAGGCCATTCTGAGAGCTACATTAAATTACAAGCCCCTGAACAAACAGAGGATGTGAATAGGACAATAGGCGCCTATCTTAACAGCTTAGTGTTTTTAAAAAGAACACTTAATTCTTTTCATAGAAGTCAATTGCTCAATCCCCAGAAAAAGAATAACACGTATAGCATTAAATTCTACCTAACCCCATTTGCCGCGTGGTGGCGGAGAAACAAAAAATTCCACAGAAATCCACCAAGCAGCTGGTACAAATACGTGAGAATAGAGGCGACTCCTCTCTGGGAGAGAAAGGTGTGGAGCCAGAAAAATATTGACCAAAGTCGAATTGATCCAGACGGGACCATAGACTTAGGACAATTAATAGAAGTAGACGGGAGAATAAAAGTGGTGCCACCGCCTAGGCCTACTGAAAGCACAGTCCTAGGGGGACTTTGGTTGACCTTCTCATTGGGGGGACTTGAACTAACTCAAACAAAACGCCACAGAAAGGCTGGGTTGTAACAATGGCCAACTTACTGAGAGCGAGGGATGTGATGAACAAAGTCAAACCTAGACTGTTTAGCAAACAAACCACGTCAATGAAAGACATCTCATTGTGGGAAAGTTCACATGATGCCTGGGTAGATAAGGGATGGTTTCCAAGAGACTCTGAAAAAATAGACCTGGAAATATGCAGGGCCTTAAAAGAAAAAATTCGGGTAGAGTATGACATCAAACTGGAAGCATTAAAAAATACTTGGCACACAACAAAGGGGTTAAGAGAGAAAGCAATGGATAAACTGAAAAGACAGACTGACAAAAAGTTTGAGCTGGCAAAAGAAATAACAAAAGAAGTGCTTATGTTCATTCTGGCGATGGAAAAACAACCCAACCCTGAAAAAACTGATGAGGCGAGTCGGCATAAGACAGAAACTGAGAATTTACATCCTGACTTAACAAACACTGAGATAACAGAACTACCACCCCCATATTCCCAACCGTCCACTCCGACTGTTCAAGCTCCTTCTCTAATCATACCTGCGCAGCGAATAGAGCGTAAAACGTTGGAGGACTTAACTGACATAACCCAACAACTAGCCGTGAAACTTGACACCTTGATCAAGAAGGCTGATGTGGAGGCACGCAATTTAGCAGACCTAATTAATAATCAACACGAACAAACTAGGAATAGTAATATGATCAATATCTTAGAGATGCAAATTCAAGCTAAACAATTACATGAGGACTTAAAAAGAGAGCTGAACCGAAAAGAGGGGGCTGATAACATATTGTGCGCACCCAAGGTCAGAGAGCCATTTAGGGCTGATAATAGTAGCGAGCGCATGAATGAACTGGATTCTGCCCTTGACAATCTCACGCTGAAACAAATAACACGACTGTGCCAATCCCCCCCTGCACCCAACGTAGCCCAGGAATACGTTGCAGCTGAAAACAAACTGAGACAAAATCAAGTCAAAGAAGAACAATGCCTTAGTTCGGAACAATGCCTACGGAATGACAACTAGGAGACAGCAGGAAGGCAATTCAGTGCTAATAACAGGTCCTGGGCATGTAGAGGTGACCAGTATGATGAAAAGTGGTGCCATGGTTAATGGCAATAGACAGTTGAGTGACATGGATTTAACTAGTGTTCACAGTCAAGGTATACTGCCAGAGTATTGTTGGGAAAAAGAAAGTAGGGAAGCAAACAAAACTAGATGGGATGAGGAAAGTGTTCAAAGCAAACAAGAAAGTGTGTGGAGTGTAGGGGGAATGAGACGAGCAGGGAAGAAACAAGTAAGAAGGGATATGGAATGTTTGAACAGCAGCCAAGAAAGTGTAGGGAGTGAAAGTGATAGCTCTGATGAGGACAGAGTGAAAGTGTATACCCAAACACATAAGCAGCAAATGCACACAATGGCACCACTTAATGCATCCTTAAAAGCAAAATTTCAACTTTCAACGGGCAAAGGGGCAGGGGAGAAATATGTACCGTGGGCAGGAAGAGACATTGAGGCTCTAATCAATATGTTACCACCGCTGCACGATGGGGCTTCAGCATGGATCTCTGTGTTCGAACGTGAAACAGGCCAAGATAAATTGGCCATTTCTGATTTCAGGGTAATAATGACAAAACTGAGGGCAGAAAAGGCGTTAAAAATAGCACAAAAAGCTGCAAAATGCAGATATGTAGCAGAGAGTGAACCATTCGATAAATATCGAAATGAAATATGGAAGTCGCTGCGTGAAACTTTTCCAACCAAATTTTCCTTTGATGCTCTCACCACCTTAGAATTAAGATCGGATGAGGGCACACACGAATACTTAACTAGAGCATGGGACATGTGGCAAGCAGCGACAGGCACTAGGCCTGACAAGAATGAATTAGTAAAGGTCCACTACAGAAAGGGGGTTGTTGCAGGGCTGCCTGTGTGGGCTAAAAATAAACTCAGTGATGTTGTGGGTTTAGACGTGATGGCTGATGACTGGTGGAAGCAACATATGCATCATGTTATCAGGCTTTATAGACAAACAGAGAAAGACAAAAAAGTAACGAAAGAGAAAGCCCAAGAGGAAAAAATGACTGATGCTTTAACAAAAATTATTGAACAAATTGCAACTAAAACAGCCGCCAGCAATATTCTGCCCCCCAGCTTACCTCAAGAAAAAGAACAACACCTGGGGGAACAGACCAAAACCTCAGCAGGTGAGCAAACTCAGTGGCGCCGTCGACCATACAGTTATAAGAGGAGAGGCAATTGTTATAGGTGTCACAGTCCGAGCCATCATGTAGCTGAGTGCCCAGAAACTGACAGACTGCCCCCTTATCTGTATGGATTTGATAATAGCAGAGACGGTGGCCATCAGCAGCCCTCAGCAGGTGAGCAAACTCAGTGGGGCAGACGACCATACTATAAGAGGAGGGGCAATTGTTATGGGTGTAACAGTCCGAGCCATCATGTAGCTGAATGCCCAGAAACTGACAGGCTGCCTCCTTATCTGTATGGATTTCATAATAGCAGGGGTGGTGACCATGGCCGAAGCCGATCAATGAGCAGATGGTAATTAATATTATACATCGTTTTCATTCTATTTTGTACCTCTTGTATTCTTGTCATGTTTTATGCCCATTTTGTAGTAAGCTTACAGTATGTTTGTCTCTTGATACTTCCAACAGCTATGTTAATGCCTTGGCCTTCCCCCCCCGTGTGTGTGTGTGTAAATGACACCATTCCTGGCCACTAGATAAGGAGCCCCTGTTCCTATTGTTGCTAAAAGCTTGATATTTGACCATATCCAAAATGTTGTTTTCCTGCCCAAATGGTGAGATGTTAGTGGGGTGGGGGTTGCATTCCCCACCTCTTTCTTGAAATAAATTATATAAGCTGACCTTCACCTCTGTTAAGGCAGAGATGGGGTAATCATCATGAAACCCTGTCCCTCCGTTGCCATACAATGTAACTTAAAAAAAACAGAGTGAATCAACACATAGCCCTACTGTTTTATAGTGTTTGTTTAATTTGTGGAACAGCAAGATCTTCTCTTGTAATGGGTCGTGCTGTTCTCGAGGACAGCATGGCTAAGGAGATTGGAGGTGATACAGATTGTATCATTGAGTTAATGTCAAATGAAAACCCTGCTGGTAAGTATGGAAAGTGGGAAAGATAGTTTCCAATGGCCCCAAGGAATGTGGAGCGTCCAGTGTTCAAGGGAAGTGATGTACACAATGTAACATGTTTTAGGAACAGGGAGAATGCAACCCTGGGCACGGACGTGGGAACGGTGAACTTTGATACATGTACATGAGGCAAGTCTATGATTTGACTCATGATGAAGTAGCAAGCGGTATAGATGAACCGTATGGAGGAGGTGGTCTGGTCCACTTCCATTTTTCACCATCAGGAGGCACTTCATCTATTTGGTTCATCTATACCAATTGGAAACCCATACTGCAAGTATGGGAAGGGTGGAGGAGCAGGATGGCTGTGTTGGGAATGGGCCAGACAATACGACCCACAGCTTGCTGAGGTAGGTGATGAATATTTGAAGACGATCATTGACTCTTGGGAGTCAGACCAGGCTTACATAGAAGCCGTGGATTGGTATTATAGCGCCCATGAGAGAGCCAGTTCAAGGAGGGCCTTACAGGCTGCTCAAGTGCAACTGTGGGAGGTTGTTGACAGTAAATTGGAAGAGCACAGAAATAAGCTGATGGAACTATTTGACCTCTCAGGGCGCGAGATAGGGAATGATTTGGATAATATGATTGGCCTCACATCCGTGTAAATTCAAGAAGTGAACAAAATTTCCCAAGATTAAATTATTTTTCAACTAAGATTAAATAAATTGATAAATTGGGATGTGAGGAAAAGATATTTTGTGATTTCAGCAATAATCGAGTGGTGCAGACTGCTGCACCACTCCTTCTCTGTGTGAAACATTGCAGGTTAATCTTTGACGAGGGAGACCAGTGGATGGGATGCCAGTGTGACAGCCAGTCACGGATATATCGGCACCCGGAGAGACGGCGGGTAGATCAGTAAGGGACAATGCTGATTGCTTACATGCTAGGATTTAGAGAATACATGATAACCGTCTAAAAATGCCCTTAGTTAGGATTAAAGTAAATAATATGGGCTAGAATGTTTAGTTTGTGGTAGTGGTACACTGAGTGTCCCAAACGCTAGGGACACTGACAGATCACACGCTGTGACTGTTCTGTGGGTAATGCACTAAGGGGGGGCGCATTCCAGCAGTGGTGTGCTATCTGCTACATTTTGCCTGCTGTGCTGCAAAGGAGGGCCGACATAGTCCATGTATCTGATAGAATGCTCACTTGAGCAGTCGGTGCCGTTTTGTGCCATAGGGTAAGGTAGGTAGGTTTCTTGTTTTGATGAATATCCAATGAAGAATATAATCAAGCTTAATCTGATATGATCATAGTTTGTTGACCTCATAAATGAGGATGGAGGGAAAGGAGGGAGATGTAAGAATAATTATTATTGATAGAGTAATCATCATTTAATGGGACTAAACACTGTGTTTCTAATATTCTAACTATCTGTGACACATGGCATCTTGGGCGTGTGGGGTGAATCCTATGTGCGGGAAGAAATGCATTCTCTAACAGCACTGCAGGTTGAGCTGCTGAAACTTTGTCTTGTTTAACCAAGTAAATCGAGTAAATAACTTAAAACTTCTGGTTTCGGTGTCAGTCCTTTCCTCCCTGTAACCACCACACATAGAACAATGACTTTGGGCTTGTTCACTCAGGATGCATTGCTTCCTGGCCAATCAGTGAACTTTGAGAATGCAGTGCGAGAATAGGATAGGCTATCAGTCAAAGGCTGATCCTATCGTTTGGAAATGAAATCCAGAAAGCAAACTTAAAGCCGCAAAGCGTCGGCCAAGGGACTGGTTATGACCAGTCTAACTCAGAACCGGAGTGTGAACAGGATCAGCGCTTGTGAACAGGAAGTGGGGTTCTGGGTTCTCACCAGTTCTGTGACCATGATGGGCCAAAGGGAGGTGAGGTGCTGTGGAGAGATCCGCAGCAGGAGAACGCGGAACATGAGGAACATCTGGCCCGTCATGGAGGCAGTCTGGCCCATACGCAGGTTCTCTGTCAGACGCTCTGTAGCAGAGAGGAGGGAGGGATTTTAAAAACACACACACACACACACACACACACACACACACACACACACACACACATACATAAACACACAAACACACACAAATAAAACACACACAGATTAAAAGAAACAACCAGGCACAATGTGTACCCAGAGTTGAAGTAAACCTAGGACATGGTAAACCTACATAAACACAACAGGCACACATACACAAACACACACACACACACACACACACACACACACACACACACACACACACACACACACTTACCCTGTATGAGGGGGAGGTAGAGGTGGTACTGGTCGAGTTCTCCACTGAACATGGCGAAGGCCTGTCTCTTCAGTAGCATGGGCTTCTGCTCCGCACTGGGAAACAGCTTCAGAGAGCTGCTCTGCATGCCTACACACACACACACACACACACACGCGCACACACACACGCGCACCCACACACGCGCACCCACACACGCGCACACACACACACACACACACACACACACACACACACAGAGTAAGACATTATTCATACTATTTAGATATGTACACTTATTTTTGCTGTCCATATCTTCCTCTTTTTTATCTTTTTTAATGTGTCTTGTTGTACGTCACCACTAGAGGAAGAGAAACTGAAATTCATTGTCTAGGTTACCTCGTGCAATGACAATAAAGGCGTACAATTCAATTAAAGCAACACAAGCACACACAAGCACACACACACACACACACACACACACTTACTCATGAGGTCCTTGAACATGGTCTTCTCATGGGTGAGCAGGTGGTCGATGATGGACTTCCAGCTGCACACAGAGAAAGGTCAAAGGTCAGAGAGAGACCCTAAACACCAGGGATGTACGTCCTTGTGTTTGAATTGTGTGTTGAATTGTGTGTGTGTGTGTGTGTGTGTGTGTGTGTGTTTACCAACTAGCAGGAACTAGCAGCTCTAATCTGTGTGTGTGATCTGAGATGTGTCAGTGTGATCTGATATATATGTGTGTGTGTGTGTGTGTGTGTGTGTGTGTGTGTGTGTGTGTGTGTGTGTGTGTGTGTGTGTGTGTGTGTGTGTGTGTTACGTACTGGATGGAGCAGGAGGGGTCCATGTGGAAGAAGAGTGGGTCCATGTAGAGCTCCAGCACCTCCTTCTTCCAGGCGCGCTTGGTGTAGGCGTACCCACTCAGACTGCTCAACAGCTGGGCCCCCGCACTGAAACTAGGCATGTTGTAGGCACTGGAGGGGAGGGGGGAGTAGAGAGAGAGAGCAGGAGAGAGAGAGGGAGAAAGAAAAGAGAGAGAAAGAGAAACAGTAACAGGGGGAGAAGGAGAGAGAGAGAGAAGGCAAGCAAGAGAAGGGGAGAGAGATGGAGGGATAGATAGATGCATTAGATTATGTCCTATGCCATAATCTGGCCCTGACTGTAAATGCCTCAGTCCAGTCAGACTTGTACCGGGAGAGGCCTGGAAGTTTCATAGTTCAACTCGCTTTTAGTGTGTTTACACTAGCAGTGGTAAACATACTGTACCAAGGTCTTACTTGGTTGGATCATATTTTGCACTTGATGCACTTTCTATCTACTGAATACAGCTTGCAGACGTCAACAGACACTGTTCCCATGGCTACCTGTGGTTCTTCAGCTAAGGGAAGACATAGTACACAGAACTAAAGAACCGTTCCCATGGCGTTTACCTGTGGTTCTTCAGGTAAGGGAAGACGTAGTACATAAGGCGTGAGATCAGAGGCACAGCCTTCTCCTTCTCATCACTACGGTACACCATGTCCAACAGAGGAGCCAGAACCTACACACACACACACACACACATACCATAGACACACACAGACACAGACACAGACAGACAGACACACACAGACACAGACACAGACACAGACACAGACACACACACACAAAAAAACATTTCTTCAATGTTTATTCAGTATCACATGTTTGTCACATATACAAATATACTTTGCTTGGATCAAGCTTATGCTCTCCAGCATGTGATGAAGCTCACACACTGGCAAACACACGCACATGCACGCGCACGCGCACACACACACACACACACACACAGACAGTGAGGTGTGTTACCTCGGCTAGGAGGGCTAAGGCCTGTACACTGTAGATAGAGGGAGCTGAGGAGGACACCATGGCACTAGCTTGACCTGCTGAGTCTGAGGAAAGAGGGAGAGGAAAGACAGAAAAGGAAAGAGAGAAAGAGGAAGAGAATGAGGTAGAGGAAGAGAGGGTGGTAAAGAGAGAGTAGCTTATTTCCCCTCACTCATTTTTTCTTTGGTTAAAACTTAATTGAATTTGGATCAGGGTGCACTAACGAATTTAATGGATGTCTGTTTCCATAGTTACCGTAGAGGTCAGTGTCCTCGGGGTCGTCGTCGTCCTCCTGCAGGCAGACCTGTGGCTGGGCTTTCACTTCCAGGTTACGGCTCAGCCAGCTGGTCTGCTCCAGAGACGAGCCTGCCACGCTTCCCACAGCCTCTAGGATACGCTGGGTCACTTCCTGCAACGGTCATCACCATGGAGACAACATACTTCATATACTTACAACATACTTTTAAAATGGATTAAGAGCTTTACTTGTGTTTATTTGTAAACATTTCCCATATCTAGAAATGGAACAGGCGTCCGTTTCCCAACAGCATAGTTGCTAACTTAGTTGCAACTTAGTTAGTTGGCAATGGGAAATTGTATTGCAACCAACATAGTTGCTAACTTAGTTAGGAACTATGCTTTTGGGAAACAGACGCCAGTTTCAGTGGCTGTTTGTTTATTTTCTTTAAAAATGGACAGCCTGACAGCTCTCAGATAATCGTCATATCCTGGAGTGGGACAGGGAGTTGTCTTTGTTTATCACGTTTCTTAAAGACGGAAAAACTAAAATTGTATTTGTTTCCAAACATCGCTCATCTTTGACATCTGAAGAGGTTAGTAAAAAATAGATTAGCATTTTGTTCGGCTCCTTTTAAAGACTTGCAGCCTGAAGCTGTTCCTGCCTCTAGATGTTTGTCATATCTGAGATGGGGACATGACGTGGATGTCCATTTCTGTCTATAGTCTAGATGTTTGTCATATCTGAGAGATGGAGGCGTGTAGTGGGTGTCTGTTCATCTCCATTTAAAAGCCTCACCTGGAGTTCTCTGGTGTCTCTCTTGTTGTCAATGTTGGGGAGACGATTCACAAAGTCATTCAGGACACTATTAGGAAGGACGAATGGGGGGAGAGAGAGAGAGAGAGAGAGAGATACAAAGAGAGAGAGAGAGAGAGAGAGAGAGAGAGAGAGAGAGAGAGAGAGAGAGAGAGAGAGAGAGAGAGAGAGAGAGAGAGAGAGAGAGAGATACAAAGAGAGAGAGTGAGAAAGAGAGGGTGGTGCAGACGGGAGAAAAGTGAGATAAGCATATGCACTTATGTGATAAATATTTAATGTACCTACATGAGATGAAGATACTGTACATTTTAAGGTTAATGTGCAGATTATTATCAAATATGCATTAATCATCTGGTCATGATGGATATTAGGCAGGAGGAATAATGCTGATGTCATATCCTGTGTTCCATCCCCCCACGGATGCACAAATCTTCAGTGGGACATTTGCCATTTTTACAGTCTGTCTCATGGCTCAT
>JAODXP020000016.1:8683591-8698591 GCA_027497455.2 Sardinella longiceps | reverse complement strand
ATGCAACTGGTACCAAAAGATGCGCAATGCCCATATTTATATTCAACTCTCATTGACATTATAGGGCTAAATCCAATATTTTTGGCGTTATTTGAGAAAAACTGATATTTTCGGCCCGGTTTTAGTAGAAAATTTCAGAGGCTCGGTGGACCCCTTAGACATTCATGAAATTTGATGAAATTTCTCATGGAAGTTTATTTTAGTAAGTGTAAAAAAATGATTCTAGGTACAAGTTGAATTTCACAAAATTTTAAAAACGTGGGGCAACTGATGCACCCTAATGTACACTGTACACACTCACACACACACATGCACAATGAATGGACAGCACCGATTACAGACAATTAAATTTTTTTGTACAGAAAGGTTCAAATGTGAGATAGTAATATTTGGTATTCAAGGATACAAAAAACACTGCCTACGGCACGCGACAAGACGGCCTATTAAAGCTGAAATAGAGCAGAATTTGTCTAGTTTCTTAGCTCTTGCTTTTGAGATCTCTGCTAGTCTTAGCCCACACACACCACTAAGTCATCCACTAAGTTTGTCTGGCTCCGCAAACAATTCAATGTATGTGTCCAGACTTTATGTGTGCGGTCTACATTCCTGGAGGAGCAGACAAGCTGGTTTCATAGGGAAATACACCCACATGTCCCCCCTCTAATCTCTCTCTCTCTCACACACACACACACACACACACACACACACACATCCCCCCTCGAATCATATACACACACAAAGCCATCCATTAAGTTTGTCTGGCTCTGCAAACAATGCAAAGCATGTGTCCAAACTTTATGTGTGTGGCCTAATTGTAAATGTTGTGAAAATGACCTCAACACACACACACACACACACACTCACACACACACACACACACACACTCACACTCACACTCACACTCACACTCACACCACACACACACACACACACACACACACACACACACACACACACACACACACCTATCTGTCAGCGGGCTTGGTTTATGTGTTGACAGCAGCTTGTGAGACACTTACATCATCACCCCTCCTGCACCCTCACAAATTTGTCCTGGTTATAGAGTATCTGACACAACCACACACACACACACACACACACACACACACACACACACACACACACACACACACACACACACACACACACACACGCACGCACATGCACACACACGCACACATGCAATGGCTCATGTCTGTGTGCTTTTAGCCCCATCATGCTTGTGTGCTCTAACACAATCATCCTGGTTGCTAACAAACACACACACACACACGCACACACACACACGCACACACACACACGCACACGCACACACACACACGTGCACACACACACACACACACACACACACACACACACACACCTATGGCTGACCTCTGCGTGACCTTAGCTCCGTCATGCTCGTGTGCCCTGACGAGCTCGTCCATGTTGCGGCACATCTGGCTGAGCAGCGGCGCGGCGATGAGGCCCAGAGATCGGCCCAGGAAGGGCAGCGCCGCCCCCAGCAGCTCCACCCACGCCGGGTGCAGACTGTGGCTGTACTGGGGCTGCAGCGCACGGCCCGCCGCAGACACAAACATCCCCTGGGCCGTCAGAGGCTGGGCCTGCACACACACACACACACACACACACACACACACACACACACACACACACACACACACTTCACTGATTAAACATATTTGTGTCACATTTGTAACGGTTACATTTATTGATTTTCACTAATATGTCACTGATTTATTTTATTTATTTTTTTTCCAGTCTGGTGTCTGACACAAATTCCCCAATTCTATTCTGAGGTACGAAATTGTGTTTGAAAAACACAACAACAGACACAAAACAAATGAAACAATTTGTGGAAGTTACAGTATTCAACTAGTTCTAGTTGTAGGCCCGCCCCGCAGTTTGAGAAACACTGGCTTAATGGAATCGAATCAGGCAGTCTGTGTCAGGCTTAAATGAAATCCAACAATGAGATGTCAGTGTAAATAGGATGGACACAGGGAGTCGGTGCTGATCATGGTGCTGATGCGGTGCCCTACCTGCACATACTGCAGAGCCCGGATAGACTGCTGGTACAGCACTGCCGTCTGCCACTCCCGCGCCAGCGTCGACCCAGGTGCATTCTGGGACGCAGAGGAGCCAGATGCTGTGGGGTGATGCTGCTGATGCTGATGCGAGTGGTTGTCCCCGGCGACTGCTCCATTGGGATGGGCACGCGATGGGTTGCTAGGCCACACGTTATGCTCCAGCACGATGAGCACGCGTAGCAGACGCAGTAGAGCCACCTGCAGAGGGCGCTCGTTAGACGCAGCTTCCGACAGACGCCCGAAGTCCACAAGCCCCTCCTCCGACACCTCACCCCCTCCTCAGGGTCCAATAGGACGAGAGCATCCGTGTCTGGCGGCGCACCTTTGCCGTGTGTGTGAGAGTGTGTGTGTGCATGAGCGCGCTGGCACGTGTGCATGGAAGCGCACAGCGAGAGAAGCACGTACTCCTGCACCTTGCAGTCGGCCAACAGCTTCCAAACACACGCTCTCGCCCAATCGGCAGCCTTTTCCGAGGACGCCCGCGTCGCCATGGTGACCAGCTCGCCCGCTAGCCGCGTCAGGACCTCGGCGCTGCGCACCTGCACGGCTCGGTTACCGTGGAGATAGCGTGATCCGACTCCGGCGTAACTGGGGTAGTGGGAACGCATGAAGGAGAGACAGAGAGAGACCAGGAGCTCCAGAAGAAGCGAGGGAGCAGGAGAGGAGGAAGGAGGAGAAGTGGAGGATGGAGGGATGGAGGGAGGAGAGGTGGGTGGAGGGGAACGGGCGGCTAAGATTGGTCCGTAGAAGTTGCCCCCCTCCTGACTCTGCCTGTGGCGCAGCAGGAGTTCCTGAAGCAGGTCCAAGTGTCCGGCGTAGTCCAGTGGCGTCACGCTCAGAGCCTCCACCAGGGCGGCGCCACGCACACCCCCAGCGGGGCCCAGCAGAGCTCCCAGCATGCCGAGCGGGCGGAGGAGGCCAGCGTGGTCGTGAGGGCCGGCGTAGAGTAGCGTGTGCTGGAAGAGCGAGTCGGCGGCTTGGCGTTTCTCCTTCTGACGACGCTGCTGACGCGAGCGAGCCAATGCCTCAAGCTCCTCCTGCTCCGCTTCCTCCTCGCTCGACAGCGAGTCAGATGCTTGCGTGCGTGCTGAGTCCACACGACGAACTCCGTTGGCCTCGCCTTCGTTGGGGTCGTCGTCGTGGCGCTGCAGGTAAGGGGCGGAGCCAGAACCAGAGGTGGAGCTTGAGTTGGTTTCCGTGGAGACCTGGGCACCGCTTGTGTCAGCAGACTCTGTGTGTTCACTCTCCTCCTCTTCCTCGTGCTCATCTTCCTCACGCTCTCCGTTGTGGTCTTCTTCACTGGTCTCCTCGCTCCCGCTGCGTGACAACACCGCCGGCCAATCAGAGGCCTGCTCCTGCTCCGGGTCACGGTTAAGCTCCTCCCTCAGGCCCTCTCGGTCCAATGAGAGCAGGTTATTGAGCACACTGAGCTCTGATTGGCCCTTAGCATCTCCATGGCCACCAGAAGAATGCCGTTCCTTGTGGTTCAGCACCCTAAGGTTACCTGAGAAAACACAACAAAACACATGGCTCTGTTTGAGAGTGTGTGTGTGTGTGTGTATATGTGTGTTTGTGTGCCTTTGGAGCAAGATACAATATATCAAAGTCTGTGAGCCAAGAAAGGCTGTGTGTGTGTGCGTGTGTGTGTGTGTGTGTGTGTGTGTGTGTGTGTGTGTGTGTGTGTGTGTGCGTGTGTGTGCGTGTGCATGTGTGCGTGTGTTTTCTCACCAACAGTGAGGTTCTGTTTGACGTTCTGAATGGACATCCTCTGGGTTCTAGGGTCCAGTAGCAGAAGCAGGACCGGTTCTAGAATGCGTAGAGAGTCGCCTAGAGACAGTGCCCGTAGCAACCAGCTTTCTCCAGCGGCGATGATGGAACTGTCCTCACTGTCCAGATTGTCCAGCACCACAAACAACGACCTGAGAGGTAGAGAGAGGAGGAGCGTGAGAGAGAGAGAGAGAGAGAGAGAGAGAGAGAGAGAGACAGAGAGTGTGAGAGAAATGACATTTGTGACCCTGCACAGCGAAATCAGTCCCATTGGCATTTTTTTCAAAATTAAGTTATTGCATTCACGTGAAAGGCAAGAAAATAACCTTTCAAATGATACCACTATCGATACTATTGGCCAACAAATGATATAGATAGGAGCGTTCAAAGTGTTACAATGTTGCAAGTCAGAAAAATTGAAAAGCCGAGAAAAACAGTGCTGAAGTTTATTAGCTTGTTGCAAGGGAGTTATTAGGCTAGCTATTTTGAACATAATGCTATCAGTGAACTCAGCTGAATTAATTATGCTACTAGTCCAACCAAACCAGTTAAATGATATCAAGCTTACTTATCTAACATGCAACCAAGACAGGAATAGGCCTACCCCTATTTGTGGACTTTACACGAAATATGGATATAACATGGATATAACTTGAAGCTCACCGTAAAGGTAAGAGCCAGTGGATGGTTTGGTATTTTGCTATGAAGTAGGCTAGGCTACGCAACAATGCAATGTGAGGATGCAGCTGTTAGTATGGGATTTATGGTTGTCATGTCCCTCATCTGAGTGATATCCTTGAAGCAGAAAAATCAGCAGACAGTTAATACTTGGCTTGTGCCGTTTATAGCACTACCGAACGCTTAACAGCTTATTAAACTTCCAGTTATGCCAATCTAGCTGCCAGCTGAGCACCAACTGACTAGCCAGCTTCCAACTCAAGTCATATTCTCCACCCGACGTTAGCTCCATCTAGAGGAATTTTATGGACCCCAACACAATCTGCAAGTTACTTCTAGCGTAGTTTATGAAAATGAAAAAGCCCTTTACATTCAGATAATTATTTTTTCTTATAATCTATGACGAATGTTCACATGCCCTGCTGTAGTTTACTGTACAAACCAATTAGCACTAGAAATCTATGACAGCTAAGTTAGTACAATGCTAAATGGATACACCTTCTCAACAAACACATTTTTAACCCATTTAAGATATGAATTTCGGCATAAGTTAACAACAATCTGAAAGGGTAGACTTTATTCTGTCAAATTATGCTGAAATGTGAAATTCGACTTTTTTGGTGCAAGCATTCCATTTTTAGAGTTTTCTCAGAAACGAAGCTTCTGCGAAGCGACTGATTTCGCTGTGCAGAGTCACATTTCATAAAATCACACAAATGAACAAACAAAAGGTGTTTGTGTTACCAGTCAAAGCCACAGTCTAGACAAATAAACACACTATGGTGTCACTAAGCAACAAACTAACTAAATAAATAGGCAAATTTTAAATAAATAAATAAATAAACCAACCTGCCAAAGCTGTGGCTTTCGAGACAAACTAAATAACTAACTAAATTGTGTTGCCTGTCAAAGGTGCGCTGTAGAGACAAACTAAGAAACTAACTACATAACTAAATTGTGTTACCTGTCAAAGGTGCGGTGTAGAGACAAACTAAGAAACTAACTACGTAACTAAATTGTGTTACCTGTCAAAGGTGCGCTGTAGAGACAAACTAAGAAACTAACTACATAACTAAATTGTGTTGCCTGTCAAAGGTGCGCTGTAGAGACAAACTAAGAAACTAACTACGTAACTAAATTGTGTTACCTGTCAAAGGTGCGGTGTAGAGACAAACTAAGAAACTAACTACGTAACTAAATTGTGTTACCTGTCAAAGGTGCGCTGTAGAGACAAACTAAGAAACTAACTACGTAACTAAATTGTGTTACCTGTCAAAGGTGCGCTGTAGAGACAAACTAAGAAACTAACTACGTAACTAAATTGTGTTACCTGTCAAAGCTGCGGTGTAGAGACAAACTAAGAAACTAACTACGTAACTAAATTGTGTTACCTGTCAAAGGTGCGGTGTAGAGACAAACTAAGAAACTAACTACGTAACTAAATTGTGTTACCTGTCAAAGCTGCGGTGTAGAGACAGGCTCATGCTGAACTGCATCTCTCTGGTCAGATGCCACAGCACTGAGAATCTGTGGAGGGACTCCAGACGCACCGCCTGACACACACACACACACACACACACACACACACACACACACACACAGACACACACACAGACACACACACACACACACACACACATTCAACACATACAGTATTCTGCTGGGTTTCCAGTGTTGTGTGTGAATAAATGTGTGTGTGTGTGTGTGTGTGTGTGTGTGTGTGTGTGTGTGTGTGTGTGTGTGTGTGTGTGTGTTCTCACCTTGTCTGCGTGCAGCAGTCCCAGGCAGATGATGTCCTCACAGACACGTGGGGAGGGGGCCAGACAGTGCAGGCGGTAGAAGAGCTCCACGCAGGACAGATGGTGCTCACGCCGCTCACTGTCCAACTGAGACCACAGCACCTCAGCCACACGCTAGATGACAGGGGGAAGAGAGAGGGGGGAGAGAGAGGGGGAGAGAGAGAGAGAGAGAGAGAGAGAGAGAGAGAGAGAGAGAGACGCACATACACACACAGTTTATATACATGCCACATGTGTTTTACATGATATTTCATTTTAATGTCATTCTGTTTTATGTAGTTATAAAACTATACTATGCTAAACTATGCTATAACTGAACGTAATATTATTATCAATTACACTTGTATAAATACACACTGCACCTTAATATCTGTGCACTTAACTGACTAACACACTCCCTCTATGTGTGTGAGTGCACATAACTGACTAACACACCCCATTTCAATCATGACTGTGTGTGTGTGTGAGTGCACTTAACTAACACACTCCCTCTACATCATGACTGTGTGTTTGCTAGCTGATAAGAGGTCTGTGTGTACAGTGTGTGTGTCTATGTGTGTACAGTGTGTGTGTGTGTGTGTGTGTGTGTGTGTGTGCACTGTTAGAATTCCATTGTGCGTCCCAGGCTCTGAAGAGAGGCTGTGTGTGCATGCAGACGTATGATGCGCTTGTCTGTGTGTGTGTGTGTGTGTGTGTGTGTGTGTGCTCGCGTGTTACCTGGTAGAAGTCAGTTGTCTGCTCCAACGCCTTCAGTGTGCCAGGGTGGATAGGGGGTACAGTCACCATCTGCAGATGCCCGTTCTGGAGACTGGTGCCAGCGGCGCGTGCCCGCCGGGTCTTGTCCTTCACGACCAGCGCCAGTGTCTGGGAGTGGTTGATCACCTCCAGCAGGGACGACACGGCCACGTGCTGCACCTGGGAGAGCAGAGCATGCTGGGTAATTAAGATGGCTGGCCACAGGCTGAAGAGCAGAAAACTGCCTGTACATTTCCTCCATTGTGTTCTGTTATATCTATATCTATACTCCCATCTCATTTGTGCCATACCTGGTAGTCCTTTGACAGACAGCACAGAGCCATCAGGGCCCTCAGCCACTCAGGTAAGGTGCCCTTTTCAGTGCCTGCAGGAAAAACAACAATAGTCATAGTAAGTTTAATAGTTGGCTTAAATTATTAAACTGGTATATTTTGTGTATTATGTACTGTGTGTTCAGTGTGTGTGTGTGTGTGTGTGTGTGTGTGTGTGTGTGTGTGTGTGTGTACTGTAAGTGTTGTCTCACCTGTGATGTTGAACATGTGGTCGTACAGGTGTGTGTTCTCCTCCTGGCTCAGGTAGAGAGGGAAGGTGGTGCTTTCCAGCATCAAGTGACAGGCGGCGGTGAAGGCCTGTCGCCCCGCCTCTGTGACCTCTGACCTGCTGCGGGGGGCGAAACCAGCCAGCCAATCCTGACCCTTGCCCTGGCTCTCGGTGGAGGAGCTGCGGTGCTTCAGCTTGTTGGGGGTGAAGATCTCGGCCAGGCGACCTTTAATCTGGGGCATGGACATGTGGGCCAGGTCTCTGGAGCTCCGCCGATGCCCAGGGGATGAGCCCTTCTTGCCCGGGGAGGAAGCACTTGCATCGGGCTGAGCTGCTGCCAATGCTGCCCCCTTCCCCTGGACCTCCTCAACTGTACAGAGCAGGTACCTGAGAGAGACAGAGCGCCAGGGACAGTCAAAGATAGAGCAATGAAGAATGCTGATGGCAAGGGTGTGTGTGTGTGTGTGTGTGTGTGTGTGTGTGTGTGTGTGTGTGTGTGTGTTGCTTGTTTGTTTGTCAAACCCACAGCCTTACTTCAACCTCAGATGAGGATATGAATGCCCTGTACTCGTCAACTGCCTAGGATGCTCTTGAGATGTTGGGAGGGAGGTCTACTAATGTTCTACATGCAAAGCAGGTTTCTGTGACATATGCATGTATAGACAGCATATACTGTAGGTATGTATGTTCTATTGCTACAATCCATACAATCCATGGCCAAGGTGTGTGTGTGTGTGTGAGTGTGTGCAGTGTCTAGACCTGTTGATGTATGTGTATGTGTGTGTGTGTGTATGTGTGTGTGTGTACCTGTTGATGACTGTTGCCAGTATCTCCTGTGCGATGTGTGTGATGCTCTCCACACTCCCGCCCCTCCTCCACACGTCTTCTTTCTGTGGACACACCCCCACTGCAGAATCTGACCAATCACGGCCAGGGATGAGGTGCTGCTCTGAGGGGGAAGCACTCAGGCCCAATCCACTGTCCTCTGACCGAAGTGGCGGGAAGCCTGCCTCTCCCGCCTCTGGAACTGCATCACCATTGACAACCACTGCCGGCTCCACAGGCCCGTTGCCTTGGTTTCCATCAGCTTGCGAGTTCCCTATGCCGTTTTCTTCATGGTTCCTCTTGACCCCTTGTGTCTGGGACACAATGGTATAATCCAGGAAGTGAGTGAATGAAACAATGAACAATATAGCAATATAATAATGTATGTCTCAACACATACATGTATAGCAGAATTGCACATACACAGACACAGAACAACACACACACACACACACACACACACACACACACACACACACACACACACACTTCAGGCTGTGTGTAGGCCTCAGTCTCCTCACAAGACTCATACACAGACACATACATATGGAAATGGACGTGCACACACACACACACACACACACACACACACACACACACACACATACATATATACACACACACACACACACACACACACACACACACCTGGTTATCTGCATCCTCCTCCAGCTGTGTGTGTGCCTCTGCCTCCATGTCCATGTAGGCCATGGGGATCTGGATCTTACTGAGCACCTTGAAGCACACACGCAGCGCCTGCGTCAGCTCTGGTTGGCTAAGAGACGTCATGTGACTCTGCAAAGTGCGCAGCATGCTGCTCAGCATCTGGGGCAGGAAGTGGCTCTGGATCTCAGAGTCCAGCTCCTATTGGACGAGAGGGAGGATGTACGGTTAGAGCACAGCTTCAACAACCAATCCAATCACAAGATGTTTCCTATAGCAAAGTTGCTGCAACATCCCAAAGTGGCAATGCAGTAACAAAGCAAATTGAATGTTAAAGGTATAATCCGGAGTGAATCAACACGTAGCCCTGCTGTTTTATACTGCTAAGCGCTACTGAAAGCCACCTCAATGATCGAATTTTGTGCATCGTAGACCGAGCTTGCGAAACGGCAGCTAACACTAACTGAATGAGGCATGTCAAAAATGAAACCTAATCGATTTGCTTTTGTTTTGAAATGCCCCATTCCATTAACGTTAGCTGCCGTTTCGCTATCTCAGTCTACCTTGCATGAAATTCAGTGATTGAGGTGGCCATCAATAGCGCTTGGCACTATAAAACAGTAAGACTACGTGTTCACGCCGGATTTTTCCTTTAAGAATTTGTAAAATACTACTACACTAGTATTATTACTAGTGTTATTATGAATGTGTGTGTGTGTGTGTGTGTGTGTGTGTGTGTGTGTGTGTGTGTGTGTGTGTGTGTGTGTGTGTGTGTGTGTGTGTGTGTGTGTGTGCGTACCAGTGGTATCACGTCCAGTAGAAATATGATGAGTGTTGAGAGTTCGGTCACAGAGGGAGAAGAGCTCCAGGATTTAGACTCAGCATCTGATCCAGAAGAACTGAGAGAGAGAGAAAAAAAACGAGTTTGTACTGTATGTGTGTTTGTATCTGTGTGCACAATGTGTGTGTTGCTATTTGTGTGTGTGAATGTGTGCTTTTGTGTTACCTGAGGCAGGTGTGGAAGCGTTTGGTGAGGTAATCCCACAGGTAGTCGGAGCTCATTGCGTTGAAGAGCATGTTGACAGTTTTTATGATCTCAGATGTGACCTTATTCTCCTTCATCTTACTGCTCACACACACACACACACACACACACACACACAGAAAGAGAGACCCCATCAACATTCAGTAGTCTTCCAGGTGCAGTCCTCCCTCCCTCACTCACCAACCCACTCACACATTGATTCACACACTCACTCACTCACTCACTCACTCACACACTCACACACTCACACACTCACACACTCACACACTCACTCACACACTCACTCACTCACACACTCACTCACACACTCACTCACACACTCACTCACACATTGATTCACTCACTCACTCACTCACTCACTCACTCATTGATTCACTCACTCACATTGATTCACTCACTCACTCACTCACACATTGACTCACTCACTCACTCACTCACACACTGATTCACTCACTCATTCACTCACTCACTCACTCACCTCACTCACTCACCTCACTCACTCACACATTGATTCACACACTCACTCACACACTCACTCACCTCACTCAATCACTCACTCACTCACTCACTCACTCACCTGGTGATGTGGTTGCTGGTGGAGGAGGTGCTGGATCCAAGGCCGTCCTCCCCCACTGTGTCTCTGCAGTAGCAGTAGAAGGCCCTCACCACCTCCAGCAGCACGTCAGACACCAGCACTGGACCTGAGGGAGGGAGGGGGCAGAGAGAGAGAGAGAGAGAGAGAGAGAGAGAGAGGGAGAGAGAAGAAGAAGAAGAAAATAAGGAAATGTATACTTAACTGAGGGTGGAGAGTTAAACCAAATGCCAAATGTCATCATATTTACTAGTGGTGAGTTAATATTAGCATTTCTTTTCTTCCATAGCGTTACACCTTTATGTATTTAACCCCTAAACCCATAACACAATACTGAATCACAAACTCCGTGCTTGTGCTTGTGTGTGTGCGTGTTTGTGTGTATGCTTCGCTCTCTCTCTCTCTCTCTCTCTCTCTCTCTCTCTCTCTCTCTCTCTCTCTCTCTGTGTGTGTGTGTGTGTGTGTGTGAGAGAGAGAAAGCAAAAATCATCGAGTCAAAAATTTGAGTACTCCATCACTATGTCTGTGCAAATCTACTGTGATTACACTAGTGTGTAAATGATAAAATATATGCACCAATCTCTGGTTTGTCCAGCAGACTGATGATGACCCGGAATGGTTTAAGATATTCTAGAACATTCTCTGGGTCGGCCTCGGAATCCTTCTGCTTCAGAATGCTGACCAGAGCCTAGAGGAAAAAAAAAGTCACACACATTAGCCACAGTGCTGCGAGGGCCTCAGGGAACAGGAACTGTCGACGCACAAACACATACACAGACACAGACACAGACACAGCACACACACAGACACACACACACACACACACACACACACACACACACACACAGACAGACAGACAGACAAAACACAACACAGACACAGACACACATAAACAAACACACACACACACACACACACACACACACACACACACACACACACACAAACACAAACAGACAGACAGAGACAGACACAGACACAGACACAGACACACACACACACACACACAGACACAGACACAGACACACACACACACACACACACACACACACACACACACACTCACACACACGCACGCACATACATGCAGACACGTAGGTGCTTGCACACGTACGCACACACGCACGTGTGCTCACTCATACACCTCCGTCAGTGGCAGTCTGGAGTAGGTGTCTGGAGCCACCAGTGCGCTCCTTTAATATCAGTGACCTGCAGCATCTGACCACCACACACACACACACACAGCACACACACACACACACACACACACACACACACACACACACACACACACACACACACACGTGCACACACACACACACACACACACACACAAAGAAAAAAAATAGGGTGTTAAATAACTGAATATTACACCAGTAGTATTATGCATAACTGCTACCTCTGCAAGTGTGTGGTGGATTAGCGAAAGAGTGCGCATCATGTATGCACATAGTAGCAGGGCAAAGAAGCGGTAATTAAGGGATGTGTGAATGTGTGTGCATATGTGTGTGTGTGTACCCAATATCAAGGCGTAGATGTGTGTGTGTGTGTGTGTGTGTGTGTGTGTGTGTGTCTGTGTCTGTGTGTGTTGTGTGTACCTGGCATAAGGGCTTGTGGTGTAGCTGTAGGTGTAGCTGTGTGTGTGTGTGTGTGTGTGTGTGTGTGTGTGTGTGTGTGTGTACCTGGCATAAGGGCTTGTGGTGTAGCTGTAGCTGTAGGTGTGTGTGTGTGTGTGTGTGTGTGTGTGTGTGTGTGTGTGTGTGTGTGTGTGTGTGTGCACCTAGTATCCAGGCGTAGAGGCGTGTGTGTGTGTGTGTGTGTGTGTGTGTGTGTGTGTGTGTGTGTGTGTGTGTATGTGTGTGTTTGGTGGTTGTGTGCTGTGTTGTGTGTGTGTGTGTGTGTGTGTGTGTGTGTGTGTGTGTGTGTGTGTGTGTGTGTGTGTGTGTGTGTGTGTGTGTGTGTGCACCTAGTATCCAGGCGTAGAGGCGTCTGTTGAGGGACATGTCCCTGCGCAGGAGTGTGAGTGCAGCAGCAGACACCACTGTGATCATGTCCTCTCTGCTCAGGGGGATAGCGCCCTCCGCTGGGTCCTACAGGAACAGCACACACACACACAGCAGCAGCATTAAACACTCCTCAGCACAGCACTCACTCATCAATACAGATGATTAGGTACACTTATCATCAATAATCACTGAAGCTGTAGCATCACACCGATGATCACCAATCACCAATCAATACAAAAGCTGATTAATAATTACACTGCCAGTACACTGTTCACTAATCACTAATTACACTGTCCACTAATCACCGATCAACAAAGAGGTTGATTTATCACCAATCAATACAGGCAGATAGGGGATTAATGAATGCTTATCAATATAGGTTCTGACTGATTACTCTGAGGTTCACTAATCACTGATCAATATGAGGGCTGATTGTCTATCTATGTCAGGGTTGAAAGTTGTGATGTAAACAAGCAGTGACATAGGAAGCTAATCAATCAAGACAGGAAGTCAATGACTGGCGAGAGGAGAGAACCTCTTAGAAAGAGGAAGTGAGGAAAGAGAAACGTGATACGTGATGGTTTAAGGTCAAAGGTCATGTGACACATTGAAAAGAAAGATCACACACATACTCAGTCTAGTGTCAAAGAAAGATCTCACACACACACACACACACACACACTCTGTGCAGTGAATGAATGACAAACAACTATATCCTAAAGCCTTGACTGTGAACAGCAAGAGACACACACACACTCACACACACACGCGCACACACACACACACACACACACACACACACACACACACACACACACACACACAGTGTGTGTGTAGAGTGGACTGACCAGAGAAGTGGCGAAGGGGAAGAAGTAGAGGAGGATCTCCAGCATGTTTCTCTGCACCAGAACATTACAGTCCTGCAGAGATAGACAGATGGAGCGCACCTGTGGAGTGGAGAGAGAGAGAGAGAGAGAGAGAGAGAGAGAGAGAGAAGAAGTTAACAAGCTGACAAGCAGTCTTTATCGGAACAACCAACAAAGCTAAGTAAACACTAGCGCTTCCACCAGCACTTAGGCTAAACACACACACACACACACACACACACACACACACACACACACACACACACACACAGGACACACATAATTGATTAGCGCTCCTCTGAGACACCTCTTCACTCGTCTCCTGTCTAACTCCAGAGCTGAGTACACACCCAGCTCACACTCTTCAGCTTTCTTCATCACTGCCCTTCATTCCCCCTCACTCCACCAGCTGATGATGATGATAAGATAATCCAACACACTTTGCTGCCAAACACACACTCTGTGGCCAAACACACACTCTGTTAGCCTGACAAGCCAGACTATCACATAAATGTACTGTCTGGACACGAGTGATAGACCCTTGGGTAACTAATCAGCGTAACTAACAAGCAATTCAAATGAAGCTAAGCCCACCTAATGACTCCCTGTCCAGATAAAACACCACAATGTCTGAATACAACCTAGAACATAAACAGCTCATATAAACAGCTCAGACACCATCAAGGTCTGAGTACAACCTATGGCTGATTGCTAGACGTACTCGCTAAGCAAAGTCAATTTGCTACCGCTAGAGTGTGTCTAGAGTCCTAGGCTTACACTGTGGCCAAACACACACTCTTATAACACACCCACTCAGATCCACTCAGATCCAATGCTTCTCATAGGCACCAGAATAAGTACCCCACTCAAGGGCTTCATTCACCACTCACTCCCTCTGCAGGGCTCTCTAGGCATGGCAAACACTCTCCCTCTTTCTCTGACAATGGGACACAAGTGTCTCCCCAAATGTGTCTTATTTCTCTTTTCCATCTCCTCTCCCTCCCTCATTCCATCTGTATCCCTCTCTCCCTCCACCGCCCTCCTTCCATCCCTCCCTCCCCCCCTCCATCCCTCCTTCCATCCCTCCCTCCTTCCATCTGTATCCCTCCCTCCCTCCTGTGCACAGCATGTCTCTCTGAGGGGCTGGTGCTGCCATGCGGCCAATGAATCGCTCTTTCAATCTGGGCACTCTTTCCCCTCCCTCTCTCTCTTTCCCTCTCTCTCTCTCTCTCTCTCTCTCCCTCTCTCTCTCTCTCTCCCCTCTCTCTCCTTTCCCTTCTCTCACCACAAGTTCCCAGCACATCTCTCTGCTTTCATGCAATCAATGAATCAATGAATCTCTCTCTCTCCCTCTCTCTGTCTCTCTCTATCCC
>JAODXP020000016.1:8668591-8676091 GCA_027497455.2 Sardinella longiceps | reverse complement strand
CAAATTATAATGCTCCACTCGCTAACTTGTTCATTTAGCAAGCTAGTTCAACCGGGCTATGCTTGACATCACTCCGGACGTATCCTTTAAGTTATCATAGCGGTGGTAGCCACTGCTACAGTGCAAGTCTACTTATGGCCCGTCTTGGGTTACTGTCCTGTCACCTGTCTGTTCTATAACACACTCATTGCACTTTATCTTTACCTCATGCATGGACTAAATATGTAGCATTGCCTTTGTGAATGAATGAATGAATGAAGTTTTCTATTGTAGCGTAGCATTTTGTCCAATTGTGTAAAATGGGTGTATATGGTTCACATGTGAATAAAAACTACTTGAACGACTTGAAATCTCAGAAGAGGCTTCTCTTCTCTCTTCTTTTTGTTGTATTCTTTCCTCATCTTTGTCATAATCCACACACACACACACACACACACACACACACACACACACACACACACACACACACACGCACACCCCCCCGAGAGAGAGAGACACACACACACACACACACACACTTTAAGAAAACAATCTTATCTGCTCATGATTAACAAACTCCTTCCAAAACCAGACCCTTACATCATCACTCCCCCCGACCACACACACACACAAACACACACACACAGAATAATCTTAAATCATCTAATGTTCCACCCAAACACCTCTCACAGCCTACAGCTTAATCACCTTAATCATGTACTTCATGTCCCAAGAGCTAAAGCCATACCAGTTAAACACACTTGCAAACACACACACACACACACACACACACACACACACACACACACACACACACACACACACACACACACACACACACACACACACACACACACACACACACACACACACATAGCCTCTGTTGTTCTAGCCCCTCTGCTGTTCTCTTCTCAGCCCAGTCTCACCAATGGATCACCTGACTGGACCATGACACCACTAGGGTCAAAAGGTCACATTCCACATTGAAGATAGACATCTATGCAAGTGCACAAACAACATAAGCAAACACACACACACACACACATACACCTTCAGTGCAAACATGTTAAGTTTGTTCGGACGCCTCATCTCATACCGCATGGATAATATTTTCCACAATGTGTGTGTGTGTGTGTGTGTGTGTGTGTGTGTGTGTGTGTGTGTGTGTGTGTGTGTTTTAACTGTCCAAATTCCTCCAGTGCTCTCTGGCCCAGCAAACTATCAGACTGTCCCAATTAATAACTGGGTGAACTAGATAGAAACAAACTAAGCGCTGGGCCTCATCACTGCATGTATACAGTATACTGTATATCCACATGGTGTGTGTGTGTGTGTGTGTGTGTGTGTGTGTCTCGGAATGAGTAGGTTTTATGTGTGTGTGCAGATAAGATGGTGAACCCCTCCTTAACTAACACCACCCACATTTTCATCATCTGTGACCACACATGACAATGTCAGTTGAGTCTCTCTCTCTCTCTCTCTCTCTCTCACTCTCTCTCACGCTCCACACACACACACACACACACACACACACACACACACACACACACGCACACACACGCACGCACACACACACACAATCAATCAGGTCAATTAAAACAAAAGAGGTCATTTCACAGTAACATACCAGCACTGCATGCATTCTGCCACAGCAGGAAGACATCAATATTAATGTACAACACACACACACACACACACAATGAAAATGTGACCAAAGACAAATGAATGGCATAAAAGAATAGCCCCACATACAGTGTCATCATTCACTCTCTCTCTGTCTCCATTTCTCTCGTCATCATCTCTCTCTCACACACACACACACACACACTCTTCATAAACACGTTTTTGAAGCTATGCACGTGTTACCTAAGCTTTGCCCTCTTGTCAGTGAAAATCCATTTCTGTTTCACATGCCGCTCACACTTAATCTGAATCGATTCAAAACTAGGTAGGAATGGATTACCATAAAACACTTTAGTACTCAAGGAGTATGAGAGCTCTCTACAGATGCAGTCCATTTACCACGCATAGCACTATCACCACATAACATTTGGACGCGTTGTTGTGTGCAAAGTTTGCTGAGCCTGTGTGTTTACAGTGGGTGTGGAGGAGCAGCAGTAACAGCGCTCAGCGGTCTGAGTTTCACCCCCAAACTCCATGCTGCCATTACGAGGGAGGGGTCCTATGGAATATTCTGTTGCAATGAAGGGGTCCCTGGCCAAACCTGGTTTGAGAGTCCCTGCTTCACAGCATCTTTTTTTCTTTGTTTAGCATGCTTTCTAGGTATAGCATACTAGATTGGATAGACCGTATATTTCAATACATGGCTCCATCAGTGCATCATTGAAAATCTATGAACAGAGACCTCTGATCCTGCGGCTAGAGATTTAGAAGGATAAGGACTTGGGAACAGTAGGCGACTACAGGACGTCGGAATGCTCGAAAACCCAGGTCCTTCCAGAGTTGCGGTATGCTACGACTCTGAGCACCACTCCCTCAGCATCTCTTTTACTGGGTTGTTTGAGACAGGCTGGCTGGCTGGCTGGCTTACCAGTTGGCTGAGACCTCTATATGTACAGTCATTGGCTGAGACCTATGATGGTCTGCTGGGGCAAAGGTCATTGACTGACATTATTATAGCCTAGAGGTTGGATCAGCCAAGTCTGTCCTGCATCTGATCACCCTGAAGCCTGAAGCTTTTTTTTGGATCCCGCAAGCTTTTAGTATCACGACTTGGTGACGTCCAGATGAGATTGTCCAAAAATGTCACTATTTCAGGCCAGAATGCATTGCTTTGAGCCAGCCACTCAGCCAGCCAGACAGTCACTTCACACAAGCCCAGTGTCCTTGTGATGCAGACTGCAACAGAGCTTCACACCTGCATAATGCTGTGTCAGTGGTTTAGATCGACACCTTCTGCTGCACAGAGAGACTTTAGCAAGCGTGGCAGCAGACAGAGCTGTGACGAGACACACAGACACACACACCTTCATGACTGTTCCCTATAACCTTTTGAAGAGATGACAAAAACACAGAACTTTCAGTACAAGACCCTTTGGATAACGGTAAAGGAAAGAAGTAGCTTTCCAGTGAGCTCTAGTATATTTTTAGCTTTTTTTTCCAAAGCACAATATAAACAAACAATGCAATGTGTTTACAAAGCACTCTGCAATTGCGTAGTATAACCAAGGGATTTTAAATAGAAGTATGCTAAATTATAAAAATATGATGTGAAATCTATGCTTTTATATCAGATGTAGCAGCACATGATTGGGCAGAGTAGGGCATGTGCGAGGTGAAGAGTTGGAGGGTTGGGGACGGATCATCCATCGGCTCTCAAACAGCATTACATAACGGAGATGGACAGAGTAGGGGGAATGCCACTCACTGCAGCTAAAGACTCTCTATCGCGTGCCCACGCACGCTCACACACACACACACACACACACACACACACACACACACACACATACACACACAGAGAAAGAGAGAAGTACTGCATGTAAGCTTATGGAGGGTACTTGGCAGTTTGTAACTTAAAGTATGCATTCTGTCAAAGGAGAACTCACATCTCTTCCGCTAGCTCTCTTTGGACTGAAGGCACTGTTGGAAACTACGGGCCACTTATCGGGCCAAGGTAACCTTCCTCCCATAAACAATAATAATAATAAAAACAATTGACTGAATGAATGAATTGAATGAAAATGAATTGGACAGGCAGACAAGCAAACAGACAGACAGATGGACAGGCATCTCAGAGAGGGGTGAGCTTAAGGGAGCTGGAGGCCAACTGGGTAAGGCCATGTAAGCCCTAGCGCTTACACTAGCACTTAGGCTAAACACACACACACACACACACACACACACACACACACACACACACACAAACACAAGGTAGCACACTCCTGTTCATTTACAAAGTTACATGCATTGGTGGCATAAAACAGAGAGGAACAGGTTACACAGGGAGCCGACAACCCTTCACAAAGTCACATTTCCTACCCACAAACACCACCAATGTCTTTTCACACACATTCTCATGACTCATGCTCTGCCAGAGCTGCTGCTGCTGCTGCTGGTGTGTGTGTGTGTGTGTGTGTGTGTGTGTGTGTGTGTGTGTGTGTGTGAGAGAGAGTGTGTGAGTGAGTGAGAGAGAGAGAGAGAGAGAGAGAGAGAGAGAGAGAGAGAGAAAGAAAGAAAGAAAGAAAGAAAGAAAGAAAGAAAGAGAGAGAGAGAGAGAGAGAGAGAGAGAGAGAGAGAGAGAGAGAGAGAGAGAGAGAGAGAGATGATGTGAGGAGAGAAAAGAAAGCTGTGTGTAGGGGCCTGTGAGAAGTGGAAGCCCCTGTTAGAACACACCGCTATTCTGAGCAACAAACAAACAAGCCCCTTTGTCCAACCCACCCGCCTCCACCCCCTCTTCATCCATCAGCTGGTAGCGGAAGCGCGTTGGGGCAACACCCGCCGCAATCAAAGGAGAGGAGAGGAGAGGTTAGGAGAGGAGAGAACTCTTCCGTGGCCGTACAGTAGGCTAGAGGTTACGTCACGGTGCATCGCCCCTGCTCGTGATTCATTCACGTTCAAATGGCTCGAGTAGACCACAAGATATCTCTCTCTAACGCTAACTTTATATTACAGATTAACGTTACTCACACAAGGCGTATGGCCATTTATCATACAGAGGCAGACGCTCCCATGTAGGCTAGGTTACACATTCATTGTTGTGAGAGTGTTGGAAAGCTATGTTGGCTGGATGGCAGGCAGGCTGGCTGGCTGTGACATTGCAGATTATTCGACGAAGATGCTTTACAACAATAACAATTAAGTCAGTCTCAAAAACTGAAGAAATGCTTAACGTTAACCTTACACCAGATGAACGCACCACATGAAGTGTTCTTTTTACGCGACCAGTCATGCGTGTCTGGCAGACGCGCACTTCCAAACACACACACAAACACACAAGCACGCACACACACACACACACACACACACACACACACACACACACACACACACACACATACGACTTACCAACAATGATAAGAGGACCTGAATATCTCAAATAAGGCAATTAAAGCGTGATCTTGCGCGCACTCGTAGTCTTCGCAGTGTGATGCCTCGAAATTCCAAACCCGTTTAGTCAGTTGTGAACGAACGAATGAACAAACAAATCAACTAAACGGACTGCAGCACTTCCATAAGATGCAATGTAGGTACTGTGAGCATGATGTCTGCTGTCCCTGAAAAAGTGATGCGCTGAGAAGCATACACTCAGCTGATTTCGTCCAAGAGACGGACACTGACCTAAGCACTTCCTGATGCGATGGGAGTGTCACAAGTAAGCGGGCCAGAAGGGGGTGCTTTAGGTGAAAAAAACATGACTGCTTGTTTTATATTGAACGAATATTCATGAAACTAACATTACCTAATGCATTATCAGTGATTTTCCGCGACTACTAAGGGTTAGTGATAAGCAATATGATGGGTTGTGCGCACTGCTTCGTCCGTGACTTGCCGAGAGTAAACTACCATTCAGAGGTCCCCCCGTATTCGTTGGTAGCTTCCAGGATGTGCTCTGTTTACAAACCTCGCACCATACTGTCAAATGCTTCAGCAGCGCTTCGTGACAGTTTAGTCGTGATATTCATTTAGATTTGAGCCCATGGCCACTAAAGTCATCTTATTTGAGTGAACACTTAAAATGGACATTTCGCAAATGAGCGTCTGCAAGGATTAGTGATTCTCACATTGTCCCCTGAATATTATATTCTCTTACTGTAAAGGCCTTTAAATTAGGCTACCCCAATTTGCGAGTAACTGTGTTTTTTAGTGAATGATCTTGACTTTATTATCAGTAGGCTAAATATGCATTTCCATTCTCTAATAGAGGTCGACCACCCGCCCGGATAAGGCACTGGAGATGATTTCAACTTACTGTGACTCAGTCTTATTACTACCTGAGTAGAATCTGTCACACAGGTCAATATAGGACATTTTGAGTGAACACTTAAAATGGACATTTCGCAAATGAGCGTCTGCAAGGATTAGTGATTCTCACATTGTCCCCTGAATATTATATTCTCTTACTGTAAAGGCCTTTAAATTAGGCTACCCCAATTTGCGAGTAGGCCTGTGTTTTTTAGTGAATGATCTTGACTTTATTATCAGTAAATATGCATAATTGCATAAAAGATAAAAACATTTTCTTGCTGTTCACTCCTCACTATTTCCATTCTCTAGTAGAGGGGCCCACCCTGCACTTGGATAAGGGACTGGAGATGACTTCAACTTACTGTGACTCAGTCTTATTACTACCTGAGTAGAATCTGTCACACAGGTCAATATAGGACATCTCTGTCTTACTAGCCTACCCTAGATGACCCTCTCATCCCGCCCGCATAACACAAATTGCAAAGTCAGTCTACAAAAGGAAGTTTTACAGGCTACTGTATGGGCCTACTACTTGTGTAATATTCAGTAGCCTACCTCTGAACTGTATTCCTGTGAAATAGCTTTACTTTTCTTTTATGAGGCAGCAGCAGTACCACAACAGAATATGATTGATCATCTGAGCATTTAAGTGTGTCTGTGTGTGTTTATGTGTGTGTGGGTAGATTGTGTGTCTGCCTCTAGGACATGACAGATTTAGACCAGACTTAGCCTATAATGAAGCATTTGATTTTAAGAAGTCAGATGTGTTCAGATAAAAAAAAGTGGCCAAGAAGAAGGCTCCCCAAAGAAGACAACACTTCAAAGACTTTCACAACAGCACCGCTTTATTTCCCCTCCTTCCACAGTCTGATTGGCTGCTGTGCTTTTAGTTCACATCAATCACCAGGATGCATTTATGACATAGGCCTAGCCATCAGCCAGTGGGTGGCTGGCACCGTATCCAAGCGACCTATATGATGTTGTGCGGATTCCAGATGGTGGATGAGCACGTATGCCGCTGATTGGCTGGCCTCGTCTTCAAAGAACAGCATGAGAGGTTTTGATTGGTCATCATCATTGTTGTTGTGTGCTACCTGCTACGATTTCACCCAATGATCCAACAGGGTTGCTCATTAGCAAACACGGGCGCATGGATACAAAACAAAAACATAAACAAAAACAAAAGTCTTCCAAAAAACAGACATATACATGTACAAACGCACACACACACACACACACACACACACACACACACACACACACACACATACATACAACAGACACCTGCACACACACACTCACACACACACACACACACACATACAAACAAATACACACACACACATACACAATAAATGCCTGTGCGCAAACACACACACAAACACGCATACACACACATTTTGCAATCATGGACAAGGGAGCTCTGTATGGGAGTTAGTTACTCTGTGTGTGTGTGTGTGTGTGTGTGTGTGTGTGTGTGTTTCCATGCACTTGTTTGTGTGACTGAATGCAGGGTGTGTACTGTGTGTCTGTCTATTGCATCTGTGAGTGTGTGTGTGTGTGTGTGTATGTGCCTGTGATCAACACAACATT
>JAODXP020000016.1:8649446-8653491 GCA_027497455.2 Sardinella longiceps | reverse complement strand
GAGCATGATGTAGTAATATCAGATAAATTCTAATAAGGGGAGAACGATACTTCCGGTGGTACTACAACGAGAGGGCGCGCAAGCATGCAAGTCCAAAATGAATGCCGGTCTATGGCCATTCACTTGAATAGAGTAGCATAATGCTAGTGAGTCTGAGGTAAAAACTGCTCTCAGTATGAGAAACATGGTGGACGTATGTATTCAAGCCTTTCACTTTTTGGTGTAATCAATGTCCACGTTGTTAAAAATAAAATACAATCTGTGATATTTTGGATACAAATGTGTAGAAAAAAATATTTTAGCATTTAGCTCCATAGGCCCCCATTGTTTTTGGACATGCTCGCGACCGCCCCTATCGGAATTGCCATTGGAATTGCAGGTTGAAGGCGGTTGAATGACATTAATAGGGAGTGATCCGGCTCTCCCTAAATGGGCTCTGGTAATATTCAGACCATCCCAGAATTATGAGTAAGCTGATTGGCTCAATATGGGTCCAATAAACACTTATCTGGACATCCCAACATTAGGATTTACTCTTGAGGCATGTGGATACCCAGGCTAAGAGAGTGGAAGTGAATATATTTCACGGGAAAATATATCCCAAACTTATAAGAACATCTGTAAGAAACTCTATGTATTCATAAGGATTAAAGAATTATAAAGGAAATTATAAAGACCCTCTATGAACTCAGTATTCATAAGGCATTATAAAAACAATGATAAAAGGTATTACAGACAGTATTACCCAGAGAAATCAATTTAATTTTAATTGTAGAGCACCAAATACAACCTTGCAGCGCGTTACAGACAGAACAAAGAGCACCCATGAGTAACAGCGGCAAAAACTCCCTTCGATTTGTAATTTGTGTAAAATGGGTTACTGTTTTCTGATTGGCAGACAGGTGTGCTGATATACCGAATTAATTGTCTCTTATTATAACACTCCAATGATGTGTCCTCTCTTATGTTTCATTCAAACATCCCAGTGATGGCCTCTCTTCCCTCTACTACAAATCTAACCGTGATGTCTTCTCTTAAAGCAATATACCGGAGTACGTTTAAGCATAGTCCTGCTGCACGAGCCTTCTAACAGCAATATATTTCGCATGAAATGAAAGATTTTTCGAACAGCACAGACCTAACGCGAACGCTAAACACTTTTATTGAGTCAATGTAACCTCAGATCTTATACTTTCGGCTTCCAATAGTCAGGTCCCATTGATTCAGTATAAAGTGCCTGTTTGCTTCTGCGTTCACGTTCGGTCTGTGCTGTACCAAATTATTTTGTTCCACTCGCTAACTATAGCATTTAGCAAGCTCTTTCAACAGGACTGTGCTTGAATTCATTCCGGTACTCTCCTTTAACACTCATTCAGACCAGCTCTTCAGATAGCACCTCCTGACACCCGTCTCTACTCACGTAGAGTGACCTCTCACACCTGGATAATATTCCCTCTTACTCTCATTTACTCTCATTTAAATGAATGCATGGATGCCTTAGATGTCTAATGTCTGCCTACATCACTGGGTTTCAGAACAACAATGTTACTATAAATAGACCAAATAACATCCTGCCAGATTACCAACACAGGAAAAGGAAAAGGACATCAACTGCAGGAAAGAAATCCCCAGAGAACACTCTAAATCAAAATGCTTTTAAATGCACAAATCATGAACATAACACTCCTTAGAAGAGTAAAGAAGAAAGCTCCAGCTCAGGTAAGGGCAGAACAGCGCACCAGTATCCCAGGGCAGCACACCAGTATCCCAGGGCAGCACACCAGTATCCCAGGGCAGCACACCAGTATCTCCATTAAGAAGGGTAGAGCAGCGCACCAGTATCCCCATTAAGAAGGGCAGAGCAGTGCACCAGTATCCCCTTTAAACAGCAGAGCAGCCCACCAGTATCCCAGGGCAGCCCACCAGTATCCCAGGGCAGCAAACCAGTATCCCCATTAAGAAGGGTAGAGCAGCGCACCAGTATCCCCATTAAGAAGGGTAGAGCAGCACTCAAGTATCCCAATTAAAGGGCAGAGCAGTGCACCAGTATCCCCATTAAAGGACAAAACAGTGCACCAGTATGCCCATTAAAGGACAAAACAGTGCACCAGTATGCCCATTAAGAAGAATAGAACAGTGCACCAGTATGCCCATTAAGAAGAATAGAACGTATCCCCATTAAGAAGACTAGAACAGTGTACCAGTATCCCCATTAAGAAAGCACTAGCAGATCAGATGGTATTTCCACTGCTGCCTGTGGGCTGCTCAGACAGACTGGCCTTTCTCCACAGAATACACTAATGTAAATAAGAGAACAATTACACTTATGCATTTAGCACATCTACAGAGTACATGTAATCAATACATGTAAATCAAAGAACATCAGAACCTCTACACAGAACAGAATACACTAGATAAGAGAACACCAGAATGGTCTACACAGAACAGAATACACAAAATAGGAGAACACCAGAACGTCTACAAAGAACAGAATACACTAGATAAGAGAACAGCAGAACGTCTACACAGAACAGAATCGACTAAATAAGAGAACACCAGAACAGTTCAATAAGAGACCAGAGAGTCTATACCCAATAAAATATAATAAATGAGAGATGAGAACATCTTTCCTCAGTAAACTCCAAAACCCACTTTCAACCCTTTACTACGGGGCTAAACTGCGTCAGATTCTCAGAGAAAATGAAGATTTGGCCACTCTGTGTGACCGTATTACTGCTAACTCTATGTAATATTTTAGTCCTCTCTAAAAATTGAGCTTTGGCAATAGTGTTGGGTGGAACGGAACCGAGCTAAACTGGGCTGGACTTTTTGTTTCCCAGCAGGCAGCCATGGAGCACTGAGCATGAGGACTGAATTAGGAAAGACCAATGTACAGTACCACTCAAGTATGGTGCGTTTCCACTACGGCCCAGGGCCGGCCCGAGGCTTTTCCCCGGGCTCAAACACCGGAGTTTAGCCCCAGTCTTGCGTTTCCATTAGCTAAACTTGCTTAGCGACAGTAGCACAAGCTAAACCATTTATGTTGCTAGGCAGCTCTAAAGAAATGCTACCTGAACGTTTTTAAAATTCTTCAGTTTTATTATTGCATCACGTTCCATTCCAAAAGCCCCAGTTTGGCCCCGGTTCAGCCCTGGTCAACTCCAGGGCCGGCCTGAGGCCATTTGAGCCCTGGCCCCGGTCTGGCCCTGACAGTGGAAACGGGAAAAGTCTGAGGCTTTACCCCAGACACCGGGGTTTTACCCCGTAGTGGAAATGCACCAGTAGTGTGTGTAGTGTTGGGCCCAGCTATAAGCAGCTCCCACTGGGACTGGATGGAGGAGGGAAAGACTGGGGATAAACGAGAAGCAGAGATGGAGGGAGAGAGACGGGAGGGAGGGAGGGAGAGGGAGGGAAAGCGAAGTCAGTCTTTAAAGAAATGTATAAATATGTCACGTGTCCATACTGCACGGGAGGGAATGCTCTGTTGAGGGGGGTATCTGTGTGTGTGTGTGTGTGTGTGTGTGTGTGTGTGTGTGTGTGTGTGTGTGTGTGTGTGTGTGTGCTCTGGAGAGGGAGAGTAAGCCTCCAGCAGCTCCATCTGATATATGTCACCACTGTAGAGCCATGGTGTTCAGTTTGGATGAAATATGACAGTAGACAATTATAATCCCCCCTCTCTCTCCCCTTCTGTGTGTGTGTGTGTGTGTGTGTGTGTGTGTGTGTGTGTGTGTGTGTGTGTGTGTGTGTGTGTGTGTGTGTGTGTGTGTGTGTGTGTGTGTGTGTGTGTGTGTGTGTGTGTGTGTGTGTGCGCGCCGCTCTGTAACAGTTCTGCCTTTCCATCTAAACCTCATTCAATTCAGATGTGTTTTATTGGCAAGCCCTCTGGGTGACAGTAATGCCACAGCCATCACAAAATAAACACTCTCTCTTTCTCAATCTCTCTCTCTCTCTCTCACACACACACACACACACACACACACACACTTGCATTCTCATCCTTATTGATATTTTCACACAGAGAGTCAACATTAAGTGGTCCCACAGC
>JAODXP020000016.1:8637619-8639346 GCA_027497455.2 Sardinella longiceps | reverse complement strand
CAATGTTTGGCCATCAAGATCCACCCAATACAGAGCCTGAGTTAAGACCCTCTACCCGTCCATGGATGGGATTACTGTCTCAGACCATGTTATTGCTATCCATGCTCCAATACACACACACACACACACACACACACACACACACACACACACACACACACACAGAGAGAGAGAGAGAGAATTAGCCATCCATTTGAAGTTTGTGACTGAAGCTCAATGGCATTGGCTACTCAATGGTGGTGGCTAACATTTAATTAGCGTCCCGGGCTGGCCAAGGCCGAGGCTCTTCAAATGTTCCGCCACCTGTCTGTCATCCATTAGCATCCCAACACTGAGGCACCAAGGGCACAAGGAGTCCATTTTATGAAGGCCAACAAATAAACACTCCAACGCCAACAATTATTATTCGCCCATTTCAAAACTCACAGCCAAGGCCAAGGCACTTCAAAGCAAAGCAAAACCAAAAAAACAAACAAATAAACACATAACATCCCAACACAAACAACTATTAGAACTATCCATTTTAAGCCAGGAAGTGTTAAGCATTTTAAGCTTGAAAAGGCATATCCAGCTTTTGTAGCACTGTGTGTGTGTGTGTGTGTGTGTGTGTGTGTGTGTGTGTGTGTGTGTGTGTGTGTGTGTGTGTGTGCGTGTGTGTGTGTGTGTATGTGTGTGTGTGTGTGTGTGTGCGTGCGTGTGTGTGCGTGTGCGTGTGTGCGTGTGCGTGTGTGCCTGTGTGTGTGTGTGTGTGTGTGTGTGTGTGTGTGTGTGTGTGTGTGTGTGTGTGTGTGTCCGGTGTGTGTGTGTGTGAACCCTGAGAGCTTGCTGTGGAAATGGCACTGTTGGCTTTAAACCCAGCTGGCCCATGGCCGAGGGGGATTACCAGATGAGTAACACCATCACTAACAGCAATGGCTGCCTACAACCGCATCATTCTCAGAGAGGAATTCAGGACAACACACGCCTTGACAACTAACTCTTACACCAAACATCCTTCTCTCGAAACTGGGAGGAATTCAGCACAACAACCACCACCAAGAAAACTGCCGCACCAAACATCTTTTTCTAGAAACAGGGAGAAATTCAAGGCAACAACCGCCATGACAACACCAAATATATTTTTTAAAAGGAATTCAGTACAACAAACATCTTGACAACCGCTGCACACCTTTTCTAGAAACACAGGCTGGAATTCAGGGCACTACAACTAGCACCATGGCAACTGCTGCACCAAACATTCTTTTTAGAGAGAGGGAGGAATACTGGACAACAAACCCCATGACATCCACTGCACCAAACACTCTCTTTCTGGACACACAGAAATTCAGTGGCAGCACTGTTTTTTTAGAAAGAGGGAGGAACGCTGGACAATCAACCCCATGATGACCACTACACCAGACACTCTCTTCTGGACACACGAAGGGATTCAGAACAACCAACACAACACCATGGCAACCACCACAACAAACACTCTCTTCCTGAAACAGACAGGGCATGGAGACCATGGGCCCTGATGCCCTCTATATGTGGGGCAAGGTGGGGGAGGTGTGGGCAGGTTGCCCCAGAGAGATAACGTGGAACTACGTGCTATTACCCCTCCATCTGCACATCTCACTTGGCCACTGTTCACAGATAGGAGCACAGCAGAGCTCAACACACACACACGTGTGCACGCACACACACACATTCATGCACACACACACACACGCACACGCACACAGACACAT
>JAODXP020000016.1:8625119-8627619 GCA_027497455.2 Sardinella longiceps | reverse complement strand
TGTGTGTGCGCGCGCGACTGTGTGAGTGTGAGTGTGTGTGTGTGCGACTGTGTGAGTGTGTGTGCGACTGTGTGAGTGTGTGTGTGAGTGTGTGTGTGTGTGTGTGTGTGTGTGAGTGAAAGAGAGAGAGACGAAGAGAGATTTTTGTTTCTCCGGAAGATCCCTTACATATATTTTCCTATGGCGGTGTGCGGATGTAAACGACTAGCGTTTGTCCACACATACACACACACACACACTCACACAAACACACACGCATGTGTTTATGATCCTCTATCTCCTGCTGGGCATAGCAAGCACTCCCACTCCCCTCATCTGTCTGGCCTCAGGCTAGTCCGCCTGCCAGGCCGAGGGGGGTGGGGGGGGGGGGGTGCACTATAAATAAGGAGCATTAAAGTCAGCACATGGCCATCTATTTGCCCCTCTACACACTCTCTCTCTCTCTCTCTCTCTCTCTCTCTCTCTCTCTCTCACACACACACACACACACACACACACACACACACACACACACACACACACACACAAACACACTTGCATAGACTTGCATTGACTATAAATCAGACATGTGCTATAAAGTGCTATGTGGCTAGCCCATTTATTTAGTTCCCTGTAGCTAGCCACACAAACAGGCCAGCTAGCTAATGCATCTCCTCCCGGGGCGAGACTGAGAGGGGGGGCTGGGAGTATGGCTGGGGGTAGGAGCAGTGCTGGGGGGCTGGGGCGAAATGGGTGAGGAGACATTGGAGGAAATTAAAGTTCGAGGTCAACATAAGGTCGTGCTAAATTGTTATGAAGCTGGGAGTGCAGCTTGTAGACATTTTAGTGATTTACGAACTCCACCATTCATAGCCAAGTTACACAGATGGCTCAAGGTAATGTAGTTCTATGTGCTGCACTATATAAAGTGACAGATTTAACACTGCTATATGAAAAGACTACAAATCCCAACAACAGGCTGGGCTGAAGCATAACTCTTCCATCTAGTTAGAAAGATAGATGGAAAGAAATGAAGGAAATCTAGATTGACCAGTGCAAAAGACATGTTACAAATTATGCTTTTGGGCAATTTAGCTGCATGCAAATGCTCATTACCTCTGCCAAGGAGGTTATGTGTTTGGTCGTGTTGGTTTGTTGGTTTGTTTGTCTGTTTGTCAGCAGAATAACTCAAAAAGTACTGCACAGATTTGGGTGAAATTTTCGGACAATGTGTATATTGGGACAAGCATGAGCTGATTGGATTTTGGTGGCAATCGGTGATTCAGAACATGATCTGGAATTTATATTGTGTCTGTGACCACATTGCCTTGGTGGAGGTCTGCGCTCTCTGAGCGCTTTTTCTAGTTCAAAGTAGCTTATGTGTTAACTCATTGAATGGCCTTGCCTGTACTTCCACTCCATTTTCAACGCCCTCTATGATGCTGTCTGGGTTTCTGGCCATTGGCCTCGTTCACAGCGACCAATTGGAACCCACAGCAATCAGCGCGCTGGAGGCGGGAGTTGTGAGAGATTATGTAGGGTTGTTGTAGCGTAGCTTACTTGACAACCAAGCTGGAGCATAGCAATTGGGTGAAATCAGATTCAATCGTTTCAAACTTCTACAGTTCACGCCTCTAGCTTGCAATTGTTCATCAATAGCCGAGATCCCAGACCGGACTCTTGTACGAAGTGAAGTGTAGACCAAAGGAATGGTCATGGCCAGGCTAAGCTCATGATTATGTGTTAAAGGAATAAGCCACAGTTTTGTCTCGTTTTGCACCTCCCGAGAGTTTAAACTATTGACTTCCAGCTTTCTTCAGATCATCCAGTCATTGTCTCAATGTTTTCATCTTCAGGTCAACATGTTTCATTGAGTCCATACTGTTGGTGTCAGTTAGCATCCCATCCATTACATAGCATCTTGTGCAAGAGTGTCTGTAGAATTCCAGTATTTACAACTTGAATCCTTCTGTAGTTATACAAGGTGTAGTGAAACTGCTGGAAAATGAAACTCAAGTGACATGGAACTATACTCTCTTCTGGCGTAATAATCCGTGTAATAACAGTGGCTTGGACTACTTGTGGCTTGAGTCAGCGTGAACTACTTAGGCCACTTTATTATTGGCCTGGAAAGGTGGCGTATTCCTTACTGTGGTATACAGTCTATGTAACAGATGCCAACCAGCCGTCCATTTCCCAAAAGCAGTTAACCAGTTAGCAACTTAGTTAGTTGTCAATAGGAAATTGCATTGCAACCAACACAGTTGTTAACTTAGTTATCAACTATGCCTTTGGGAAATGGACTCCAGCCTGGCCTAGCTGCTGGCAGTGCGAGGTAAATAGATAAGCATGTGTCTAACCGCTGAGATAGAAGCCTGGGCAATATGGTGGGTGAGTTGTAAATCGTTTCTCAAAGTCGAGGAAGCATGCTTGGAAGGCTGCTTTTTCGAGCATTCCACGTCATTGTCAGTCGCCAAGTACTGTTCCAAAGTCAAGCATCCTTCTTAAATCTAGCGAGGAC
>JAODXP020000016.1:8595119-8605119 GCA_027497455.2 Sardinella longiceps | reverse complement strand
AAGTGGATGGATAAACGCTGGGCCAGGGCCGGGGATTGAACGCACGCTCCAATGTAACGTTAACAAAAAAGATTTATTGTCCTTGAGGCAAAAATAATGCAAATGAAAACTGGTAAATAAAACTATATTATGAAAACTTAACGAAAAGGTAGTGCAATCAACGAAATGTTACATAAAACGTGGTCAAAACAGTGTTTAAGCACCCGGCTGCATCTTCCATCACCAAACTAAACTAGCCGCCGCCATATAACCCGTTGACCTGTGACCGTGACACCATGACGTCACGCCCAAGTCCAATTACACAAAATCACGTAATAAAAATAAAAATATCAATTCATATTTACATTCATGACGCTATTTTAAGCACCTAACATATTCAAAACCAAAAATAATAATCATTTCAAAACTTAAAATATCCAAACGGCAGAACGGCCATAACATTCCGGCCCCTAATTTTGAGTGCCAAAATTACAAATCAAAAAACCCACATATTCATAATTGCGATAGTCAAGATTCAGCACAAAATATCCAAGCATTGCATATCAAAATGCATAATCAAGACCAGCATTGCATGAATAACCACATTTCAAAAGCACATTTCAATATCAATAAATGTCCTTTTCACAGAATCAGTGGTATTTTTTATGTGTTTGTGCGTGCATAGTCCATAGTTCAATAAAAAAGAAAAAATGCAAAAAAAGGTCTTCGGACAAAAAGGTCCAAAAAATGCAAAGTCCATTCCCCTTTTTTTTTTTAAGCAAATGTCCATTGTATCAAGCAAAGTCCATACAATAGCACACACATGCCACATTAAGTTATTCATCTGTAATAACCATGTTACGCTATGCATTCAATATTCAACATCAACATAAGAGCTGAAATTATACTCAAAGTGCACACCACACATTCAAAACTCAATCACTTTCAAGCAATAAACATAACTTAGTTATGGGCCTTTCAAACTCATTGTTCTGTGTTCTCACACGTACTTTACGTACATAGCCTTTGGCATCTTTGACTGTGTCTGTAATGCGCCCTAGAGGCCATGAATTTCTTGGAGAACACTCTTCCACTAGGAGAACTAGATCTCCAACTGAGAAGTTTCTGTGTGGTCTGTTCCATTTCTGACGCTGTTGCATCAGCGGTAGATATTCCTTCATCCACCTTTTCCAAAACAGGTCGCTGAGATATTGAACTTGCTTCCAGCGCCTTCGTCCATATGTTTCGCGCTTATCAAACAGGCCAGGTGGGATGATGGGTTTTCCCTTTAACAGTAGGAGGTGATTTGGTGTTAGCGCTTCTAGGTCATTTGGATCGTCACTTGATGGAGTAAGTGGTCTGTCGTTTAACATAGCCTCAACCTCACAGAATATTGTGTGGAGGGCCTCGTCGTCGATTATTTGTTCTTTTGTGACAGAACAGAGGATCCTTTTGACTTGCTGCACTAAACGCTCCCATACTCCTCCATGGTGTGCTCCATGAGGAGGATTAAAACTCCACTTGATCCCATCCTGAGCGAATGTGTTATGGATCTTGTTTCGATTCAGGCTGCGAATGGCTTGTTTGAGTTCGCGGTTTGCGCTTACGATATTTGTGCCATTGTCTGACTTGATCTCCTTCACCTGCCCTCTCCTACAGATGAACCGTCTTATGGCATTGATACATGAGTCCGTATCAAGTGTATGGGCCACCTCAAGATGGACAGCACGTGATGTGAGACATGTGAAGATGACTCCATATCTTTTTAGAGTGGTTCTTCCTTTCTTTATTTCGATGGGTCCAAAATAATCCATGCCCACGTGTGTGAATGGAGGGAGGTCCATGGCAAGCCTATCAGGCGGGAGGTCAGCCATTTTCTGAAGTCCAGGCCTTTGACGAGAGCGGCGGCACTTCATGCATTCTCCAATGATTGTTCTGGCCAGTGCATTAGCATGAGGGATCCAAAATTGTCTGCGGAGTGTGGAGAGCATGTGGTTTCTCCCGCCGTGCCCAATCCTCTCATGAACACTACGGAGAATGAGCTGGGAGATGTGACTGCTCTTGGGCAGGATGGCGGGATGCTTTGCCTCCTCAGGTAATGCAGACTTGCTCAGCCGACCGCCGACTCTTAATGTGCCATTTACCAACACAGGGTCCAGCTTGTATAAGGTACTGGTCTTCTTTATGGCCTTTCCATCACTCAAAAGTGAAACTTCATCAGGAAAGTGCTGATTCTGGACGAAGTTGACTATGGCCTGTTCAGCCTTTTCCAGGTCATCCACTGTCAGGCAGTAAGTCCTTTCCACTTTCATTTTAGGTTTGACGACATTTGTGTCTTTCTTTTTGTCGCACTTTTGTTTTAGTGCGTCTTTGAACTTTAAAATCCATCCAACTGCTCGCTTTAGATCTGCCCACTTTGAAAAATACGAGAGCAGCTTGGTAGTGGGACAAGACTCCATTGGCAGAACAGCTGTGGCGTGGCTAAAAACTTCCTGCTTTACTTCAGGATCATCCTCTGGGATGTCATTCAGTTCTTCGACCACTAGTGGCCACTGCGTGTGGTCTTGAAGGAACTGAGGTCCATTGAGCCATGTCTGGCACTGAAGAAAGGCTTTGACCGTTAAGCCACGTGATGCTGCGTCTGCTGGGTTCTCTTTTGAAGAAATGTGCCTCCATTGATCCGTGTTGGACAGGGAGTGGATGGTAGAGACACGATTGGCGACGAAAGTCTTAAATCTCTTGGTTCGGTTGGCTATGTATTGAAGAACAGTCATGCTGTCTGACCAAAAGACTGAGTCTGACAATGACATGTGCAATTCTGTTCTCAGCATATGGTCCAGACGAGCAGCCAAGACTGCAGCAGCAAGCTCCATTCTGGGGATGGTTGTTAGCTTGATAGGAGCCACCCTGGCTTTGCCAAAGACGAATGACACGCAGATGTCACCATCAGCATTTGTGAGCCGGAGGTAGGATACGGCGCCATAACCCACCTCACTAGCATCACAAAAGTGATGTAGCTGTGCTGACGTGATGTGACCAAAGCCGGAGGGAATGAAGCTTCTATTGACCCCCACAGAGTCCAGAAGGTGAAGCATACTGTGCCAATGTTCCCAAGCTTGTGCGATGTCCTGAGGGATTCTCTCATCCCAGGTCAGTTTCATTTTGCACAGTCTTTGAAGGATCTGCTTTGCCACCAGCGTGATGGGGGCCAGGAAACCTAAGGGGTCGTAGATGGAACAGACGACGGAGAGGATTCCCCTTCTGGTTACCTGGTGTGACTTGATGGCTATGCTGAAAGTGAACTGATCCCTTTCCACGTTCCATTGAGCACCAAGGGCTCTTTCCATTGGGAGTTTTTCTTTACTCAGGTCCAAAGTTTGTACCTTCTTTGGCTCTGTCCTTCTCTGGGATTGCAGCGAGGACAGTGCGATCATTGCTGATCCATTTGTTCAGATGGAAGCCTCCTTTAGCGCACAGCTGACTTAGTTGGTGAAAAAGCAACAATGCCCGCTCAGTGCTGCCAACTGCCTTCAGGCAGTCGTCGACATAAAAGTTATGCCTGACTGTGTTCGTGACGTCTGCTGAATACTCATGTTGGTGGTCTTCAGCAGTCTTTTGCAAAGCAAATGTTGCACAGCTGGGTGACGAAACTGCGCCAAAGATATGCACCAGCATTCGATGTTCCACGAGATCTTTGGAGAGGTCCCCATCAGGCCACCAGAGGAAGCGCAAGAAGTCGATGTGTTCCTTCGCCACACGGACCTGATGAAACATCCCTTCTATATCAGTGATGAATGCGACAGAGCCCATACGAAAGCGTATTAATACGCCAAGGAGGGTGTTGGTTAGGTCAGGACCTTGGAGAAGTTCCTTGTTCAGAGAGGTTCCACCATAAACTGCTGCACAGTCAAAAACCACACGCAGCTTGTGTTTGCGTGGGTGGTAAACACCATGGTGTGGCAGGTACCACAGCTTGCCAGGTTTAGACTGCAGCTCACTCTGAGGAACAATTTCTGCATGTCCTTTTGCCATAATGTTGTTCATGAAGGCTTTGTACTCATCGAAGAATGCTTGGTCCTTTTCAAATCTCTTTACCAGATTCTGAGCTCTTTGATGGGCAATCTGCCTGTTATTGGGCATGTTCACACTGATGTTACGGAATGGAAGTTTCAGGTGGTAGTGACCACCTTTAAGCTCAGCTGAATCAGACGCAATCTCCAGAAACTGTTTATCGTCTTGTGACAATTCAGTCTGTTCTCCATACTGTTGTTCTATAAAATCTTCGTTATATTGCCTCACTAGCAGATTTTCCAAGCTTTCAACAGATATCCTGTTCACTGTAGTGAAGGCTCCATTCGTGGTTCCATCATAGCCTAGCGGGCCATTAATAACCCAGCCGAGCAGGGTTTTCACGGCGTAAGGTCCACTGCCAACGCTGTTGATAATCTTCCATGGCTCTAATGCTTTCGGAGTGTTAACACCAATCAGGAGCCCAATGCCAGCGCTGATTGGGGTAATGTCAACCTCTTTCAGGTAAGGCCACTTTCTAATGTCTTTTTCTTTTGGAATATTATCATGCGTCACGGGGATTTGCTTTTGGGTAAAAACATCAGGAAGTCTGAGAAAGTTTGCGCTGTCCAGTGCAGCTACTTGCAAGCCAGACACTTTGTGTGTGAACAGAGTTTTTTCTTGGCCCATTGTTTTCAGAATTATCTGTGTTTTTATTCCAGGAGCTGCAAGCAGATTTGCCAGTTCTTCTGTGCAAAAAGTTGCCGAACTCCCTGGATCCAAAAATGCATATGTTTCAACACATTTAGTTCTTTTTTCCAGCTTTACTTTCACAGGTACTATTGCAAGAACACATTCTTTATTTCCGGCCCCAGTATTGCTACCGGTTGCCATAGAGACGACTGCATCGGAACTTGTGGATGCCTTTGCTACAGGTTGAGACTTGATTTGATTTCCTCTCGTCTGTATATGCAGAATTGTTGGATGATTTTGTTTGCAGATGTTGCATGTCAGACGTTTTTGGCAATTTTTGCTCATGTGTCCCTTTTGCATGCATCCGAAGCATAGTCCGTTTTCCTTGAAAAACTCCACTTTGTCATTGTTTGGTTTACTTTGCAGTGATTCACACACATTCATGGGGTGATTTCTTTTGCAGTACAGGCATGGCTTGGTAAATGCATCAGAACTGTTGACATTTGGGCATTGTTTGTTTGTTTGTGGATGCACTTTTATTTGCTCAGGCATTGATGCCACTGTAGCAGCTGTAGCAAAACTGCTTCCCTTATTTGTTTTTGTGTAGACTTTTGCTTGTCTTTGTTCTGGTGCTTTATTTGCAGGGTGTTGTATTTCTCCAAAAATGGGATCCAACATGATGCGGGCTTGTCGGTCAATGAATGCCAGGAGATCTTTGAATTTGGCTCTTTGCTTGTGTTTTTCGTAGATATTGATCACAACGTTTCGCCATTTTTCACGGAGTTTGAACGGTAATTTTGAAACGATGACCTTTAAGTTTGATGGCGTTTCCAGATCCACAGTGTATTCCATTTCGAACATGGTGTTGTGGCAGCTTTTCAAAAACAGTGCATATGACCGGAGGCCTACTGCGTCCTCTGACTTAATTGCAGGCCATTTTAATGCTTTGTCCAAAAAAGCGGATGCAACCTTGACTTCGTTACCGAAATGCCATTGGAGTTGTTCCTTGGCCTCTTGGTAACCTCTTGGCTGGTGGTAGGTGAAAGCAACTTCTTACAAGGTTCCTTGGCTCTCCTGAGGTGTACTGTTCCAAGTAATACAGTCTTTGTTGCATATTGTCTGTTTTCGTTTCGATGGTTTGTTCAAATGCTTTTATAAATGAACGGTATTGAAGTGGGTCTCCATGAAAGACGGTTATTTCTCGTTGGGGTAATTGAGACAACATATGCTGCTTTGCAAGTAATTCTGTTATTTCGTTTTGTTTAGTCATTACGTCCAGCAAAGAAGTGTTATTATTGGAGTTTGAAGCGTGTTCGGAAGATTCCTTTATTTTTACGACTGGAGCTGGTTTGGCATTTGAGAATGAGCTTGGTTCCGTTTTAAGTTCAGTTTGAGTGAAATCAAGTTTAACAACATTATGTTTACTTGTGGTACTGTGTATTGGCAATGGCAATGCGTGTTCTTTTGTTTGAACTTTCTTTTTTGTTGTTGGAATTTTGTACTCCGTTGATGTGCCAGATGGAGTGGCAAAATCAGCGGGCAAAAGTTGTTCGGTCTCTGAAAGCACTCGAATAGCGGCTTCAGCTTCGGCTATTCTTGATTGCAATTTGTGCTTTTTCTTTGCTGATTTTATACGTAATTCGTTCATTTCGAGCTCTAATTGCTTGTCCATTGATTGTGCTTGTGCCATCAACACAGCGCGTTTTACGCGCACTTCACTAAGCGCGTCAGTGTCTTTGCTGCCCCGACTGGAAACTCTGCTTTGCGACTTTTTCTTTGCTGTTTGAGAAACACTGTCGGAAGGTGACACAGACTCAGCGACATCAGCAATCAATTCATCTTGTTTTTCGATTGTACCATTATCAGCAACAACTTCGTCGGCCTTTAGCCAGAACTCAATGCCACCCAAGAAATTTTTAAAACGTTTTGTTTTTGGTTCGTACCAGTCTTTTTGATCGTAAACCTTTTCGCTCGTCAGATAATAAAGCTTGAACGGATGCGTGCAATGCATTAAACTCCTCCAAATACTGCTTAAACTGTTCCACTAGTGCTCTCACTTCCTCCTCAGTATCGCCGGCTTCAACAAGTGCATCAATTTCATTTATTTTCCTTGTTAACACACTCAACTTTCCTCTGCGACTTCCGATCAGTTTAAATAAAGTCTTTTCTTTCTCCGCTATTGCTTCTGTCTCGTCAACAACATTTTCCTCTTCCACCCCATTGTCAACAACATTTTCCTCAACATTTTCAGGTTCCATTTTAACGATTAAGCTTATTGTTCAGAGCACAACATCATCCAGAAAATATTCCATTCAATGCAAGCTTCGTTTTCGTTTGTTCTCTTGCCGGTGAAAACGTTTAGGCACGGCGGCCCGACGTTACATTAACACCGTGTTACTCACGATTAGTTGACACAACTTCGAAATTCGGCTTAAGGTTGGGTTCTCCAAATCCATAAGTCCATGTCCTTCAATCCTTAGACTGTTTTGACTTTATGTCGTAGCAATTCCATCGAGTAATCCAAGTGGATGGATAAACGCTGGGCCAGGGCCGGGGATTGAACGCACGCTCCAATGTAACGTTAACAAAAAAGATTTATTGTCCTTGAGGCAAAAATAATGCAAATGAAAACTGGTAAATAAAACTATATTATGAAAACTTAACGAAAAGGTAGTGCAATCAACGAAATGTTACATAAAACGTGGTCAAAACAGTGTTTAAGCACCCGGCTGCATCTTCCATCACCAAACTAAACTAGCCGCCGCCATATAACCCGTTGACCTGTGACCGTGACACCATGACGTCACGCCCAAGTCCAATTACACAAAATCACGTAATAAAATAAAAATATCAATTCATATTCCATTCATGACGCTATTTTAAGCACCTAACATATTCAAAACCAAAAATAATAATCATTTCAAAACTTAAAATATCCAAACGGCAGAACGGCCATAACAAGAGAGTATTAAATAAATAAAGTGTACAGCAAGGGGAATAATCCTGTTACACATCAAACAACTCTCTCTCCCTCTCTCTCTCTCTCTCTTTCTTTCTCTCTCTCTCTCTCTCTCTCTCTCTCTCTCTCTCTCTCTCTCAGTCCTTCTCTTGCACTCGCTCTTTTTCCCCTCCATATCCTCTTCTCTAGCCTTCTTTTTCTTTCCTGCTGTCTCTTAGCATGATGTGTGCCCCCCTTTGTTCACTTTTCTCATGACAATCCCTTTTCAATGGCACTCTCTCTCTCTCTCTCTCTCTCTCCCTCTCTCTCTCTCTCTCCCTCTCTCTCTCTCTCTCTCTCTCTCTCTTTCTCTGTCTCTCTCTCTCTCTCTCTCTCTCTCTCTCTCTCTCTCTCTCTCTCTCTCGTTCTCTCTCTCTCTCTATCCTCTCAGCCCAAACCCACTCACAGCTGAAAATAGCCTCCATCTCCGCTGTTAGCTTTTGCAGGATTTTTGATGGTGTTTTTGTGTGTGTGTGTGTGTGTGTGTGTGTGTGTGTGTGTGTGTGTGTGTGTGTGTGTGTGACTATACATGTATATGTGATTTATGTTATGTGGAGAAAACCCACTGACACACTAAATTCACACAAGACCCATCAGAATCCAATCACATACACATGCACACACACACACACACACACACACACACACACACACACACACACACACACACACACACACACACACACACACACACACACACACACACACACACACACACACACACACACACATCTATACAGTATATGCATACACACAATCCCTCCAACATAAGCCCAAACACACATACACACACACACACACACACACACACACCAACAGCAGCAGCAGCAGCAGCAGCAGCAGTACTGTAATCTGCTAGTGAGACAGGCTTCTTTCCCTCAGCAGGGGTCCTGGATCAGCCTCTCACTGCTCAAAGAGCCAACATAGCTGCAGGAACCAGGACAACCAGATCTGTGTGTGTGTGTGTGTGTGTGTGTGTGTGTGTGTGTGTGTGTGTGTGTGTGTGTGTGTGTGTGTGTGTGTGTGTGTGAGAGAGAGAAAGAGAGAGAGTGTGTGCGTGTGTGTGTGTGTGTGTGTGTGTGTGTGTGTGTGTGTGTGAGAGAGAGAGAGAGAGAGTGTGTGTGCATGTGTGTATTACTATGAGCATGTGTTCACCATTTTCATGTTTTATGAGTGCAAGTTCACATTTACATATAAACCCTTCCCCCATACCTCATGAGCTTTTCGCTTGTCCTCTCGTGTGTGTGTGTGTGTGTGTGTGTGTGTGTGTGTGTGTGTGTGTGTGTATGTTTGAGTGTTTGATTGTACGTGTGTGTGCGCGTGTGTGTGTATCTGATTGTACGTGTGTGTGTGTGTGTGTGTGTGTGTGTGTGTGTGTGTGTGTCTACTGTATGTGTATGTGTGGGGGGTATATGTATGTGTGTGGGTGTGTGTGCATGTGTCTGATTGAACGTGTTAGTGGGTGTGTGTGCATGTGTGTGAATGTGGGTATTTGATGAAAGTGTGTGTGTGCAATCTCGAGTCATGAGTGTTTGTGTGTGTGTGTGTGTGCAAATCAATCTGGAGTCACGAGTCAATAAATGGCTGAATCTCAGAATCACCACCTTGCATGACTCTGCAGCATGACGGCTGTAGGCAGCACAAACCCTTGTAAGTGTGTGTGTTTGCATGTGTGTGTGTGCGTCTGTGTCTGTGTCTGTGTGTGTGTGTGCGTATGTGCATGTGTTTGTAAGTGCGTGTGAGTGTTTGCATGTGAGCCTGTATGCATGTGCACGTGTGTGTTTATATGTGTGTGTGTGTGTGTGTGTTTTTGTGTGTGTGTGTGTGTGTGTGTGTGTGTGTGTGTGTGTGTGTGTATGTGTGTGTGTGTGTGTGTGCGTGTGTGTGCGTGTGTGTGTGTGCGAGTGCTTGCCACAGCTCCTTGCAGATGGCCTGCCTGTGGCGTCTGCATGAGATGAGGCATCACTGAATCACGCCTCTGGCTCCTGAGACTGCCTCACAGTCCACCGCATCCTTCAGTAAACAAGGGTGTGTGTGTGTGTGTGTGTGTGTGTGTGTGTGTGTGTGTGTGTGTGTGTGTGTGTGTGTGTGTGTGTGTGAGTGAGAGAGAGAGACAGAGAGACAGGGAGAGAGGGAGAGAGAGAGAGAGAACTTTGGTGTGTGTGTCTTTCGGACAGAGGGGCAGCTGTGAGTGTGTGTGTGTGTGTGTGTGTGTGTGTGTGTGTGTGTGTGTGTGTGTGTGTGTGTGTGTGTGTGTGTGTGTGTGTTTGGGGGGGGAGTTCTGTGTGTGTGTTATTTGTGTGTGTGTGAGACAGAGATGCA
>JAODXP020000016.1:8582619-8585119 GCA_027497455.2 Sardinella longiceps | reverse complement strand
AAGCAATATACCGGAGTACGTTTAAGCATAGTCCTGCTGCACGAGCCTTCTAACAGCAATATATTTCGCATGAAATGAAAGATTTTCGAACAGCACAGACCTAACGCGAACACGAAACACTTTTATTGAGTCAATGTAACCTCAGATCTTATACTTTCGGTTTCCAACAGTCAGGTCCCATTGATTCAGTGTAAAGTGCCTGTTCGCTTCTGCGTTCGCGTTCGGTCTGTGCTGTACCAAATTACTTTGTTCCACTCGCTAACTAGCGCATTTAGCAAGCTCTTTCAACAGGACTGTGCTTGAATTCACTCCGGTACTCTCCTTTAACACTCATTCAGACCAGCTCTTCAGAGAGCACCTCCTGACACACAGTCTCTGCTCACGTAGAGTGACCTCTCACACCTGGATAATATTCCCTCTTATTCTCATTTACTCTCATTCAAATGAATAGATTCCTTAGATGTCTAATGTCTGCCTACATCACTGGGCTTCAGAACAACAATGTTACTATAAACAGACCAAATAACATCCTGCCAGATTACCAACACAGGAAAAGGAAAAGGACATCAACTGCAGGAAAGAAATCCCCAGAGAACACTCTTAATCAAAATGCTTTTAAATGCACAAATCATGAATATAACGTTCCTAAGAAGTTTAAAGAATAAAGAAGAATAAAAAAAGAAAGCTCCAGCTCAGGTAAGGGCAGAACAGCGCACCAGTATCCCCATTAAGAAGAACAGAGCAGTGCACCAGTATCCACTTTAAACAGCAGAGCAGCCCACCAGTATCCCAGGGCAGCAAACCAGTATCTCCATTAAGAAGGGTAGAGCAGCGCACCAGTATCCCAGGGCAGCACACCAGTATCCCCATTAAGAAGGGTAGAGCAGCAAACCAGTATCCCCATTAAGAAGGGTAGAGCAGCACACCAGTATCCCAGGGCAGCAAACCAGTATCCCCATTAAGAAGGGTAGAGCAGCACTCAAGTATCCCAATTAAAGGGCAGAGCAGCACTCAAGTATCCCAATTAAAGGACAAAACAGTGCACCAGTATCCCCATTAAAGGACAAAACAGTGCACCAGTATGCCCATTAAGAAGAATAGAACAGTGCACCAGTATGCCCATTAAGAAGAATAGAACGTATCCCCATTAAGAAGACTAGAACAGTGCACCAGTATCCCCATTAAGAAAGCACTAGCAGATCAGATGGTATTTCCACTGCTGCCCGTGGGCTGCTCAGACAGACTGGCCTTTCTCCACAGAATACACTAATATAAATAAGAGAACAATTACACTTATGCATTTAGCACATCTACAGAGTACATGTAATCAATACATGTAAATCAAAGAACATCAGAACCTCTACACAGAACAGAATACACTAGATAAGAGAACACCAGAATGGTCTACACAGAACAGAATACACAAAATAGGAGAACACCAGAACGTCTACAAAGAACAGAATACACTAGATAAGAGAACAGCAGAACGTCTACACAGAACAGAATCGACTAAATAAGAGAACACCAGAACTTTCCTCAGTAAACTCCAAAACCCACTTTCAACCCTTTACTACGGGGCTAAACTGCGTCAGATTCTCAGAGAAAATGAAGATTTGGCCACTCTGTGTGACCGTGTTACTGCTAACTCTATGTAATATTTTAGTCCTTTCTAAAAATTGAGCTTTGGCAATAGTGTTGGGTGGAACGGAACTGTACTAAACTGGGCTGGACTTTTTGTTTCCCAGCAGGCAGCCATGGAGCACTGAGCATGAACACTGAATTAGGAAAGACCAATGTACAGTACCACTCAAGTATGGTGCGTTTCCACTACGGCCCAGGGCCGGCCCGAGGCTTTTCCCCGGGCTCAAACACCGGAGTTTAGCCCCAGTCTTGCGTTTCCATTAGCTAAACTTGCTTAGCGACAGTAGCACAAGCTAAACCATTTATGTTGCTAGGCAGCTCTAAAGAAATGCTACCTGAACGTTTTTAAAATTCTTCAGTTTTATTATTGCATCACGTTCCATTCCAAAAGCCCCAGTTTGGCCCCGGTTCGGCCCTGGTCAACTCCAGGGCCGGCCTGAGGCCATTTGAGCCCTGGCCCCGGTCTGGCCCTGACAGTGGAAACGGGAAAAGTCTGAGGCTTTACCCCAGACACCGGGGTTTTACCCCGTAGTGGAAATGCACCAGTAGTGTGTGTAGTGTTGGGCCCAGCTATAAGCAGCTCCCACTGGGACTGGATGGAGGAGGGAAAGACTGGGGATAAACGAGAAGCAGAGATGGAGGGAGAGAGACGGAGGGAGGGAGGGAGGGAGGGAGGGAGAGGAGGGAAAGCGAAGTCAGTCTTTAAAGAAATGTATAAATATGTCACGTGTCCATACTGCACGGGAGGGAATGCTCTGTTGAGGGGGGGTATCGGTGTGTGTGTGTGTGTGTGTGTGTGTGTGTGTGTGTGTGTGTGTGTGTGTGTGTGTGTGTGTGTGTGTGCTCTGGAGAGGGAGAG
>JAODXP020000016.1:8573363-8575019 GCA_027497455.2 Sardinella longiceps | reverse complement strand
AACGGTATTCATTTGAGTCGCGCGGCTCCAGCAATAGGATCTTCATCCATCACGAGCTCCTAATTCTCGCGCACATAGAAGCGTTGGCGCATTGCCCCGAGAGCGTTTTTCCCGCGATGCTTTCTCCTTATGGACCGGGCGTGCGCCAACACGCTGGGATACCGGTAAAAACGCCAGAAAGCGGCTTACAGACAACCCCTTTACCATGATCACAGGAGACCACTCGATCTGCTCTCTCTCTCTCTCTCTCTCTCTCTCTCTCTCTCTCTGTGGTACAGTGAGTGAGTTTGTGACACAACGTGAGTCATACTGTACTTAAAGTGATGTTTTTTTATGGAAAGTCTCTCTCTCTCTCTCTCTCTCTCTCTCTCTCTCTCTCTCTCTCTCGTGTGTGTGTGCTGCTGCTGCTGCTGCTGCTCGTGTGTGTGTGTGTGTGTGTGTGTGTGTGTGTGTGTGTGTGTGTGTGTGTTTCCGATTTGGCACAGAGAGGGTTTGCTCTCTTCTCTGGCAGAGCAAGTGCACCTGCTAGGATTCTTCGCAGAGTGGTGAGAAGGAAAATAACGCAGAGAGAAAAAAAATCAATTCGTTTTTCTAAACTGTAGAGAATCACTGCTATTCACCATATCAATACATGTGCAGCTATACACCCACACAGAGACAGTCAGGGGGAATCAGATAGAGGGAGAAACAAACAGGCATAGTCGGAGTATGGGTGTGTGTGTTGGTGTAGTAGATCTCCCGGATATGGCGACCCGAAATGGTACTTCGCTGAAACCCAAATTTCCTTAGCCCCTCCGAGTCTTATGACGCCACACGCTCTAGTTGCTTCTAGAGTCTTTCTCTTCTCACAGACACACTGAGTGTGTGTGCCTCTGTAAACAAGCCGCCGGGCGTGCGCGCGCACGCTCGCACACACACACACACACACATAAGAGAGAAAGAGAGAGAGAGAGAGAGAGAGAGAGAGAGAGAGAGAGAGAGAGACGTGGTGGGACCGTAAGACAGGTGAAAAAAATTGTTCAGCAGATTTACTCTCTCTCTCTCCCTCTCTCGTTCTCTCTCTCTCTCTCTCTCTCTGTCACTCTCTCCTTTCCACCTCCATACTTTCTCCTAGAGAGAGAGAGAAAGGAAGAGAGAGAGAGAGGGAGAGAGAGAGAGAGAACACATGCACATGCTCAAGCTGAACAGAGACGGTGCATTGCCGCAATGACAAACATACCCTGACATAGGAGGCAAATGAACCATACATCCGCTGACACACAGCAAACTTTTTAACTTTTTGAGCACCTGCGACAACAGATGTGGGTGGCCGAGAGAGTACACTACTTACCCTCAGCACACACACACACACACACACACACACACACACACACACACACACACACACACACTGCTTACCCTCCACACACGACTCCGGTGGTCAGTCAGTGACACGAGTGACACGCATTTCAGCGCCCGGGCGGCGGACACACTTTCACGCAGGCTGATGTGTGCTCGCGGCTGTAGAGCGAGACCAAGATCAGCTCACCCATCCACGCAGTGACCGGTCGGTCGCTCGCACACACACACGCGCCAGGGATGGAATCCAGAAAAAAGGGTCGTGCACTGATGAAGCCAGGGAGATCCAGACGACTGCGAATGCGATTTCTGCCCAAA
>JAODXP020000016.1:8540863-8545863 GCA_027497455.2 Sardinella longiceps | reverse complement strand
CTTCAAATGCTTCTGCTCCGACAAGGCTGCTCAGCTGCAAGGTGTTCAGTCAGTTGCAACTGCTGTTGAGCATTGTTTGCTAAGTGTGGAAACAAGTTGCTAAATTAGACTTATGGTGTTGATGAACTATGAAGCCTTGTTACCCCAAACACGAAAGGACAAACAGCAGCAATTAGAGCGAACGGCACGCGCATTTTAAAATGAGATGCGATCTCGCGGTGGGTGCGCATATATGTCCAAATTCACCAGTAGCCTACTTCTCGATTTAATAACTCGGAGAGTTTTTCTCTCTCAAATGTTGTACATATATCATTTTAAAGTACTTTACAAGGGCTACATAACTGTGGTGGTTAGGCTACTAGTTGCGGTAATAAACGGTTTACAAATGAATTAATTGTGAAGACAGTTGTACTGTGGAAACAGTTCTACATTGTGATCATGCTGTCAAATACCTACATTTCTAAAACTGTGGAAGCCATAGGCATATCTATTTATCTGTAAGCCTAGATAGTGAGGGGGTTTTTGCAACTAATAACACTATGCACCTGTTACAGCTGTTTTTGCAGTCAAGCTGATGTAGCTTGTAGACAGATAAGTGAAATGTTGGTCAGAGAATCTGTGACCCACCACCACGAAACCAGGCATAAGTCTCCAGATATCAAAAATGAGTTATCTATTTAGCTTGATAGAGCAGATATAGAGGTTTATCAGGATGAAAAGATTATGTTTCTATCACAAGCAGAACCAGAGTTATGGCAAATTTACTCTCGGAGTTTGGACAACTTTTGCAATATGCCTTTTCAAGAAATCATCGAAAATGTCTTTGATCAGTGAACCCGGAACTTATGATTACCCTTAATTAGTTAACTGATTAAACACCTTTATTGACCAAATTTGAATGTAATGACCACAGAAACTGAAAATATAAGTGTTAAGGTACCGTTTTCTGCTAAGATGTCAAAACACATAAAAAATTGCCTACGTGTCTAAATTTGGCTGTAACTCTGATCGTGCCAGTGCTACTTATGCCTGGTTTCGTGGTGGGCGGTCACCCCTGTGCTATTTAGGCTACTCCTGCAGATTATGCATTACAAGTTGGTGTAGGCTATGTCTTCCAATGATTAAGACATAGGCTACTTTCCACAAAACAATTTACATAACAACTGAAATTGAAAATGTATGCCTCATTTTACAGAGGTGTGCAGTGAAACAAGTCTCAAATTTTAAAATTGACTGCATATTGGGTTCAATTGTTAAAAAAAAGATTCCAATGTCTGACTGACAACTAACCAACTTGGATAAAAACATCTGCTGAATGCATAAATATTAATGAACATGTAAACTACAACAGTTGGTCAGGGTCATTGTCAGTATAATTGTCAGTATTAGCCTACCTCATGGAGCACTGTAATGACATGCAATGGAATTAGCTAAGCCATTGAAATAATAGGCTATGTGATCTTACAAAATATTAAAATGCACCAGAATGCAGGGAACGGCTATAAGCTCTTAAAAAATTTCTTCTTCGCTTGAAAATTTTACTATTACACAAATCGCTAGATAGTTGGTGAGGGGGCCCTAAATTCTAATCTTTCATGGGGCCCAAAATTTCTGGCGGCGCCCCTGATTTAAAGCAACATTTCTTGAAACAAGAAAAAAATACTAAGATTAATTTTCTTATTTTTGAGATCTAAAGTCTATAAACTAGCCATATTTTCTTAAAACTAGTCAACAAAAAATGCTGAAAACAAGAAAAATTTGCTTTAATAGAAGACATTTATGCTAAATTCAAGCCAGGCCATATGGTCTCCCATCCAGCTCTGAATCCCTCACCATGCTGCTTAGCTTTTGTTATGAAGTTGCTCTGCTTACCTTGGTTTGCCACTGGGAACTTGTTAAATCTCAGTGATCAAATAGTCTACCAGTTTTGTCTAGTAACTATTTTGATGTAATTCTACCACAAATTGTTTCCAAAGTGAAACAAAGTAGCCTATCAATAAGTTTCAGATCAACATGGTATAGCGCCACCAATGGGTCAAATCTGGAGTTGCATCTATGAAAGTGCCCGCAATTTTTTCAAAAATCTTTTCCCAAAATACAGGATTACACAAATGAGTGATTATGTCTCAATTAAGGCACCATAAGTATTCTTATCTTTAGCATTATTCACCCTATATGTTTTTGTGTATTTAGTAGTTTAGTCTAGTAGTATGCAAGCACCATAACTACTGTATACCAGGAACAGCCTATCAACCACCAGTGTACACCATGACAACCTACTAATCAATATGATTTCAATAACAACCAGCATAGCAACCACCATTACTACAGCAAAGACCAACCAACTACCTCAAGTACCGTAACAACATCTTATAGGCCATCTCCATATGACAGCAACCTATCAACAGGCATAGACCAGGATTAAGAGAGTAGGCTATACACCATGAATACCATGGTGAATAGGCCACTGACTAAATGTATGTGCATAATTTAGGACATGGTAGGCTATGACAGCAGAGATCCCAAATTCAACACAAGTACAGTAACTGAGCTGGTGTCATTGTGTCATATAGGCCATCTGATGGGCAAACTGTAGCTGATATATCATTTTGGATCTTGATTGTGGTGTTAAACTAGTTATAATAGTTTTAAGACTGTGAAGAGGGATTAAAACCTTGCATTTCTGTCATTTTCTTTAAGATTCTTGAATTGAGAAAATGTATTAAGAGTTTTAGTCTTAAAATAAGGAAAAAAATCTTGTTACTTTCTTGAGATCATTTGTACATTTTCAAATCCATCTTGATATTAGCTGGAAAATCTTATTAAGAAAAAGTTAGATCCATTTTCTCAAAATAAGACAATATTTCTTAAGTAAAAAATGCTTGACAAGATTTTATTTCTATCTAGACTTAAAATAAGAAAAAAATAAGGAAAAAAATCTTATTGCTTTCTTGAGATCATTTGTCAATTTTCACTATAGCTTATTACTGGTTAAATTCATCTTGAAATTAGCTGGAAAATCTTAGTAAGAAAAAGTTAGATCAATTTTCTCAAAATAAGAAAATATTTTGCTTGATATAAATTGCTTGGCAAGATTTTATTACTATTTTTACTTAAAATAAGACTTATTTTCAAGAAACAAGACTTTTTTTACTTGCTTAGAAATCACTTTTTGCAGTGTACTGCTCTTACACACACGCTTTACTATCAGAACACCTACATCACCTACAGTGTATATCATCACACACACACACACACACACACACACACACACACACACACACACACACACAGAGTTATGAATTGGAATAACTTTAGTTAAAAAACTCAAATGTTTGAATGCACTATGAATGCACTATAACTCTTTATGAATGAGTTCACAATGCTTTATATACAGTACAGACTTTAAGTAAGATGTTACCATACTCTTCCTTTCACACACACACACACACACACACACACACACACACACACAGTGTCTTTAACTTCTGTGACTCTCTACTCATTCAGGGTAGAGTCTAGCCAAACCTGAGGGTTAAAGCAAAGATTTGATTTCATTTTGAGCATTTTATGATTTTCAAAACAGTAATTTTTCCATAACCCTAAACAGAGGAACATTTACAGCGATTCTTTCGGCACAGTTTTGACAAGTATTAGCACTTGTAGCCAATCTATTCACTAAACTCTAAACTAAAGGCTCAATTTGATGTTTTTGCTAAACTGCATACACTCACTGCAATTTTATAGAAATTTTATAGCAAAAGAAAAAAGACAACTCCTATGGGTGTGTATTACATTAACTGAGACAAGATTCCATTTCCCCCCAACTATAGAGGTAATCACTTTCAGATTGACAATAAAGTCACTGAGCTCTAGCCTGCACGGTTGATGCACACTGGGGGTGTGTTGCACAATTACTGTATACACGTACTTCCTACATTTTATTACAGCACACACAATTACATGCCCACAGAGCCTGCCCTCCCATACACAGGTAAAACTATTCACTAATATGCATTTGTGGAGTAAACTTGGACGTTTCCCAAGAGTATCTGGTTAATGTGTGTGTTTATTATGGTCATTAGCTGTATGGAAATAGCTTGTTAGTTATGAATTGAACTTCAGTATAGTATTATGGTGCAGTAACTGAATTGGGAATTGAACTGAACTGAACTGAACTGTATAGCTTGGTTACTGCATGCAAAATGTGCAAAGCTGTGCAAAGCTGTGTGGTGTACTGTACTATGCCCTTACACATGAAGAGTTCAGATGCAAAACCCCCTAAACACTATTTTTGTGAAAACTGAGTTGTTGATATTGTGTGAATCCTGTATAAATCTAGAATATGTAAATTAAATGTTTTTGTGAAAAAATAAAATAAAACCTGCTCCCCGCCGTGTCTAAAATATCTGTCTACAATCAAAACACTCTAAACGCCTGATAAAAAATGGCCTTTTTCTCAAAAAGTGGTCAAGTGGACATGTCTTCAAACAAAGAGCTTGTGGGCTAGTATTCATAGGTCAACTCAGTCACAGAATCATTCTATCCATGATCCAAATTTATGTGTGTCCAATAAACACCACATTCCCATTACTCTTTTCATTTTACAGCTGAACAGTGTAGGCCTATGTGAACCTAACTGGCTTCCACATTTACCCTGGATGCACTTCAAACCTTTGAAATAATATTTTTACAAATAGGTGCCATCTTGGATTGACTCTCATCTGTACTGCAGTGCAGTTCTATTGCTGTTCCATGAGTGAGAGAAAACAAATCCACTGATCTCTAAACGGACATCACAAATATCCCCTCATCAAAGACCTCCACATCACTGTACTGTCCTCAATCTTTACTGCTCTCTCTCTCTCTCTCTCTCTCTCTCTCTCTCTCTCTCTCTCTCTCTCTCTCAAGTGAGCTTTACAGAATACACTATAAAGGAAGCTAGCACACACACACACACACACACACACACACACACACACACACACACACACACACAC
>JAODXP020000016.1:8500863-8513363 GCA_027497455.2 Sardinella longiceps | reverse complement strand
AACTTCGGTCAATTTCAACAAGAGCTCTAATGGCTCAAACAACTTATCCTTGAACAGAGAATTAGCACTGACAGCTAACCCATGGGGCAGAACTTTAAATTGCATTTTTAACATTTTAACATGCAGCACTCTTTTAGTCATTTTGTATACATACACACTACAGTGCTCTGTTGTAGGTGTCTGTGGATGTTACACAGCTTTTGGGATGACGTTTGGAGCATGTTAAGAACACATTCAAAGTTCTGTCCCCATGGGTTAGCTGTCAGGGCTAATTCTCTCTTCAAGGAAACCTTTTTGAGTTGGACCAACATTTCTCACATCTTTAGTGCTGGCAAGTCTCAAGTAGCTGGAGCAATAGAGCTCTTGTTGACATTGACTGAAGTTGTCCTTTAATTAATTATCATTAAAGGCGGTTATGGTATTCGCCGGCGTTTGTTTGTCTGACTGATTCAAATTCAAATTCAAATGGTGCTTTATTAGCATGACTGTGCAATTACAGTATTGCCAAAGCCAGTGTTTAGACAAACGCAGTAAAATGACATACAAGTAACAAATATAACAATAATATAAATGATGGGTACATCAATATCAGTACAACAGGAATATAGTATGCATTAATGTGAATTGTGTGCATGGATGAGTGTGTGTGTGTGTGTGTGTGCAGACTGTCTGTGTACAAAATAACTAGGAAAGTTATACGTATAAGGATTTGTATGAAATTTTTACCAAAGGTGTGTCTTTGCCAAAGGGAAGAACCCATTCAATTTTGGTGGTGACCAGTGATCCAGAACGTCTTCTAGAGTTTATCTTGGGTCTAGTTATTATTGTTTTCTAACTGACTGTTTTCTAACTGACCTAACTGAGCTCTGTGACCTTATTTTCTATGTTATGTCATGCTTAACTGTCTATTTGGGTGGGTAGCAGATATACTGGACAGAGGCAGAGGGCTAAGAGAATGGCAAACATAAGCATGCAAGGAACACAAGGAACTACAAAGGCTACAAGGACACAAGGATACAGGAAAATCTTATTGCCACTGCCCAGGCTTCAACATGCACACATATACACACACACACACACACACACACACACACACACACACGGTTCCATGTTAGCTGTATACTAACATGGACAAACTTTCTATCTCTACATCTTTTTCTTTGCCACTCACTCTCTCTCTCCCTTCTCTTCAATAGCTGCTAAAACCCAATCCTCCATGGCACCTGGCTTCAGACTCTAAATGATTTAGCGCTAAATGACAAAATGCAAAATATCGACAATAACATGTAAACACAACAAGAGACAGGTTCAATAGTCTCTCTCTCTCTCTCTCGGTCTGTGTGTGTAGAAGCACATGTATGTGTGTGTACATGCGTGTGTGTGTGTGTGTGTGTGTGTGTATGTGTAAGTGTGTGTGTGTGCATTGGCTGCGTGCATGCTGATGTGTGTGTTGAGCAGAGCAGGGCTCCATCCATCAACACTGAAGTGGGTGGCGATTAGGTTTCCCTCAGTGGATCAATGCCTAATAAACGCTCAGCCATCCCACTGGGGACAGGAACGCCAATAACCTAACCACTACTGCTCGGCTCACACACCACTGCCAACACACACACACACACACACACACACACACACACACACACACACACAGACACACACACACACACATGCTTACTTACTAACTCACACACACACTCTCACTCAGACACAAGTGTACACATATTTCGTTTCATGGGTCCACACATACACAGACTTCATGGGTTCACACATACACATACAGCCGGACATAAACAGAGTATAATGTCCATGATTGATATTGTAAGTGAGCTATGGCTTTGCATAGTTATTTAGATCCATATTATTTGCATCTTTATTCTGATCCATATAACCAAAACAACATAATGGCAGTCATCTTATCAGCATGACCAGCAGACAGCTTTCACAGGTGGACACACACAACCTCTCACAATCAGTTACCACAGATGACCATCAGATGACCATCACTGATCTACACACATCACTCATACACAAACACACACACACACACACACACACACACACACACACACACACACACACACACACTCACTCATACACACACACACACACACACACACACACACACACACACACACACACACACACAAGCTCATTCCAAAAGGCACACACACACACACACACACACTCACACACACAAACGGATGTAGACATATGCTCCATGGCATGTAAAGGTGGTGAATATGCTGACTATGTAGCTGTATGATGGTCTATAGTATGTCCCCCCTCACCAGCTTATGTAACAGAATCAAGTATTTATGAAGACATGACTGCTGAAGGAGGGAGAGAGTTCCTACTGTGGGATTATTCCTCATGGCTTTGGGAGCCTGTGTAGACTAGACGCATTTTCAGAAAAAGTCCCTCTATTGGGGTTCTAGAAGCATTTTTTAGTAAAAGTTGTGAACAGGTCTATTTCACCTAATTAAGGTGTGCTGAATTCAACTAACCCTGTTCACAAGCTGAATTTTGAGGTTTTGACTATCTAATTTGCAAAAACAAAATGGCTGCCGAATTTAGCGATTTCTAGCACTGTGTTTTAGCAAGAACTGCTATTCCATGCAAATCAATGCACATTTATGACATATTTGTTTCTCACTATGTTCCTTAAGCATTAGATCAAAGATAAAAGATGATATTTACAAAATAAAATCCAAAAAGCTAGCATTATGCTAATCATGCTAATCGTTATTTAATATTTTCTATTAAGATGTTATACAGGGCAGGAAAAGTAGCCTTATTTAATGATGGAGAAATTGCATTTCTAAGTTGTAATATGCTAATAAACCACCATTCTTTCCTACACACATATATATATAACCTGCTGTAACTTTTAACAAAAGTCTGCAGATATTCAAAGCCCAAGAAGTCATATTTGAAACATTTTTCTGAAGTGTTTAAAGGATTACAATACTTCTTATTCAAATTGCTTATAGGAGACAAAAAATGGAAAACCACTTTTACATTGACTTTGATGAATTAAGAGAGGTTGTGCATGGTCAAAGAGCTATCATGAACATGAGGCATGGTTCTGCCCTCTTTCATATACTACATTTAGAAATAGGCACTAAAACATGAGCGAATTAGAACAAAGCCTACAAATTATGTCAAATAGCACAAAGCCATTGCAGTTCAATTAAGGTGGTCAGAGTGGGGTGTTGTTTAGGCAAGAAACACATTTCAATACACATCTTAAATATGAGGTGTTAACTAGGCTTGTAAAATATCACTTGATCTTTTTTGACAAAATACAATTGAATATAGTGTGTGTGTTAGAGTTGTTCAAGCCGAGTCTGGTCATCATTGGGTTGCTGGCATGCACACATTGATGTGCTTTGTAACACTGATTTCTGGCATTTGCAGCGCTGACTCCTGCATTGTTGGGTTCCGTATCATAAGTCCGACATCCCATTAGTCCGACATCCCATTAGTCCGAAAATGAGCCATTGAGGAGAGATCCCATTAGTCAGACATACCATTAGTCCGAAAAAAAGAAGCCCATTGTTCCGACATCCCATTAGTCCGAAAATACACATGTAGAGATGCATGAATGGCTTGTAAGGGGGCTAGTAATTAATGACCAAAATATTGACGCTACTTGTCAGTGTTGAGCTGTTCTCGCTCCTCTGTGTGGGAGTGAATGCGTGTGGGCATTGTGTGTGTCTCCTCCTCATTTTGAATGCTAATTTGTGATGGGTTTTGTAGTAGGAACGTTTTTAGACTGAAGCAGTTTGATGTTCATTTGCACACACACACAAAAAAAAACCACATCCACGGCTGATAGATAATTGGCAATTTAGGGAATACGAACCTTGGTTGCCGAATAGACCGCTGGTATTTTGTGTTATTCACTGCTTAAACCAGCGCACTTCTGCAGCAGCCTTTTTTTCCCCAGCAGTGAAGACATTAAGGACTGTCAACATGGCTGTAGCTACAATAGAGGACACCTAATTTTTCGAGCCGAAAATAAGTTAAACATTCTTAATTCATCCCTTTGCGCGCGTTAGTGCCGCAAAACATATCTCCGGTTTTGCTTCATTGTTTTCGGGTTTATGGGCATGATACCTTTACCGAGGTAGCTATTAACTAAATCAGATCACCTTGTATCATTGGTAACGTACTTGCTAGAGATTGAGAGGGTTTAATTTCGGTGTAAATATCGCCTATATTTACGCAAGGTATGTCTTTATAGTGTTAAAGGCTGAACTTGCTAGATCATCACACATTATAATATAGACCTATAATTTGCAGAGAACTGAAACCTGTGAAATGAACACAATTTTTAAAACGGTAATCTGTGGTGGGAGCACATTATTGTAGACTAAATCATTGGAGCATTTAAATCATTCACTGAAGTAAATGATATTTTTTCCAAACACAATCAGTGGCAGGTTACACTGTTGTCACAAAATCATAAATAGCCTAAAGAATTCTGTGCTAAAAAGATACAGCTGAATATTCAGCATTGCTCAGTTATGTAGCCTATTAGGAAGGAAGGAGGAGCTGTGTCTCATTGACTTTCAGTGGGTATAATTTCTGTGTTTCCATAAGAAAAAAAGTCTATCATGATGTGCTCCCACCATTGCATTTTTAAGAATTAAAAATTTCAGTAGATCTCTTATGTTGAAAAATTTTCGGCGCGCTGTGCGCGCATTTAGGACCTCGTAATTTCAAAATGTTGTATATGGCCATGACTGTCAATGCTTTACTTAATCCCTGTGTGTGTGCTTTTGCTGTGTGTCAGACTCTTCAGTCAAGTTGACTGCAAACATACAATTGTCATTAGGCTGATTGCCACTGTCTTCTCAAGCAGCTACTGTTACATACAAGACTTAAGTATCTCAATTAAATCATTTAAATCAATTAAACGTGACTATATCGCACTGGGCTCCGCACTGCGCCTCTGTTCAAAGAACTTCAGTTCGCGACACCCCCCCTTCCCTCATCACAAACTGTGGGCACGGAGCAGCAACAACCTGCGCCTTGCCGTGCGGCTGCATGGAAGCAACTGGGAACATAGGACCTGGGGAACATAGGGATGACCCCGTACTCAGTGCTGTAGCAAGGAGTGTTTGGATATGTTTACTGAGTTTGAAACTAAAAACAATGTAGACTACTGAGAAAACGTATTTTCACGAGAAAACGTATTTTCCTTCGCGGACTGCTGGGTGGACTCATTCACCAGATTTGGTGAGATGTATTGTTTTTCTGTGTTTTCATATTGCTTGACCTAGCAGAGAGACAGCAATCCCATTTTTCCTTTTTTTCTGTGGATTATAGGCTATTTTTGGTTTGCTATATCGCAGACAAAGTTTTGTCGGCAGCGGTCCTCTCGCTTTCCTGGATTGGATTATTGACTCTTGTGCGTGGTCCTGGCAAAATACAGGACATCTTTCGTTTAGTTTGGACTTTTAGGTTTATTTTCAGGACTGAATGAAAGGGGGAATTGCAATGCCTGGGATTGTTTGGGACATTTAATTGTGTGTGAATAGCGCCGCTGTGCGCGACCTGGGTTATTGTTTCATGTGTATCCTCCTTTACTGTTAAACCGAAGAAAGGGACATCGTTTCATAGCCTGTAATTAACAGACGCACTCAGATTTGTAGCCTACCTTGTACTTTATTCTCAGAATTATCTGTTTATTGCATTCATATTTAGTCATTCAGAAGAACCCCTTGATTGTTACAACAGGCCAGCACATTTCCACCTGTCTTAAGACACACGATGCTACAAAAAAGACGTCTCCTTTATTCCACGAATTTTGCGTCTTTCATTACAAGTCATCCATCCATCTTAACTGTGTATGGTCGGACTAATGGGACTTCGGACCAATGGGCCTGTTTTTTTCGGACTAATGGTATGTCTGACTAATGGTATCTCTATTCAATGGTTCATTTTCGGACTAATGAGATGTCGGACTAATGGTATTTCGGACCAATGGTCCGTCCCCCATTGTTGCTGACATGCACAGGCATCACAGGCAACTGTCCGGTATGGAAATGCCATCAGTATTGGGTGCAGTCCTGACTCTTCAAGTCTCCATACCATTTCAGAGGGTGCAGGAAGCTCTGGTGTGGGACAATGGGCATTCCTCCATACCATTGTTTGATAGTGCACTCTCATTAAATGGAAACAGAGCACATCACTTGTTGGGGGCATGGCCTGTGGTTTCCCCATCTTCAAGAAATGTCAAGCTGCATCAACAGAGTCTGTTTTGTGAACATTGTAAATTCTGCAGACAAATGTTTCTAAAGATTTGATGGTTTCTTCTGTGAGTTTACCAATGCCCACATTCTTCAACAGTGCATGGTGGTCTTTCAAGGTATTCCATGATGACCGCTTGGTGTGTTTAGCGATGTAAGAGGTGGTGTCACACCCAGTTAATGCATGAAATGCTAGCAAGGATCCTGCTGAGCATTTTGGTAGTTTGTTGAAAACAACATCAATGGGTATATACCGTCGGTTCTTGGATGTGCCTGACATCATCTAGAGGTGCTTACACTGCATATGCTGAAAGTGGGATACCAGAAGCATGAGAACATCTGTGTCCCTGGAAGAAACAACAATTGTCATAAACTGGCAGTGGATGGCATGCAGCACCAATTTTGTGTTTGCTTATATGTGGATTTCAGAGCTACCAAATCAATGGTACTCTTTGACGACCTGACCTCACGTTCCTCTCTGAAACCCCCTGCAACTACAATTTCTTTATCCTCAGGTGCCTGCAAACACAGTTCCTCAGACAATAAATGTGCAAGATCTGCTTTGTTGTCAGCCAGAGAAAGGAAATTTGACTAGTTAATTGGAAGAGATACTTCATGGCCTTCCACAACACATGGCCTTGTTGCTTTACTGCGCTGTGTTCTGGTTGTACCCTTGATTGCTTCTTGCCTCAGCTCCAGGTCGCAAAAAAGGAGGGAACAGATCTTCACGTAGTGTTCCTGAATGTCGCAAACGCTTTTGGCTCAGTCCCTCACAAACTCCTGTGGACAGCCTTTGACTACTTCAGAGTCCCAACAGCTCTCACAGCCCTTGTCAAGGCCTACTTCCAGGGCGTCCAACTCTGCATTACAACAGCAGAGCACACGACAGCTTGGCAATACCTGGAAGTGGGAATTTTGGCCAGCTGCGCCATCTCCCTGCTGTCCTTCACCCTGGCCATGAAGGTCATCATTCGGGCCTCTAGATCAGTTTCTCGAACTTTTTCAGACTGAAGACCACTTTTCCCAAATAATGTTTCTCTAGGACCACCTGCCCTACCAGTGGTCCCCGGACCACACTTTGAGAACCACTGCTCTAGATGGACGGTAGGCGGACAGCTAATAAAACCTGGGCTGAGGCTGCCACTGGTCAGCTTACATGGATGGCCTCACAACTCTCACCACGACCAAGGTTTGTACTATACGGCTTTTAAAAAAGCTCCAGGAAAACATTGAGCGGGCCTGCATGAAGATCAAGCCGAGCAAGTCCAGAAGCATCTCCATCATCAAGGGGAAGCTAGCACACACCGCTTCCACATTGGCAAGGAACCCATCCCAACTGTCTCAGAGAAGTCTGTGAAAAGCCTAGGTCATTGGTATGATGTCTTCCTGAAGGACAAAGAGCAAGTAGAGCAGCTCAGGATAGAAGTAGCCCGCGGCCTGGAGAACATCGACAGAACCTTGCTTCCTGGCAAGCTGAAGCTCTGGTGCATGCTCTATGGACTACTTCCACGTGTCCTATAGCCACTAACCTTCTATGAAGTGCCGCTGACAAAGATGGAGAAGCTGGAGAGGTTGGTCAGCTCATATATAAGGAAGTGGCTTGGCCCTCCTAGGTGCCTTCACAGTATTGGATATTACAACTGCCCATTTCCAGTCTGATGAGGAGTACAAGTGTTCCAGGCTGGAGATGATGCTACTGGATTTGAGGGATCCAGTTGTAGCCCAAACTGCCCTCATCCTGGCCACGGGGAGGATGTGGACCCCATCAGCTGCAACTGAGCAAGCAAAGGCAGCACTCATACACAAGGACATGCTGAAGACCCCATGTGCCCTCTTTGCCCAAGTCCAGCAACACTGAAGCACATCTTGGTTGGATGCAAAGCTAGCCTCACCCAAGGCCGTTGCACCTGGTGGCATAACCAGGTGTTAAGGTGTCTAGCGGCAGTGTTGGAAACTCGGCGGACATCTGTGAATGCCCTTCCTCCCCCTTCAGACCAGTGGCAACTAACACCATTCGTTCAGGAGGGCGAGGGCCAAGCCAATCGCATCACCATAACAGCAGACAATGGTAAGTTGGACAGACCTGCTGAAAAGGGAAGCGAGTGGCTGTGGATAAAGAGAAAAGACTGTATGTGCCTTCAATTCATGTTATGGGACCTAGGGAGTGGGAGCCTGGGATGCTGGGATTCACTGCTGAATCCTCTGGAGGTGTTGTGGGCTCATCAGCGAAACACTCAGGAAGGAGGGCGCCCACTTGACAACCCAAAGGGTGTATCACTCAATTGACCACCCACGGAGTCTCAGCAGTGCCTCAAGTTTGATTCAAGGGATAACAACATCAAGTCCTTTACAACAGATCTAAGACTTGTCTGAATGTTTAAAGTTATAGAAAATGATGACCATTAGCGTTGTACGGTAACTTTATCTGTACCCGAAGGTAGATTTGGTATTATTAGCATAATATTAGCATTTAAAAATAAATTAATTAATTAATTATAGCTACCATCTTTGATCTATTGCTCAAGGAGAATAACTTAAACTTTCATGTAAATAATGTCCATTTATCTCCATGAAATAATTCCTTGCTAAAATACAGTGCAGAAAATCTGAAATTTTATTAGTGATAAAACTGCATTAGGCTATGCCTGGTAAATCAGTAATTGAAAAAACAAACAAATAAACAAGAAAACAAGTATACTTACTGTTAATGATATCATCTTAATACAGAGTATTCCTAAAACATTTTAATCACTTCTCTTGAGTTTTTAAACATAGGTTCTAACATCTTAATAGAAAATATTAAATAACGATTAGCATAATTAGCATAATGCTAGCTTTTTGGATTTTATTTTGTAAATATCATCTTGTATCTTTGATATAATGCTTAAGGAACATAGTGAGAAACAAACATGTCATAAATGTGCATTTATTTGCATGGAATAGCAGTTCTTGCTAAAACACAGTGCTAGAAATCGCTAAATTCGGCAGCCATTTTGTTTTTGCAAATTAGATAGTCAAAACCTCAAAATTCAGCTTGTGAACAGGGTTAGTTGAATTCAGCACACCTTAATTAGGTTAAATAGACCTGTTCACAACTTTTACTAAAAAATGCTTCTAGGATGCACATTTATCAAAGATGCCTCTAGACTAGTGGGGGTGTGTGTTAGTGGGAGCATGTGTGTGTGTGTGTGTGTGTGTGTGTGTGTGTGTGTGTGTGTGTGTGTGTGTGCTGGAGAAATAAAATGTGTCTGTCTTGGTCTAAAATCCCAGTCCACTGAGACTGTCCTCTCTGAGGAGAAAGACTTTACCAGAGCCCAACACACACACACACACGCACGCACGCACACACACACACACGCACACACACACACACACACACACACACACACACACACACACACACACACACACACATTCTCTCTCTCTCCTATTTTTTCTCTCATGCTTTCCTCTTCCCCAATCCCCAATACCAAACAACACCATGCCACCATACCCAAACAATCACATATGCCCAACTACAAACATTACTAATCCCATCATATGCCCCATACAAAACACTAATCCCATCCCAAATGCCCCATACACAACTACACCAAACTAATCACACATGCCCCATACACCTGTGCTTAACTTAACTTAACCACCTCCATAAGCCTCCTAGCCTTCCTAGACCCCACTTATAATTATTAGTGAGTCTCTGCTGCTTTTGATAAGTGTCTGCTAAATACCACTCAACTTTAAATACCGGCTGATATCTCTTTAGCAACTGCTCATAGGGCCATGAATGTTCTAGATGCCTGGCCTGCTATAAAAATATCTACTTCCAGACAGCTAGGGGAATAAATGTTAGAAACCTGCTAAAATCTCTCCTTTCAGACAGCTAGAGAATAACTCCATGAATGTTAAAGATACCCTGGCTCTAAATAAAATCTCTCTATATTTTCTGACAGACAGTGAATAATGCCATGAATATTGGAGATGGCCATAAGCTGTATTTCCATTGGACTGTGAAGCCCGGAGGCTGAGGCTGACACACTGATCCAGTCTTACATAATGTAGGCTAGTATTGAGCACAGCTAACATGCTTGAGTCCTTCACTGTGGGAAATGGATGCATTCACATAAGGCATTCATATACTGCAAAAAAATGGCCTTCCATTTATTATTATTATATAAGTACTTAAAACAAACTTAAAGTTGATTTGACTTACAGTGTGTTAAGCACATTATCCAGGATGAAACCCTGAGGAGTCTGTGGTGTGTGTGTGTGTGTGTGTGTGTGTGTGTGTGTGTGTGTGTGTGTGTGTGTGCATGCTACAGTCTCCGAGGACCCAGTTTTTTTCTGGAGATTTTCCTCAGCAATTATCATCCACTTCCATCCTACACACTCCTCCTCTCTCCTCAGTCTCACCTGATTCCTCTCCGAGACTCTCACATCTCACCTGATTTAACTAATGATTACTTCACCTACTATAGTTACTTTTCTAATCACTTCTCCTCTCACGCCCTCTATAATAGTCTCTCCTATTTGTCTTCTTTCACTATGTATTTTACCTTCATCTCCTTGGACAATGTCACAAAGTCAAAGAAATATTGTATATAGAATGCATTGTGTTAGATGCTGCTGTAAAATCCTTGATATTCTGTATCTATGAATTAATCTTTACATTTCTCATTGTTATGTCTTTGTTTAATGAAGCCATGCCAGGTTAATATGGTAACATTTTTAGAGGCCCAATAATTTACTCAAGGAGTGAATTATGCTGGTTTTCCAAAGTGTCAGGGGATACTTCTATTCTAGGCCCGCTACCTACCTGCTGACTGTCGCTGTCAAACGCTCGCTCTCAAAACGCTTGAGTGACTGAGGGGGTAATAGCATGACATCCTGTTATAATGCAATGCCAATGACAATGTAAACTTGTCAGACTTGGAATCTTATCTTTGCACTTGTTAACTTGCTAGGATAGTCTAGCGTTGCCTGTTCTCTTGTGACTGAAACTTGTGATTACCGCTCACACTTTCAACTTTACTAAGACGTGTGTTGCTCTATAGGCTACTTAATAGGCCCATATGATAACTAGAAAAGTGCTCAGAGAGCGCAAACCTCCACTAAGACAATGCGGTCACAGATGGTGTTCTGGGTCACCGATCGCTACCAAAATCGAAACAGTTCTTCCTCGTCCCAATACACATGTTGTCCAAAAATTTCATCCTAATCCGTGCAGTATTTTTCGAGTTATGTTGTACACAGACAGACACGCATATACACACACACACGCCGGTGAAAACATAACCTCCTTGGCGAAGGTAATAATAATTAGCAATTCAACGTTAACAAATATGAGGATTTTTAAGGTCCGGAACGTCATTTGTCGGATTAAAATGAATGGCAGGGACATTGCACACTTTTAACCCTAAAAGATCATTTTCATGAATGTGGACGAAGTAGGCCTTTGTAGCACCGCTGACCAATCAAAGTAACTACCTTAATTAGACGAGAGGCTAAAGGTTTTGACAGTTTTTCCTGAAAGTGGGTCAACTTTGTACTTTTCATGATGTAACCACTACATCTCTATTCCAGTGAACCACATCCTATGAGCTTGGAATGCATCAGATCACTAGGCAATTCCAGAGAACCATATCCCTTGAACATGGAATGCATTAGAACACCTTTGGCCAATTCCAGAGAACCATATCCCTTGAACATGGAATGCATTAGAACACCTTTGGGCAATTCCAGTGAACCATATCCTATGAACACAACATGGACTGTAGTAGAACACCTTTGGGCTATTCCAGACAACCATATGAAATTCTCCACTTACATGTTGTAAACATGTACATTTATTTCTGTACTCAGATACATGCACACTCATTCAATTCAACACTTACATACTATACACAAACACACACACACACACACACACACACACACACACACACTTTCACTATACTTAGGCTATATGTACACACAACTACACAAATTCGTGCAGGCCACAGATATCAACATACACATACAGCTAACACATACTGTACACAGACATAAAACAGAGGGGCACACACACACACACACACACACACACACACACACACACACACACACACACAGAAAGAGAGGCTTGATTGGTGCTGCTATGTATGGGCCTTGTAGTCCCTGAGGCTGATAAAAGGCTGTGCGTTATTTGTGGCGTCGCCATGAAACTACTGCAGGCAAGCCAGCTGGCAACACACACAGCAGCCTCAC
>JAODXP020000016.1:8481364-8500763 GCA_027497455.2 Sardinella longiceps | reverse complement strand
TCCAGACTCAACTATAGACATCAGGAATAGGAATTTGAGACAGACACACACACACACACACATACACACACACACACACATACACACACTTTAGCACAGTGTACTTTGCACTATTGACCTATGGCTAACCGAACGCGATGAGCCAATCACAGTGCGCATAGCTCCCAATGCACTCGGACATTCTCTGCTTGCACGTCCATTGAAATACATTGCAGTTCGCCAGTTTTTGTTCGTTTTTATATGTTTTTTCACCGTATTTCAAGTTTTAAATGGTCAAACGGTGTGCAGGGGGTACAAGCAACTCAGACACAAGGTATCCTGAGAGGCTGGGCGACAGGGTGTATTTTTGCCTTTTCCCAAGCCTCATCTAAACCGAGATAAGTGTCTGCTTTGGATAAAGTTATGCAGCAGACAGACCACAACATTAACTGAACGTAGACAAAATTAACAAGGATGTCTACATCTGTTCTAAGGCAAGTCAACATCGTATTTGAGCCAACATGTTGTCACTTTGCTGGAAAGAAACAGAAAGTTATTTTAACGTCCCTAACGTTAACCACAACATCAACGTCAACGTTAACTAATGTTAACGTTAGCGAAAGTTAGCTAACGCTAGTCAACGTCTCTGCCCAACTTTATGTCCTAGCTGCGTTGTTCATCATGTAACTTTGTTTGATGGGAGTTTATTGGTCTCTTATACTCTAGCTTTTGTACAGTGGTTGTCCAAAGGCCTCTTGTTAAACTAACATTAACGTCTATCTTGTCTGAAATGGCGATGGCAACGAGATAAGGTTTATCATTTTTACACTGGGACCCTTACATTGTTGCGTGTAACTTAAGCTTTTCATCGACTTGCTAAAAGACAAAATTATTAACATAATCCTCTAGTGCATAGCTAAGGCCCTTTTGATGACTTCGAGATGATATCTTATCTTTCTGTCTCCAAAAGCCATCAATTACCTCCTGAGAAACCTCTTTGACTGTAACACTTGAAATAGCGCCCGTCACCGAATGTCCGAGTGAGTGGAGGGGGCGTGGCTTAGCCATAGGTCAATTGTGTAGGCTATGTGGCCAGTAAGGACTGCCACACCTTTTGCTGGGGGCAGAGTTTAACAAGCAGCTTGGCACACTTGCACACAAGACACGACACAACTTTTGTTCATATACTTGGGAGGTCCAGACTCAACTACAGACATTTCACTCAAAGGCTGCAGTGGTGAGACCTGAGGTGAGAAATGATTCTTATTTATTGTGTACTGATTTGAAATGATGAAAGAATCAGCACTACTTTCTTTAGCCTACCTACGAGATGCTTCCTTATAGTGTTATACGTTGGGGGTAACATACAGCTTGGCACACTTGCACACAAGACTTTATGATGGAAGGAAAATGACGTGCAGTCCATTTCTACCACATAGAGAAAAAAAAAATCTGGATTGTGTATCTCACTTGTTTAGTATCTCAGAATTGCAAGATTTGAAGTCTAAATTGTGAAGATAATACCTCAGAATTCCAAGATACAAGATCCGGATATATTTTTTTCTCTATGCAGCGCAAATGGTCTTCCACAGACCATTTAGACGCACCACTTTTGCCCAAAATGGGAGGTAAAATTTGGAACAGCCTGCCTCTCCAAATAAGAGAGTGCCCCACTTACAACACCTTTAAAAATCATTTAAGACGGAGGTACCTTCAAAACCAAAAATGAATGTGAATGTTTTTCTGCCTTGGTGTAAAGAAAACAATTACAGTGCAGGAAGAGGCAAAAAAGCCCAAAAGGCTTATCTTTAAGCCCCACCTTAAGTAAAATAAACATATACATTACACATTTAAACCATAAAAACAAAATAATATGACTATATTAAAGTAATTCATTGTGTCATAATATTGTCTATAGCCTGATCTTATATTAAGTTCATCTGCTACAAAAACGAACAGTTACATCATTATGGCGCAAGCTGACAACCAGCTGGGAAATATCAGGGATACATCCAAAAAAAACTCACACACAAGTTTTCACTAGCAACAGCACTCTCTCTCCCTCCCTCCCTCCCTCTCTCTCTCTCACTCTCTCACACACACACACACACACACACACCAATACTGTATAATGGGAACCCCTGCACTAGACTAGGAGATGTACTCATACTGAGGATGTACAGTATATCATTCTGTTTTTGGGAACTGACCGCATACTGATGTAATAATGTCTGTTCTGTTCTCTAGTCTAGACTTGGACATGGACTCACACACAATAGAGGTGGCAGCACCACTGACCACTGAGCTAGACTGATGTAATAATGTCTGTTCTGTTCTCTAGTCTAGACTTGGACATGGACTCACACACAATAGAGGTGGCAGCACTGACCACTGAGCTAGACTGATGTAATAATGTCTGTTCTGTTCTCTAGTCTAGACTTGGACATGGACTCACACACAATAGAGGTGGCAGCACTGACCACTGAGCTAGTCTGATGTAATAATGTCTGTTCTGTTCTGTATTCTAGAATAAGACATGGATTCGGACACAATAGAGGTGGCAGCACTCGGCCGTCCATTCAGTGTTGGGATGCTGTACGACTGCAGGAAAGACTCTCTGGTCCCTGGTAAGAGTTCACAGGCATATACTGACAACAAAACACTAAGTGAACTGCAGACGGTTGCACCAGCTGAGCGCAAGTTCCAACTTAGCTTAGTTATTGCGTAAATTGCCCTTACGTTGTACTGTGGGAGCCATTAGTCATTTTTGTTATGTTGGTGGTCCACACTAGGGGGCAGTATGTGTGTGATAGCCTATCATTAGGTCACAGGTCACAGTGGCAAGCGTGCGCCAGGTAACTGGTATATGTACAGGTGTAACTGGTCTCCTAATCAAGCTAGGGTGGCGGGGAGTGCACACGGTTTTTACCGCTGGTAACGCTAACGCTAGTCTGCTACAAAGCTACACGCCACAGCTAGACTAGACTTCACTTTGCGCACCCTTTTTAGACTTTTAAAAAAAAAAGTTAAAGTTAAAGTTAACGTTTATATTAAATGGGAACACAACCCAAAGATAACTTTCAGCGTGGACATTAAGTTACTCTTATAGAACTAGCGCATCATTAACATGGATCTCGCCTGCACCCTGCCGAGTGTCTGAATGGACTTTTAAGACAGTCACTACATGTACTTTAGGAACTCCTAGATTTTAACTGGTTGCACCATGCAAATTAGTTCCACCATAACACTAAATAATGCCATAAAAGTACACCACAGCATTAGGCGTAAAGGGCAACTTCAGTCAAATCTCAACAGAGCTAGAGCTACCCAAGACTAGCCAGTACTGGAGACACGAAATTTTCTTTCAACTCATGTATGTTTTCTTGGACAGAGAAATGATCCCTGATAGTTAACCCAGATTTTTATCTCCGCCAAGGAGGTTATGTTTTTGGTCTCGTTGGTTTGTCTGTCTGTCTGTCTGTTTGTTTGTTTGTTTGTTTGTCTGTTTGTTTGTCAGCATAACTCGAAAAGTACTGCACGGATTTGGATGAAATTTTACTGAAACAATAACTCAACAAAATAGTGACTGTAGTCTTACGAAAAGAAACAACTGAACATGCAGCATTCTATGGCTTGCTTCCAAATCATATAACAACAATATTGATTGGTTGTCAATAGTGACAACCATGATAACGTCATTTTTTGTGACAATTATTTGATTTCGTAGCTACTTACCACAGTGCAACAATAACAAGACATGGTGCAACATATTCTGACGTGGCACCATTTTCTGTTTCAGAGTAGAGAGGGAAATCGTCCGCACACTGCTTACTCCCAAAGAGGCTTTTTTATTCAATTAAAACAACGTTTCGACCCGGCAGGGTCTTCATCAGGCTGCATCAGGCACCATTTTCTGTTTCCCCAACTTCCACTCTAAATGCGTTCCCCAAAACGGATGTTTGTTTGGCTAGCCAATGCACACCACAAGCTATTAAGTAAGGGATGACGGCCGCCGAGGTGTCCCGATATAAGAAAATAATGGACGTGGCGGAGGCAAAGAACAGGACACTTCGAAGGCCGTTATCCCACTTATCACCCGGTTGCAACTAAAACGTATAGACGGTAAGCAAGTGTTAAACATAAAAGAAACATGTGGCTCCGTTGAAAGAAATTATCCTGTTTGGTTGGGGTACTATTTTCATATGAAAGAAGATCCAAGAGGCTGCATTCTAAAAAGCATTGATAAAGGACGCTAGTAAAACTTTTTAACCCGACAAATGTCAGAGGTGTCCTGTTATCTAGAATTAACGGACTCCCTGACAGCCAATCAGAAAACAGAATTCCATCCCACTGGTTGATAATGAGGACCTACGAGAGCTAATAAATCACCATCAATTAGGAGTGGAGGCGCATGATGGTCCTCCACAGGTTGTCTTAAGCTAACAGTCCTAAACAAATGATGGAGTTGTATTTTATTTTTAATTCATCATTTATGACAAAAGATGTAGCCTAGTAGGCCTAAACTGGGATGTGAGTGACAGGCTTGTCCAAACATGACTTTCATTTCAAGATTCAAGATATCTTTATTACTTCTCATCATAGGTTTGAAGCCTATAAAAGAGTAAAAATTCCTGTGTTTTGTCTCCTCAAAAAAGATAAATAAATGAAAGCTGTTATTTTACTAACAGTTAAGAGACACTTCCAGCATTGAGCACAGCAATCAAGTGAGACACAGTAAGGGGAGTGGCCAAAGCATGTAGGTAAAAGCTGTGGCAACCGTAGAGGGATCTCAAGCGACCACAGCTCAGGCGAGAGCCGAGGGGAGTGTTAGAATAATATCTTTGTTCTGTGTGTGGTCATTACAGGAAGGAAAGGACTGATTCCGAACACCTAGGGCACTTATCTCAGAGCGCACACTAGTGCTGGGCGGTATACCGGTTCGAACCGACAACCGTTTTTTATTTCTGTCGTGATATGAATTTTTCATAAACCGGCAACACCGGTTTAAATAGCCCTAAACACTTCCGGAACGCAGGTGCGGTAAATTGTTTCACAGGGGACGTTTTTCATTGTTGCGCCGCCTAAAACGCATCGAAGAGTGAGAGAATGGAGAGTGAGAGCAGAGACGGTTTATCAAACAATACACAAAGCTTCCTCACGAATACAAGTTTTTATAGTTATGCATAGAGAGAAATTACATCTTTACTTTCATTATCTTCATTCAGTCTAACTTTAGTTCGTCAGCAATGTGGACCGAGCCTGTGGTTACCTTAGCAACGGTAAACAACTTGAGCGCCTACTTTTCCGCTTTCGTCTACCTTGCTGATGAGGCTACTACGCATGGAAATTTGGTGTGGTTGCAGAAATAGACTGTCGGGTCTGCTGCTGCGTAACTCGTAACCTAGAAAGCATTAAATGTATTGATAGGCAACAGAAACATACGACTAGTAGGCTATATTAAAATGTCTATGGATATTAGTGGGACTGCGCATTAGAACAGTTGATGTCAACATTCCATACGTCCTTGCGATTAAAATTCTGACATGCCAAACTTTGTATCGTGGGGTTTTTGATCGTCGCAGACAAAACAATCATAGGTCGCAGACATGTCACATTAAAGGACCTAATTGTTTTGAAAATAAAAGATTCTGCATTTTTTTCTGCAACTACCATGGCATGTGATTCCTTCACTTTAGTCCCTCCTCTGAGTAGGCTACTGACAGTCTGGAGATCCCTATGAGACTCCTTTCTGCATTAGAATATAATTTTCTTTGTAGGCTACTGACATCTATTTCATGTCTTGCATTGAGGGAAAGCACTGTAGTAATAGGAAACTGTACATGTAATGAATTTATAAATATATTAAGATAAATGTCAATTAATTTTCACTGCTTCATGAAGGCTAATGCGTGTGATTTCCTCTCATAGTGCCCTTTGAAAACGGTCGCACTTCATAAGGGAAGAAAAAGAAAACAAAAACCGTTAAATACCGTGAACCGGACTAAATCTGGAAAAAAAACGTGATGTTGAATTTTGGTCAAACCGCCCAGCTCTAGCGCACACACTTATCGCAACGTTTAGATAAACCAACAAAAGATAATACCCCAAAATAGAGACATGCTTCAGTAGGCTGTCAGAATGGCAGCAGTAAAGGGGAATTCCGGTCTAGCTCTATTGCTCAAGCTACTTGAGATTAGCCAATACTGAAGACACAAGACATTTTGGTCCAACCATATAGGTTTCCTTGAACACAGAATAAGCCCTGACAGTTAACCCAATGGGGCAAGTTTTTAAACTGTGTTTTCAGCATCTAAACTTGCACCAAATGTCACCCCCAAAGCTATGCAACATCATCAGACACATTACAACACACCTCTGTATTGTTTATGACTACAGATGTATAACATAGGAATGGTGGATGTCATAATGGAAGGATGTCGGAGTGGGGGTATGTCGGAATGGAAGGCGGTCCCCCACCAAACCTAGGCTCAGCTTGTGCAACCAACTGCTGGTTTTCTAAATACAACACTGCATGGTGAAACTAAAACATCCTGACCAGATTATGAACTTTTAATATGGCAAGTCTGAAGGTCTTTCACTCAAATGCTTGCGCCATTTTCCATGTAGAATGCTAACAGGTTATTCCATGCACAATTATAGGCAAACAAACCTGGGAAGAAAAACTGTTTAGTCATAAACTACTTGTACAGTTCTGCAATGATAAGTGAATTAACTGATCTGTTTTTGGCAGGAATAACATTGTGGGACAGTGGTATGCTGGACTCATTTACAAGGAACAGACCAAAACCTAACACTGAATTTGAGATAGTGGCCTCTGAATCGATTGAAGATAAATCCTCATCACTAAATGTCAGTGCCTCTCTGAAAGCAAGTTTCCTGGGTGGGCTTGTAGAGGTTGGAGGATCGGCCAAATACCTGAATGATCAGAAGACATCCAGAAATCAGGCCAGAGTAACACTGACCTACAAAACTACCACCAAGTTCCAGGAGCTGTCCATGGATCAGCTTGGAAGAGACAATATAAAACATCAGTATGTATTTGATAAAGGAGTAGCAACGCATGTAGTCACAGGAATCCTGTATGGGGCTCAAGCCTTTTTCATCTTTGACCGTGAGGTGACTCAACAAGAGAATCATCAAGACATCCAGGGCAACATGAAGGTGATGATCAAGAAGATTCCTCGTCTTTCCGTAGAGGGAGAGGGTTCACTAAAAATGGAGGACAAGGACAGAAAGAATGTTGAGACAGTCTCCTGTAAATTCTATGGAGATTTTTCACTCAAGAAGAATCCGGTAACTTTCCAAGATGCAGTGGAGATCTACCAAAGCTTGCCAACATTACTAGGAGCCAAAGGAGAAACTGCTGTACCAGTGAAGGTCTGGCTGTTGCCTCTGACAGTTATAGATTCTTCTGCTGCTAAACTTGTCCGTCAGATAAGTCTAGGTTTAGTTCAAGAAGCACAGAATGTCTTAGAAGACTTCAATGATCTGGAAATGAGATGCAATGATCTTATGCAAACCACCACTGCACAGCAGTTCCCCCAGATTAACAAAAAACTTAAAGATTTTAAGAAGATTTTCTTGGAGCACAAGCTCACATTCCAAAAGAAAATGGCTGAGAAGATTCCTTCAATCCGAGGAGGAGGAGAAGAGGAAGCTGACCTTGCAGAGATATTGAAGAAGAGACATTCTTCTCCTTTCAACAGCAATGACCTGCATGAGTGGATGGACTCCAAGGAGAGGGAAATCTACATCTTACAGTCTTTCACCAACATGATGACAAACTCCAAGATCATGCCATCGCTGAATCACATGTACAAGGAGAGTGTTGGTGTAGAGCATATTGTGTGTTTTGTTTTCACCTCACTGGGAAGTGCTGAACCGTATCTCTCAGCTTTATCCAACTACTTAAGTGGAGCAACCACACCAAACGCCTCTCAAGATCCACTCAGTCAGGATGTTGAAAAGGAACAGTGGTATACCTCAAGGAAAACAGCAGAGGAAATTAGGAGAAAGATGAAACTCTTCAGTGACTTTGCAGAGGCCAACAAAGAAAACAAGAACTGCAAGTTCCTGGTGGTCGGTTCTGCAGATGAGAACCAGAAAGGTTCCACCATCTATCTTTATGAAAATGGCTTTTCTGTCAGTGAGAACTTTGAGCCTCCTTCCAAGCCTGAGTCTGTGACTGTCGGTGACATAAGCAACAGCAGTGTGATACTGAAGATTTCTGCCCCCAAATATGGAACAGAGAACATCACCTCCTACTTGGTGGAGTTCTGTGTTTGTGAAGAGGATGTGTGGCTAAAGCAGACAGTGGCAAACGCTGAGGAGGTCACCGTGAACAATCTGAGACCATTGACAGAGTACAAGTTCAGATGCAGAGCAGTCACCTCAGCAGGTGTAGGGCCAGCCTCTGAAGTCATCAAAGCCTCCATCAAAGTGCCAGCTCTCAAGTTTCTTGGTGCCAATACAGTGGGTAAGTCTATTCAAAAATTATCTGCAAATCTGGGTGTCCTCCTCATATATCTGTTCTTATACAAAATAATGATAATAATAGTAATAACAATAACAATAATAATAATAATAATAATAATATAACATCCACTGCATATTTGTAATTTCTCTTTCTTACAAACTTACATTTCTCATGTAAGTGCCTCTTCTAAAGACCATGTCTGATGATGTGCAGTTATGGTGCACTACCTTTTGCAATAGGGAGAAGAGTGAGTGGTGTGTGTGTGTGTGGTAGGTACCTTTTGCCTGATGGCAGTAGGGAGAAGAGTGAGTGGGTTGTGTGTGAGTGAGAGGGAGGGGTGGATGTGTGTGTGTGTGTACAGTAAGTATTACAGATGTCAGTGAGGGAGAGGAGAGAGACCCCAGTGATGCTCCTCACGGTCTGCTGCAGGGCCTTTCATTCTGTGGCAGTGCAGTTTCCATACCACACTGTGATGGGTGAGGATGAGGATACTCTCAATGATCCTTCTGTAGAAGGTCGTCAGGATGGGGAGGAGAGTTGGGCTTCCGCAGGAAGTAGAGATGCTGATGGACTCTCTTGGTGATGTTTGTGGTGTCCATGTGTGAAGTTGTCTGTGATGTGGATGCCCAGAAACCTAGTACTGGTACAATCTCTAATGGAAGGTCGTTTATAGACAGTGGAGCGTGTTTGTTTGGAGCTCGTCTGAAGTCAATAATCATCTGTTTTGTTTTGAGAAGCAGGTTGTTGTGAGTGCACCAGTTGCTAAGCTGTGTCACGTCACCTCTGTATAAGGATGTCATATTTCATAATTAAGAGTCAGTTCCTGTAAGTTTCTGTAAGGTTTTCCATAGTGCTTATTAAATCTACCAGTAACGATACTGGTAGTAACCGTAACGATGTAACAATACACCCAGCTCACCATTCGGTTCGTATCACGATTTTTTGACCTACGGTTTGATACACCCCACGATTTTTAAAAATATATCTTTTTGATAATCATTTATGGCTAGAATAGGTTACTAGGAGGCTACTAATATTTTTTAATTAATATTAATTTAAAAAATAATAATGATATTGATTTGAAGCTTGGAAGCAACATCACATCATATCATGTGGTTGTTTTCTGGACTGAAGGGTTACAAATAGAGATGCACCGATCACATGTTTTTGGGCCAATACCGATTTCCGATTTTCCAGAGAGTTTGACCAGCCGACACCGATTTTGGCTGATACCTATTCCTTTTTTCCAACCACTTTGCAGAACACAAAATTGATTTTCTTGTAACCTGTCACATGTTTTTGGGCCGATACTGATTTCCGATTTTCCAGAGAGTTTGACCTGCCGACACCGATTTTGGCTGATACCTATTCCTTTTTTCCAACCACTTTGCAGAACACAAAATTGATTTTCTTGTAACCTTTAATCTTTAAATAGATGTTATAGCATGAAATAATGAACAATTCAATACAATTCAATTTTATTTGTAGAGCGCTCAAATACAGTACATTGTCTCACGGCGCTTTACAGACAGTACGGGAAGCATCTATGAGAAACAGGGGCAACTCCCTTCGCTTTGTAAATAATTTGTTTTGTAGGAAGAAACCTTGGGCAGATCCACGCCTCATGGACTCAGCCTACCTGCCTGGGGCCTAATAAAGTATCAGTAAAGTCTGATGCATAGATTAACCATGGTTTACACAAAACAGCATGAGTACTGAATGTAGTCAGAGATGATATACACATAGTTTGTGTGACAGTCAGGGCCAAGGGATGGAGTCAGTAGTTGGAGTGTGGGATTAGTCAGTATTTGGAGTGGGATTAGAGTTCATTGGGTGTTGGTCGCCATTTAGGTAGTGGTCATCAGGGGGCCATCAGGCCAGTTCCATCACAGGCCTCAGAGAAAAGGGGAGGATGGTCCTGGTGTGTGGCTCCGGAGAGGTTGGTCGGCATCCGTAGTGAGGTAGGGTTGATGGCAGGAAGGTACGGGAGGCTCATCACTCAGCCAGTGCGTCGGGGCAGAGGAGGCAAGAGAAACATAAGAAACAGAAACAACAGGATTATATTAGGCCAGTCCAGGAGGATATCACTTTATGATATAAGTGTGTCATATAATCTAGCTAGAGTGAGGAGAGGGAGAGAGAGAGAGAGGAGAAAGAGGGTTGTACAGGATGACAAGTGTGCAGAAGGTGGCAGCACTAGGCTATCGCAGCATAACTAAGGTATGGTACATGGCATCTCACCAACCCAAAAGGGGGTGGTTAGTGGCCGCCTTGGAAAAACAACAGATTTCCAGTTATAGGCCTACAGTATGTACGTGGTTACCAGGAGATCTCATAAAGATGCTGGTAATTATTGGCTAGCAGGCTAAAAGCCAACATACTGTACAGATCTATTTCTAAACTGTAAAATTATATTAGGCCTTTTAAAAATCTATTGTGTGTAGGGCAGGCCTATAAAATAGGCTACATAATTACTTTTTGAAGTAGCATACCATAGATATTTTTTTTTTTTGTTAGAGCTTGGTATGACTAAATATCTATCTATATCACAGTATTTTACAGAAATACACTAGATCATGATCATAAGAGTTCTCAACGGGCCTGAAAATTAGAACCCGACCCGACCCAGCCCGTGGCTTTCAAAGCCTGAGCCCGATGTAACCCGACACATCAATATGGGTTATCTACCCGAACCCGGCCCGCGGCCCGACACAATAATATACAGTTCAATATTAGGCCTCTTAGGCAAGAATTGTTTAAGCCCCCTGCCGTCATTTAGGTCACAGGGAGCAGTCGTTTAGGCCAGGCTACAGCAGCTGAAATCTTTTCATCTCCACTTTTTGTTATTATTGTACATTCGTTACTACAAGACATAAATCAGCTCTACTGGTCTGTAGCCTACATATCTATGGTAAATTATTTAACAGTTTGGTTGCCAGGTGTTTTTAACAAGCTTTGGCCCAGAGTGCCAGCAATCCAGGCCACTGTTGCCTATTTTTATAGAGCCACAGCGTATTCTGTGTTATAGCTATGGACACATACTATGGGTCATTTGAAAGGTAAGACTCTGAGCTCTCAGTGGGTGAAAACCGTTTATTTCTACATGCCTCCGTTCCTGAGAAATCCCAAGCTAAACAGTGGGTAGTTTTCATCAAAATCCTTGTTTTTTTCTAGAAAAGGAGATATCGCTTCTTTTATGATTATGATGGAGTGTTCTCTGTCAAGTTTCGAGGAGTGACACAAGCCGAATCATGCCTGTGGTGAGACTGCCACCTAGTGACGAACCCGCGAAAGGACAACATGACATGACGTGCATTATTTCACACAAATGCTGCAATAGTAATCAAATGCTGCCTTGTGATGTGAAAATGTCCAGACAAAATGTGCAGATCGTGAGTTTTTATGAGTTTCCGATCGTAATTTATTTCAGTTCTATTTATCACAGAGTTCCAAAAATCATATATAACCTGTGTGAGGGTTTCTATTTTCGTAAATTAAAAAAAAAGGCAAAAACGTAACATTACGTTTTTGGCACTCAACGCATGACAAGTTATAACGTAACAAAGTGTTAATAACCAACTTAAGTGTGGAAACGTTTTTTTTTATTCAATAAATGGTGATTCATAAATTCATAACGTGAAAATAATAATCCGCATTGTGTTCGCGCGGTTTGTGAGAATTAAAATAGTGATGAATAAAATAGCCTAAGCTTCGCATTGTCATCCAACGGGTGACTGATCTGAAACCACCACATTCCTTGGACAATAATTATTAATAATAGGCCTAACTTGTTATTCAGAAGCCAGTTAGGTTCGTGGTTTGTGAGAATATTTCTGGAATCCTCAAATAGAGGCTTGGTCTGTTTTTTAGTTTCGGGTGGTATTTAATTTTCTAAAACCGCCAGTAATATGGTGTTGATTGCACACCATTCTCCGTTACAACTGAATCATCCCATTGTCCATAATAAGTGGGTTGAGTGTTCAGCATCCTGATTGCTTGGTGTATGAAGCTGTTTGCGAGTCTGGTGGTACGGCAGTGGAGGGACCTGTACCTCTTTCCAGAGGGCAGGAGGCTGAACAGTTTGTGTGCAGGGTGATCATCAGTGCTTTGCGGGTGAGGCGGGTGGTGTAAATGTCCTGCAGGGAGGGAAGTGGTGTTCCAGTGATCTTCTTTGCTGTATTCACCACGCGCTGGAGCGCCCTCTTGCTTTGCTCCGTGCAGCTTCCTCCCCACACTGTGATGCAGCTGGACAAGATGCTCTCGATGGTTCCTCTGTAGAATGTTGTCATGATGGAGGGGGTAGCATTTGTAACTGAGAATTCTTGGGCTTCTTGGACGCGATCAACACTGCCCTTATTTCAAGTGCTGAATGTGAGCAGGGTTTTTCGCAGATGAACTTAATTAGCATCTCTTCTCCCATCTACCATCTCCTCCATCGTCTTTGAATGTTTTCTTTCCACGGAGATATCTATTTTTCAAGGACTTTGTTGACTATTTTATCGGGGTAGGCTACATCCCCATTCACTGGCTTTAGTTATACTGTAGGCTATTGTCTTGCTTTGTTGACTAAATACAGCATTAAACATAGGGATTTGTTGGCTACTCTATACAGATTTGATGTGACTAGTGTTATTAGGCCATACAATACATGCAGTTTCTTAGAAAGCCCCCCGCGCCGCCTTTTTTTTTTTCTTTTTCGCACCGGAGCGACTCATCCTCTGTGCTCCGGGACCTCCCACTTTACAAATTAAGCACTGGATATTAGCTTGCCATCACATCAGAATATAATAATTTGGATGAGTTCACAACTGAAATAAGTCTAGTAGAAGACACAATCTTCCCAAAACAGACAACTCTAGCCTACCATTTGGGATGACTGAGCTGTCCTGGTGAACTAGTCTCTCTCTCTAGCTGAGAAACGGACCGCGGACTTTTAATAAAAAAGCGGATCGGGAGTCTGGATCGGATTTTTTCTGTGCATGCCGATGCCGATCAGCACAGGGGCCACAGCAGGGGCCAGGGTCACTTCTCCAGGGGCACGGGCCCCCGTTGGCCCCTGTCTAGAACCGCCTATGAATAGGAATTTATCTATCGCTAAAGTTAAACTAGCCTACACATGAGCCGCAATTTCAAAACTCTCTCTATACCTCTCCTCACTCTGTTGTGTGCGTGTGCAGCGGTGCTGCCACCCTCTCGAGATTAGATCTGTAAAGATCCAAAATATTAGGCTGTCACGTAATGTTGGTTTGTTTGCTAATTTCGGTAGAAGCCAAAACAAACTACCGTATGTCTTCAATGTTAATTGCATACTTTAGCGAGCAAATCATTGCTCCATCTCACCTATGCATCAACACTCCAGATCACTGCTGTGAGTTCGCATTCGCGCACACTCACTTTCTTATAGCGCTTGCGCTCACATGCGCAGCATGGTTCTACAGGCCGATCAAAAATCTGCATATTATATGTTTGATCGGCCGATCGCCGAGCATGGCTAAAAGGTCAGAATCGGCTGGTCAAATCAGCCGCCGTTCAATCGGTGCATCTCTAGTTACAAAAAGGGCGTATCACGATATTGCCTTCTTGCATCACGATACAGTATCGCGATATCTCGATTCGATACAATATCATTACAGCCCTAGTCATCAGTAAATGTGAGGAAGTGGTTTGTGCTGTGGGAGGGAGGGAGCACACTCAGTCATGGGTTTATGAGGGGGCTCTTGAGTTCAGCATGATGGTGCTGGAGGTCAAGTTTCCTATCTTGACTGCCTGCGATCTTCATTGTAGTCGTGTGTGTGTGTGTGTCTGGCATTGTAGTAGTGTGTGGGTGTGTGTCTGGTATTCTAGTTGTGTGTGTGTGTGTGTGTGTGTGTGTGTGTGTGTGTGTGTCTGTCTGTCTGTGGTGTAAGAATCCATGTTCATGGCGGACATTTTGTTGGAAGAACAAGCCTCAAGCTCCTCTGTGTGTGTGTGTGTGTGTGTGTGTGTGTGTGTGTGTGTGTGTTTAACTGTGTGTGTCTTTAGTGTGTTTAGCTACAGTATATGGTCTGTGTGTGTTACACTTTTTAAAAAATACACACAATTAACCAAACACCATACTAAATTTCCATAACTCCTAGATTGTTTGCAAAATGACACACTTCTGTCAAAACACATGCACACTGGGGTGGCATAGCTCTGTGTGTCATACAACAAATACGGGGAGCCGGGTTCGAGTCTGAACCGTGGTCATTTCCTGGTCATTTTCCTGTCACCCTCTCTACTGTCCTACCCAATTAAAGGCAAAAAGCCCTAAAAAATATCTTTAAAAAAACACATGCAGACAAATATAAAATCACCTTTCTGTCTCAAAGCGTAACAGAGGCCAGCTAGCGCGGCGGCAGTACCTGTAAATCCTCATCACCCAATTCCATGGGCGCTTCTAACGGCTTTTGGCTCAGTGGTTAGAGCGCCCTATTCCCACGCTGGGAGTTTCTAGCTTGCGGGTGGCGGGTTCGAGACCCGTGTGCAGTGTGTACCGCCACCGGCTACAAAAGCAGTGGTATTGTAGTTGTGTGTGTGTGTGTGTGGCATTCTAGTGGTGTGTGTGTGTTTAAGTGTGGCGAATGTGCCTGTGTGTGTCTGTTTGAGTTTAACTGTTGTGTGTGATTTAGCAAAGGCCTCTAATGATTGGATCTTATTTGATGCAGAGCATCTGAAGTAAACACAAAAAAAATCTAGATTTTACCTAATCTGAATGGCAGGAACTCCTCCCCTATACACCTTATTGATATATCCCCCTAACTTCTGTATTTTCACAATCCTCAAAATGTATACTAAACACAAATAGATGATATCCACCCTGAAAGTTTGTCAAATGTACGTTTAGTCAAACGTGTAAAATCAACATAATTTACTATCCTTAACTATCCATTTTGCAGGGGTAATTGGCCTGAGGTAGTGACAGGACTGGAGGATTTGTGGAGCATTATCACCCAAATAATAAATAAATTAATGAATAATAAATTATATGGGGAGAGCAGCAGACACAAGCATTGTTGTCTATCAGACCCTCCAGGATGTTGCAATTTGCAACTTCAATGCAACTTCAACCAACCCCCGCCACTTCATCGCGGCCATGTGTAACGGAGGCCAGCTAGCGCTGCTAGCTCGGTGGTAGTGTGTAAATCCTCATCACCCAAGTCCATGGGCGCTTCTAACACGCTGAGTTAGAAGCTCGGGCTTTTAGCTCAGTTGGTTAGAGCATTCCACTCCCACGCCGGGAGTTTGTAGCTTGCGGGGTGGCGGGTTCGAGACCCGTGTGCGGTGCGGACCGCCACCGGCTACATTGGTGCCGTGACCCGGATGGGAGTGAGGATTTGGAGGGTGAGTGTAATGGAGGCCAGCTAGCGCGGCTAGCTCGGTGGTAGTGTGTAAATCCTCATCACCCAATTCCATGGGCGCTTCTAACACGCTGAGTTAGAAGCTCGGGCTTTTAGCTCAGTTGGTTAGAGCGTTCCACTCCCACGCCGGGAGTTTGTAGCTTGCGGGGTGGCGGGTTCGAGACCCGTGTGCGGTGCGGACCGCCACCGGCTACACATGCAATTTTGAGGAATCACCGCACCTTTCCCGCAACTTAGTGGAAGGTTTCTCGAAATATCACCAATCACTCGCGAGTGAAAGATCAACGGGTGCAAAGCTTTTCCTGCTCCTTGTTTTGCGGTGCAAATATTACTGTTCAAAACAGCTGCTAATCACAATATTCTTGATCATTTAGGCTATTGCCATTTACGTTACGTTTATGTTATGAGGCAAGTGTTACCTTAAATTACGCATTGGACTGAATGAGCTCTCTTCCGTTGTGCGCGTCTCTCTCTCTCTCTCCCTCTCCCTCCATGTGTGCGCGCGCGTGTGGATTCCAAAATCACAAGTTATGTAAATGACGAATTCAAGCAGAGTTGAAAGTTATTGCTAATGTAGGCTACTGTAGAACTATCTCCACGAAGAATTCGACAAAATTGATTTTCACCCAGCCCCCTTTGTCATAGGACACTAAACGCACATTAAGTTGGTTCCCATTCTTAGGTCTATCAGAATTCAGAGCAGTCAATTTTTTTCGGTTTGTGTAAGCTAGCCTGCATCTTTTCCATGTTTTAAGATATCAAATCCTGTTTTGGATTGTATGAAGTACAAAGCTAATTAGATGGCTTTTATATTTTTGCATTAAAATTAAGCAGATTTTTTTTTCAGACAAGTGATTGCCACACAGTTATTTATTGTATGACAAACAGTACAGCTCATGCCTTGCTTCTTGCTGTGGAACTACTTCACTTGTAGCTTCTAAATATATAAAGAGTGCTAGCTCCCTGGCAATGGCTTCACATTAGGTAGGCCTATACCACAGTTTTACTAATGTTTAGGCACAGTCTACTAGTGCACTCAATCAAGCCCAATATGATTAAGGTTATGGTGATGAATATGATGAAGCGGAAGATGATGACATGCAACAACCACTCCCTCCTTCTTTGCTTTAAAACAGCACTTTCATCACTATTTCAGATATATATTTTTAATATAATATTTTGTTCTGGTTTACAGATGAACTTGGATGGCATGTAGTCATATAAAGGGTTGATAACTAAAACCATAATTGCCATCAGCCATCCATGATGTGCATTCTGCAGTTCTAGATGGTAAACAACCTCAAGATAAAAGAAAACCTATAGTTGCAATATGGCATTGTTCACTGCATAGCTATAACCACCTACCCACCAACCCACCAACACATGAAAATGTGCTGCTTTAACAAAAACAACAACAAAAAAACGCAACTTTCCGCAATTTTTCCTGGCCCCCGCAATTTTCTCGCAATAAAATGTCTAAAATCAGCGCAACTTCTGCCGCAACTTTTCAGAAAACCTGCCGCGAAATCAAGCATTTTTGATCGCAACAATCACAAAAAAGGCCCGCGAAATCCTGGGGGGCCTGGTCTATGTCTGGGTTGCTTGCCTCTCGTAGGCCTTAAAACCCACTGTGCTGGTCTTTCTGTTTGTTTTGTTTTGTTGTGTTTGTTTCGTTGTGTCCGCTTCTCAGTTAAATAAATGTAACGTTCGTATTTGCTATTCGCCTTCCTATATGTTTTGTTATCCTCATTTTGGGGCGTAACAGCAGAGACACTTATATAGGAGGAGACAAATCACTTCAAAAGTCCTCCCATTGAAATGCACTACGGCCGATCGTAACGCAAAGATGGCGGAGTAGAGAAACTGGAAGTCCTGCCTTACTGTAGAAATAGCCAATCGCGTTACTGACCGCTGTATGACTGACGGTTAGCTTTTTGTTTACTCCCTCCGTCACTATGGTGATAGCCATGCCGCGATTATCAGCGCAGGCGCAGTAAGCAATTTGCCGTTTTAAATGACGTCTTTTTAGCTTTGTTTTAGCGTCTGTCTGGTATATTTTGGCACTGTTCAACTCAGATTTAAACAGGGATTCACACCATATACTTTTTAAGTCCATACGACCAGCCAATCTGTACTTATGGATATTTCCCCATTCATTTTGGAGGGTCTGGTCTTGTTAAGCCCAAATAGCTGCCCGGAGGCGTGTCCAATATGGCGGCCGAGTGATGGGACTTACCTTAGAAGGACTTTGGTAACAGTGTGTGTGTGTGTGTGTGTTTAACTGTAGCGAGTGTGCCTGTGTGTGTCTGTTTAACTGTGGTGAGTGTGTGTGTATGTGTGTGTGTTTAACTGTGGTGTGTGTGTGTGTGTGTTTGGTATTGTAGTTGTGTGTGTGTGTGTGTGACATTCTAGTGGTGTGTGGGTGTGTGTGCTGTACTCTAGTTGTGTGTGTGTGTGTGTGTTTAATTGTGGCGAGTGTGCCTGTGTGTGTCTGTTTGAGTTTAACTGTGGTGAGTGTGCCTGTGTGTGTGTGTGTGTTTAACTGTAGCGAGTGTGCCTGTGTGTGTCTGTTTAACTGTGGTGAGTGTGTGTGTGTGTGTGTATGTGTGTGTGTTTAACTGTGGTGAGTGGGTGTGGGTGTGGGTGTGGGTGTTTAACTGTGGTAAGTATGCCTGTGTGTGTGTGTGTGTTTAACTGTGGCGATTGTGTATGTGTGTGCGTGTATTTAACTGTGGCGAGTGTGCCTGTGTGTGTGTGTGTGTGTGTGTGTGTGTGTGTGTGTGTGTGTGTGTGTGTGTGTGTGTGTGGTATTGTAGTTGTGTGTGTGTGTGACATTCTAGTGGTGTGTGGGTGTGTGTGCTGTACTCTAGTGTGTGTGGCGAGTGTGTGTTTAACTGTGGTGTGTGTGTGTGTGTGTTTAACTGTGTGTGTGTGTGTGTGTGTGTGTGTGTGTGTGTGTGTGTGTGTGTGTGTGTGTTTAACTGTGGCGAGTGTGCCTGTGTGTGTGTGTTTGTGTGTGTGTGTGTGTTTGTGTGTGTGTGTGATTTTTAACTGTGGTGAGTGTACGTCTGTGTATGTGTGTGTGTTTTTAACTGTGGTGAGTGTGTGTGTGAGTTGAGTGTGCCTATGTGTGTTTATTACTATGTTATCCCATAATGATGGGTGTGTGTTTAACTGTGGTGTGTGTGTGTGTGTGTGTGTGTGTGTGTGTTTAACTGTGGCGATTGTGCCTGTGTTTGTGTGTGTGTGTGTGTGTGTGTGTGTGTTTCACTGTGGCGAGTGTGCCTGTGTGCTTGTGTGTGTGTGTTTAACTATGGCAAGAGTGCCTGTGTGTGTTTGTGTGTGTCTGGTATTGTAGTGGTGTGTGAGTGTGCCTGTGTGTGTATACAGTATGTGTGTTTACAGTTTTTATTTTATTGCTTTGACGCAGTAGTCGACTCAAAATCAACATTTTTCAAAACAGTGAACGCAGAGGCCTAAACAGTGGCACCAATGGTCAAAATGACACATTTTGCTTGCAAAAGGCTCTAACTCTGCCAAAACC
>JAODXP020000016.1:8466364-8473864 GCA_027497455.2 Sardinella longiceps | reverse complement strand
GTCAAAACAATGTGAATGCCCAAACTCTCATCATCCATTAACCTACCCAATGCACCTGTGTCCAAAACTATATACCCTTTGACCCCATCATCAAAGATGGCCGACAGTAAAACAAAGCAGGGAAATGTAGTTCTAATACATACAAAACCATAAACCAACAAAACGACCAGACAAATTACCATACTTCCATACCAAAAATAATAATTCAAAGAAAAGTACTAAAATGGCTGTAACATACCGGCCCCTAATTTTGAAAAGGCAAAATTACAAATCATACAAGAACAGCCATTAAAGATTCCATTGAGTCATTCGTCATTCAAGCATCAATAACGCACACAATTAGCACAGCACAGTTCACAATCATATGCATATTGAATGTCCATTTCTAAGGCATATCAAAGTGTTTCAAAGTCTTTTCAAAGTATGTCATGTGTGCAAGAGTCCAAATATATGTGGGCATGTAAATGCATGTGTACGCACGACTGAATCCAAAAAAGGGTTGGCAAAAATCAAAAAGTTCTTCAGATCAAAAAAGGATGGTCCAGGAATCCAAAAAGTTAGAGCAAACATTTCCAAAAATCATCATCATAAGAGAGTACATTACAAACTAATCAATTTGCATTCAAGTACAATAATGCTACAATGAGCCACTCTAAAATTCATTTCAACAGCCCATATTCAATAATCATGTCAACATTCTATAACCAAATCAATTTCAATATTCCATATTCAGAAATTTTCACATTTCACCATTCCATATTAAAAAATCTAAACTTAATCAGTTTCAAGTATAACAACCTAACCAAATGTTTAGATTATCTAACTTGCCCCAATGGCCAAAACTCTTCAGGGGGTGACTATGGTCATACATAAGAACAGGGTGTCCTAGTACAAGAAATAAGGGACTTTGAGATGTTAGCTCATAAAATGCAAGTCATTTTTCTTTTCAAATGTAATCTTTGGCATGTATGTAAGAGTGTAGTCTTTGTGTGTGTGTGTAGATTGTGTTTGTGTGTGTGTTTACTTTGGCTTTGTGTGTGTGTGTATACACTTTGGCTTTGTGTGTGTGTGTGTGTCTTTGATCCATGCAATTGCTCCTTTAAAGGAACACTGGTCCCTATGAACCATCTTTGGCACTGGAGAATTTGGCCGACAAGCCATGACATGCATCAGCCCGGGTCAGGTTCTCCTACATAGGGTTGTTCTTCCATTGTTCCATCTTGGTCACCTTCACAGTCAAGAGGGCCATTGATGACCCAACCAAGCTGGGTTCTCACAGCAAACGGTCCACTACCAGTGCTGTTTATCGTCTTCATGGGTTCAAACGCTCTTGGAACATTGACTCCTATTAGCAGCCCAATGCCAGCATCAATAGGACTTATGTCAACCTCCTTGAGGTGTGGGAATTTTCTTACTTGTCCAAGTTTCGGAATATTGTTGTGTGTCACAGGAATGGATTTCTGTGTGAAGACTCCAGGAAGTTTGATAAATGTGTCACTGTCCAAACCGGCTACTTCCAGGCCAGATATTCGATAGCTGGTTACAGGCTGGTCTTGACCCATTGTTTTCAACAGGATCTCCATTTTCTTCTGAGGAGCATGAAGCTGTTTGGCCAACTCCTCGGTGCAAAACGTTGCAGTGCTTCCAGAATCTAAGAAGGCATATGTGTTAATGCACTTTATTCCATTTCTCAATTTTACCTTAACAGGCACAATTGGTAAGACACAGTCTTTCTTGCCGGCCCCAGTGACACTACCAGTCGCCATAGTGACAACCGAATCAGAACTTATAGGCTCATCACTCCGTGACTGTATATGCAGGACAGTCGGATGTTCTTTCTTACACACATCACAAGACATGCGCTTTAGACAATTTCTACTCATGTGTCCTCTTCGTAAGCATCCAAAACACAGTCCTTTTGCTTTTATGAAGTCCACCTTTTCTTTGTTTTCTTTTGCTTTAAAAGATTCACAAACATCCAGAAAATGATTCTTATTGCAGAACATGCAGGGCCTTTTCAATTCATCAGAGTCACTTTTATTTGATGTTAGTGACGTCACTTTTGTCTGCTCACATGCTGACATGGGTAAGACAGCTGTGGAAAAGTTGCTTCCCTTGACTTTTGAGAAAGTGGCACTCTGCCTTGGTTCTGACATTTTATTAAGTGGACTCAAAACTTCACCAAAGACTGGATCCAACAATGTTCTGGACTGTTTGTCAATAAAAGCAAGAAGTCTTTAAAAGCTGGCCTATGCTTATGTTTGTCATAGATGTTGCAGGCAACAGCTCTCCATCTGTCTCTCAGTTTGAATGGCAATTTCGATACGAGAATTTTTAGGTTAGTGGGCGTTTCCAAGTCAGACACATAATCCATCTCTTTCATGGTGTTATGACAACTTTTCAGAAATATGACATAAGACCTCAATGCCGATCCATCTTCTGCCCTAATGGCGGGCCATGTTAATGCTTTGTCAAGAAATGCAGACGATATTTTCAATTTATTTCCAAAATGCCATTCTAGTTGCGACTTAGCTTCCTTAAAACCCACATCTGGCGGCAAATGAAAACAGCTGCGAACGAGATTCTGTGGTTCACCAGACGTATACTGTTCCAGATAATATAATCTTTGCTGCATGTTTTCAGTTTTGGCTTCGATCGTTTGTTCGAAGGACTTAATGAACGATCTAAACTCAAGTGGATCTCCATGAAAAACTGAAATTTGCCTTTGTGGAAGCTGTGCCAGCGCTTGCTGTTTTAAAAGCAGCTCCGTTATTTCGTTTTGTCTATTCATGACGGTAACGAGCGAATCATCATTTTTCGAACAGGGGATTTCTTTCGGGGATTCCTTTATTGCGCTTTTAATGGGCAATTTCGTTTCAGCTGAGGATGAGCTTTGCGGTTCTGGCTTGACCTCTGCTTGAATATGTTCGAGTGAGTTGCTTTGCTCCAAAAGCCCTCTTTGCCTTGGCTCGCGTTTACGCGCCGTTGTTGGAATTATATATTCAGTAGATGTTCCAGGCGCAGTCGTAGACAACTCCACTTCAACAAGCGCTTTAATTCTAGCCTCTGCTTCGGCTATTCTAGTTTGAAGTTGAAGCTTTTCTTTTTTCGACTTTATTTGCAACTCTTGCATATCAAGCTCATGCTGTTTGTCTACCGACAAAGACCGTGCGACCAATAGCCTACAGCATGTTCAACTCGCGCTTCTGAGAGCGCTTCAGAGGCGGCTTTACTGCCACGACTTGAGACCCGACTTGGAGGCTTTGCGGCGGCCTGCGAAGCGCTGTCGAGTGGTGACACAGATTCAACACAAGCAGCTTGCGATGGGCCTACATCAGTGTCTTTTTCATGTTCGTCAGCCTCTTTATCATGGTCATCAGCCTCTACCTCATCAGCTTTCAGCCAAAATTCAACATCAGCCATAAACGTCTTAAACTCTGACAGTTTAGGTTCATACCAGTCTTTTCTATCGTGTTCCTTCTCTTCATCTGGCAATAAAGATTGAACACTTTCTTGCAATTTTTCAAATTCATTCAAGTAACGATTAAAATCCCTAATACTCTGTTCAACTTCCTCTTCAGTGTCACCAGCTTCAATAAGCGCGTTGATTTCATTGCGCTTTCGAGTTAACACGCCAAGCTTTCCTCTTCGACTTCCGATTAATTTAAACAATTCTCTTTCTTTCTCAATCATTGTTTCTTCGTCCTCTACTTGCTGTTCCGACATGTTTACACTTTATTCTTTTAGCTCAGAAAGACTCACAACTTTAAACATTCCATTCCTTTTTGTTCCTGCGCGCTGCAGACAGGCCAAACTTTGTCGGACGCAAAAGCCCGACGTTACTTTCAAGTCTGTTTTACTCACGACTTTGTTCCAATCCAGCGATGTATCCTTTCTAAAATCCCAAGGAAACGAAATCCAAACGAAATCCATGAAAATCCATTAATCCATTATTGTTTTGACTTTGTGATGTCCATTTTAAGTTCCAGTTTTCCAATTCCAAATTCCATGAGGCATGAACAATGGAGCCAGGCGGGATTAACCAGGCGGCAACATTCCAAGCCCGACAATGAAGCCAAAACTGAACGTTCTAAAATTGCAATACCACAGCCGTCCGCTGGGGGCTGGCTGCAAAAGCGAGTCAATCTCCATAGACCCCCATGTTAAAAAGGCCATTTTCACAGGTTAAAAAAAGGTATTTACAGCCTGGTTCAAAATACGATTTTTTGCTTGTCGAACCATTTTTAGCCCTCGACAACTGTGAGGGGGGTGAATTTTTTTAAATACATTAGTTCGACGTACAGATTAGTGTCATTTTTAGGTAATTAGGGGGGCGTGGTTCAGATGATTGACAGGTGCCTGGAGTCAACAGAGAGTGGTTCTGAACTGCCCTTGGCGTTGCACAGCGTCAGCTTCGCTGAACTTTTTTCCTGACTGTAATTTCATCATCGTATCTTACAATTTCAGTATATATCCAACGTGTCTTGCTCTGCTGTTAACCACCATCCAAGAATGCTTCACAACATTTTATACGGTAAGTGAAATTATTCGTCTTTGTCACAGTAGCGTACGTTAGTATCGCTAGCTAGCAGCCATGAAACTGGGGTGAAGTTAGCATGTTAACGTTAGTATCGTTTTCCTGGTCCTGTCATTAGGTGATTATTTCCTCAGGCCCATAATATAGATCAGCGTTTATGAAGAGTGAAGTGGTGTAAACATTGTTGACTTACTTGGCATTAACATTGTTTTCCGTAACAGACTTAAGACATGAGCCTGAAGCTAGGTTATCCGTGGGATAACGTAGCAGCAAAGCTAGCGTTAGCCAAACTAACGTTGTACGTTGTTTGTTTTAATATGAACCAAACTGTCCCAAAATTATCGTCGACAGTGTGAGAACTTTTATCCGGTGATAACGTTAACATTAATACACGGGATTCAGTTTGTTCGTGGTAAACCCTATCATATTAGTCGTCCAAATGAACTAACGTCAAGAGCTGCTAATAGATGACATAGCTCAGCTGGGGCTCTTAGCTTAGCGAGAAAGAGTTGCTGTAGGCCACTTCTTTATTGTTAAATCATGCATTTATCCTACAACAAGCTGGGAGGGAAGTAACGTTAGTTTGGGTAATGTTGTGTCTGCTCAGAAGATAAGAAATGGTTTTGTATGAGTAGGTTATAATGCTGACTTGGTAACTTGTCCAATGAGCAATATCCTCACTGAGGATCTAACCTGATGTCCATTTTTCTCGGATGAGAGACTCCGAGAGAGCTCCGTTGTTTGTAGTTATTGTAATTAATGTTAATCAGAATTAAGGGTAATGTTAAATGTAAGACAAACGTGGCAATAAAACAATTGCATGATAAACAGCTTGTCCTGACATACTTGTATATCAAACAGCTGTATGTTCAAATAGTCATATTACTGCATTTTGAGAAAGAGATTGATTTAACATTTTTAACTTTTTCTTTCATAGGAAAATGCCCTCTTCCTGACCCATGGAGACACATGACTTGACTGCTGTCCATTGAGCTGTGCTGTCACCTTGACAGGTAGGCCTACTCATCTAGTCTACTTGTTGCCTTTATATGAAACAACCCAATCTGCTATTTAATGGCTTATTCCAAATGAGATGAATATGTGAAATAATGTAGTGCTAGAGCTTTTGTGACAGTTTATTTTGGTTTCTGCTACATGCAGTGAGAACTAAGAAAAATAATTTCATTTTATATCTGGTGTGTTCAGTTGAAACAGGAAGGTGACACTTTTGACCAGACGGGAGTTTGCTGAGGTCAGATTGAACAGGTCGATGGTCATCTATTCAGAGCCGGACATCGTTGTGACAACCAGAGACACTGGTGGAAATCATCTGATCCCATGACAATTGATACATTGACATTTTATGAATTTGTTCTTACAACAGCCCATTTCTCCAATCCATGAGTGTGATTGGAATCTATTAATTGACATGATTTACACAACATGTTTGATGCTCTACAGATATCTATGTGTATACATCGAGGACCACAACTTTCATGGTATATAAAGTACTTAACCAAGTTCACCATGGTTATTCCATAATCTGTAGCCTATAATCAGAAAGACTTGGCATAAACAAAATATTGTCCTACAAATCTGCAACTCTACACAGATGGTTTTTGACACTGTAGACTATTGACCTTTATGGGCATTGCTCCACATTTCAGTCTTGTAATTATCATAATTATTCTTTTTTCCTTTTTCACAACTTAAACAACCCCAAGCTTTATTTAGTATCTTTGTAGACATGTGTATCTATGTAAACACCCTGTGACTATTTTATACTTTTAAGCATTACTGATGTTTACCCATATGTATTTTCAATTATCGTTGACATGGGTTTTCTCATAAGTAGTTCAAGCTGAAATAAGATGACATTTCAAGTTGATTCATTTAAGCTTTAATAAAATGAAATGTAACTCCATGGGGATTTAAGTGTGAATTGAAGGAAGGGGCATCGTGTCAACCAGATCCAGGTTTGAAAGCCTCAGGTGTCATTCAGCAGAGTAATGGTATAAATCAGTGACACATCAGAATGATCTCTAGCATTAGATCACTATCAAGTCTGCCACCTAATATTTTTAAGGTGGAATGTAATCTGAAAGAATCGCAAATCCATCTAAAGGGTTAAGTCTTGTGGTGTAATATCAGTGTTTATCTAGGCACATGCCTGTGTGGCTTGTTCAAGAGTGAGTCTGTTGGCATGGTAAGAGTTGCCACAAAATCAAGTATATCACACATAGCTTGTGAATGAACAGAAATATTCTAGACTATCTATAATGTCCTGGCTCCAACTGTAACTGCAAACTTGCTTCCATCTCCCTCCATACCATGGTAACTGCAAAGGAAAAAAAAAAAAGTTAAAACAATATTGCCAATAGTTTAATCTAGAACATCTTCTGTACAACACTTCAAACAAGACTAGTGACCACTGAACAGTTAACAAATGTTTTTCATCAACACACAAGTAATTTTAAGATACTAGAATCTATCGTTTCACTATAACTTTCTCCGAAATTTGTTTACATTTTAGCTGCGCTACTTCTGTCATCCCAGGTCCATAACGTTAACGTTAGCTCCCAGCTTCAGTAATCAGGAATGGGGACGTACAATTACATTAGACTGTCTAGTGTCTACCATGTACATTTACTAATTAAACTACGTTAATTATTTCAAACAGTAGGACAAAGTGGAGTGAGCCGAGTTGTGACATTATAGCTAACTTACGCTAGCGTCCATTGGTTTAGCATTGGCATTACCCAAACACCTGTTTCATGTGCCTGAAGAACTCCTTATGCTATATATGGTTCATAATCGTGTATTTAAGTATTATTGGACAGCATGAACAATTACAAATCTCACCAAACCAACGGTTTTCAACACTTACCAGCAAAGGTGTTGTCGCTCCGATGTTCACAAAGATAGACACGTTTTCTGGCTAGCGAGTTGATGCTGCGCTGGCC